>CM072220.1:6671016-6702596 GCA_036851935.1 Coregonus suidteri
TTTCCCTCCCAAACCCTTTTCCAAAAAGGGACATTTTAATTTCGCCAGGTTTTTTTCCCTTTAAAAATTTTTACTGTCTGGGCCAAATTCCCAATTTTTCCCCAAAATACAGCAAATAAGGGCTTTTATTTTTAAACCATGAAGGGGGTGAATGGAGGGCCCCGTTTTAAAAGGTTGGGATTTTTTAACGCCATGTTCCCTTTTAACCACCAAGGGGTTTGGACTTTTTAAAATTTTTTTGTGAGAAACTAAAAATACCAAAACCTTTTTAAAAGGGACCTTTAGAAAAAGGGTTTTTAGGTACAAAATAAAACCGGAAGGGTTAAAATGGCCCCCTCGTTTGTGATTTTTTTAAATTTTATTTTAAAACCCCCCAAAAACCCAACAAGGGCAAAACAAATTTTAAAACCTTTTTGGGGAATTCAAAATTCTGAAATAACAACAAAACTAAAAAAAATTTTCCAACTAAATGGGCCCCCCCTAGGCGGTTTGGTGGGAATTGTAATGTTACAGTACGTTTTGCTGATGATTGCATCCAAAAACATTGGCTCATCGAGTGATGTTGAGATGCCGCCCGCTGGCCGATCAGCAAGCTCCGGCTGAAAAGTGCCCTGTTGCCAAAAAAAACCCGAGGATGGATAACACTTTGACGCGGCACCCGTAATGGCATGGGTTTGCCTTTTTCTAAAGTAGGTCTTAAATCCTCTCAAAGATCCTATAAGATTGGTTAGTTTGGGAAACAATATCGTATGAGCCAATCTGTACTTTCTGCTAAAAAGTCCCCCACCTGTCTCTAAAAACGTGCTCTCTGTGAAATGCAGCTGTGCCAGATCTTCCAACAGAGCAGATCAGCCATCTCTCATTGGATTTCCATTATCTCAGTCTTTTATAGGATTTACACAATAGTTTCACTTTCACACGTACCTCTAATTTAACAAATTACTGTACTTTATATGGATTATTATCGTAAACAAATGCACCGATGTGGTCAAATTATATTTAGCCTGTCAAGACGTTGCATGAAATTCACAATGTCAATATAATTAAATAAATAAAATCATGTCATTATTACTCTCACAATAAAAACACATTTTCAACATACAGTATATTTTCCCCGTTCTACGCTTGACAAGCAGTTCCCTTATTCCACCACTTGGCACTGATCGTGGTCATGGGGCCTGAACACTCTCAAACTAACATTTATATTGATAAATCTCACACTTTGCGTGGAAATGATCCCTTGCATGGTTTATGTACAGATTAGCGCCTACGTATGATTGATAAATGATGTAATGAATAATAACAAAGTGCATAAAATAAACAGACTCTTACCCTGCCCCCACCACCCAACGGACTCTTACCCCGCCCCCACCACCCAAAAGACTCTTGACCCCACCCCACCACCCAACAGACTCTTACCCCGCCCCCACCACCCACACGACTCTTACCCCGACCCCACCACCACCCAACGGACTCTTACCCCGCCCCCACCACCACCCAACGGACTCTTACCCTGCCCCCACCACCACCCAACGGACTCTTACCCTGCCGAGACCACCACCCAACGGACTCTTACCCTGTCGAGACCACCACCCAACGGACTCTTACCCTGCCCCCACCACCACCCAACAGACTCTTACCCTGCCCCACCACCACCACCCAACAGACTCTTACCCTGCCCCCACCACCACCCAACAGACTCTTACCCTGCCCACCACCACCACCCAACAGACTCTTACCCTGCCCCCACCAAGGGACCCAACAGAGACTCTTACCCTGCCCCCCCACCCACCACCCAACAGACTCTTACCCTGCCCCCACCACCCAACAGACTCTTACCGTGTCCCCACCACCACCCAACAGACTCTTACCCTGTCCCCACACCCAACACTCTTAACCTGCACCCACCACCCAACAGACTCTTACCCTATCCCCACCACCCAACAGACTCTTACCCTGGCCCCCACCACCACCCAACAGACTCTTACCCTGCCCCCACCACCACCCAACAGACTCTTACCTGCCCCCACCACCACCACCAACAGACTCTTACCCTGCCCCCCCCACCACCCAACAGACTCTTACCCTGCCCCTCCACCACCCCACAACAGACTCTTACCCCTGCCCCTCCACCACCCACAGACTCTTACCCTGCCCCCCCACCACCCAACAGACTCTTCCCTGCCCCCCCCCACAAAACAGACTCTTACCCTGCCCCCCCACCACCCAACAGACTCTTACCCTGCCCCCCCCCACAACCCAACAGACTCTTACCTGCCCCCCTACCACCCAACAGACCCTTACCCTGCCCACCACCACCAACCAGACTCTTACCCTGCCCCCACCACCCAACAGACTCTTACCCTGCCCCCACCACCCAACAGACTCTTACCCTGCCCCCACCACCCAACAGACTCTTACCCTGTCCCCACCACCCAACAGACTCTTACCCTGTCCCCACCACCCAACACTCTTACCCTGCCCCCACCACCCAACAGACTCTTACCCTGCCCCCACCACCCCAACAGACTCTTGGACCCTGCACCCACCACCACCCAACAGACTCTTACCCTGCCCCCACCACCACCCAACAGACTCTTACCTGCCCCCACCACCACCCAACAGACTCTCTACCCTGCCCCCACCACCACCCAACCGACTCTTACCCTGCCCCCCCCACCACCCAAACAGACTCTTACCCTGCCCCCACCACCACCCAACAGACTCTTACCCTGCCCCCACCACCACCCAACAGACTCTTACCCTGCCCCCCCACCACCCAACAGACTCTTACCCTGTCCCCACACCACCCAACAGACTCTTACCCTGTCCCCACCACCACCCAACAGACTCTTACCCTGCCCCCACCACCCAACAGACTCTTACCCTGCCCCCCACCACCCAAAAGACTCTTACCCTGCCCCCACCACCCAACAGACTCTTACCCTGCCCCCCACCACCCAACAGACTCTTACCCTGCCCCCCCACCACCCAACAGACTCTACCCTGCCCCCACCAGCCAACAGACTCTTACCCTGCCCCCACCAGCCAACAGACTCTTACCTGCCCCCGAGCCCACCACCCAACGGACTCTTACCCTGCCCCCACCACCACCCAACGGACTCTTACCCTGCCCCCACCACCCAACGGACTCTTACCCTGCCCCCACCACCACCCAACGGACTCTTTGCCTGCAGCCCCACCACACCCAACATACTCTTACCTGCCCCCACCACCCAACAGACTCTTACCCTGCCCCCCAACCACCCAACAGACTCTTACCCCTGCCCCACACCACCCAACAGACTCTTACCCTGCCCCCACTGCGCTGTTGGAGCCCAGAGCACAAGATTTTGCGTCCCTCTCCATGTGACTAATAAACTCATCTAATCTAATTACCGATGGGATTTTAAAAGTGTTTTCTAAAATGATATTATTATAATAATATAATTATTATTAATTATTATTATTAATAGTAGCATCATAAATAATGTTATTTGTATTACTGCTTTTACCATGACAACTGTCTAGTAATCATTACTTTTAATGCTGTTAACAAATGTCAATGCTATAATATTATTTGTGCTATAAAGGCGGTTGACTTATTGCTTTTTTCCATATTGTTAAACAACATTCTAATTCACATATACATTCCTTTTAATTGACATGTACAACAATGTATTTGACAGGGATACTGCACATCAGTCAAACATTTCTGTAAATGTGCCAGATTTAGTCCGGCTAGCTAGTTTAACTGTAGTCCCTGGGCAGGTAGATACAAATAGAAAAAATACAACGTTATAAAACATTTAGTAAAACATTGTGTATAGATGGGGGCTGATTGGTCCTTCAGCCACTCTCAAGTCATTGGTAAAGGGTGAGAGAGGTTGAACAGCTCCTTATATGTCCTTCAGCCACTCTCAAGTCATTGGTTAAAGGGGGTGAGAGGTTGAACAGCTCCTTATATGTCCTTCAGGCCACTCTCAAGTCATTGGTAAAGGGGGTGAGAGGTTGAACAGCTCCTTATAACTTCCTTCAGCCACTCTCAAGTCATTGGTACAATGTGGTGAGAGGTTGAGCACTCCTTATGTCTGTCATGGTCAATGTGCTCTCACTGAGAAAACGCTGATAGACTGAGGTGGTTGGTTGATATCCAGCCCCTCATCATTTAACCTCTATCAGGCCAACACTGTACAATATATTCATAAAATACATTTATTAGCGTTGGTTTTAAGTGAATGCCAAACTTCTCAGAGCCATTTTCCCGGTACAACATTCACAGTGAGTATGCAAATACAGTAAGTAAATTCCAATACGTATCACAATACATGTTTACAATGCGTGGTTTACAATGGGGATAAATACGTGTTTACAAGAACATACAATACATGTATTACAATGCGTATACAATACATGGTTTACAATGCGTATACAATACATGCTTTACAATGCGATTACAATACATGTGTTACAATGCGGTATACAATACATGCTTACAATGCGTATACAATACATGTTTACAATGCGTAATACAATACATGTTTACAATGCGTATACAATACATGTTACAATGCGTATACAATACATGTTTACAATGCGTATACAATACATGTTTACAATGCGTATACAATACATGCTTACAATGCGTATACAATACATGTTTACAATGCGTATACAATACATGTTTACAATGCGTATACAATACATGCTTACAATGCGTATACAATACATGCTTACAATGCGTATTCAATACATGTTTACAATGCGTATATACAATGACATTTAAAATCTATAGTTTTAAAATACAACAGACATCAGGTAGGTAGGTGTGTTGGTGTGAGAGAGAGACAGAGTTGTATCAACATGTTCTGGCTAGATAGGGGTCCATACCTAGGTACCCTAGTGGAGGACTAACTGACCCTCCTGCTAGATAGGGGTCCAGCTAGGTACCTAGTGGAGGACTACTGACCCTCCTGGTAGATAGGGGGTCCAGCTAGGGTACTAGTGGAGGACTAACTGACCCTCCTGCTAGATAGGGGTCCATACCTAGGTACCTAGTGGAGGACTAAAGTGACCCTCCTGCTAGATAGGGGTCCAGCTAGGTACCTAGTGGAGGAGGCCTAACTGACGACCTCCTGCTAGATAGGGGTCCATACCTAGGTACCTAGTGGAGGACTAACTGATCCTCCTGCTAGATAGGGGTCCAGCTAGGTACCTAGTGGAGGACTAACTGACCCTCCTGCTAGATAGGGGTCCATACCTAGGTACCTAGTGGAGGACTAACTGATCCTCCTGCTAGATAGGGGTCCAGCTAGGTACCTAGTGGAGGACTAACTGACTCTCCTGCTAGATAGGGGTCCAGCTAGGTACCTAGTGAAGGACTAAACTGAACCCTCCTGCGTCATAGATAGGGGTCCAGCTAGGTACATAGTGGAGGGACTAACTGACCCTCCTGCTAGATAGGGGTCCAGCTAGGTTACCTAGTGGAGGATGTCTAACTGACCCTCCTGCTAGATAGGGGTCCAGCTAGGTACCTAGTGGAGGACTAACTGACCCTCCTGCTAGATAGGGGTCCAGCTAGGGTCTACCTAGTGGAGGACTAACTGATCCTCCTGCTAGAAGATCCAACACCTCCAGGAGGCTGCCAGAAGGAGAGGGGCTGTGTGGCTGGACCTTTGGTGTAGTTATTACTATTATAGTGGTCATGTTGATTGACATTTTCTGTACATTTTTAGGAGCCTGAATTTAAAGCAACAGACAAAAACAAGACCATGTTGAACCCACCCTGCCTGTCTATCTGCCTGGGAGTCTCCCCACACCCAGGGGTTGGCTACAACTGTAGATCTGAAGCTGTGTACAAAGACAGAGAGTCCAGCTCCCAAGAAGGTTGATCATCCTGGAACATGACTCAGTTCCTTTTCTCAAAGACACCATGTCAATGACGGATGTCACATGCCTTCTCTGCCCTCTCAGGTATCCCCTTTTAGTGAGGCCATTTCCTCCCTTCCTTCCTTCAGACAGAGTGAGTTGCAATCCATAAAGGATCTAAGGAAAGGTCAAGATGTCAATGTCGTGGTGTGTCTTTGTCTAGCAGCTTCATGCCGTAGCACTGGCTTGACGAGTGAAGAAGAAGTGTCTTTGACTAGCCAGCATTATGCTGTAGCACTGGCTTGACGAGGTGAAGAAGTGTCTTTGACTAGCCAGCTTCATGCTGTAGCACTGGCTTGACGAGGTGAAGAAGTGTAATTGTCTAGCCAGCTTCATGCTGTAGCACTGGCTTGACGAGGTGAAGAAGTGTCTTAGTCCACAGACTAGGAGACAGGCCTCAGCGTCTTCAGATTAGGTTCTACAAGAAAGAGGATGAGGAGAAGGGAAGAGAGAGAGATCAGAAAGTTATGGAGTGAGAAGGGAAGAGAGAGATCAGAAAGTATGGAGGAGAAGAAGGAAGAGAGAGATCAGAAAGTATGGAGGAGAAGGGGAAGAGAGAGATCAGAAAAAGTATGGAGGAGAAGGGAAGAGAGAGATCAGAAAGTATGGAGGAGAAGGGAAGAGAGAGATCAGAAAGTATGGAGGAGAAGGGAAGAGAGAGATCAGAAAGTATGGAGGAGAAGGAGGAGTTCCACCTGAGATAATGATGTGATGAGGTCCTATGATGTAACTACAATAAGATAACAGTCATTTATTACAGACAGAAACACAAAAAACATGCTTCCATTCTGGCAAAAAACGTTCATCTTTGATCTGGGTAGCTGTGTTTTATTTGAACCTATATTTTAATCATTACACATATCAAGGGAGGGAGCAATGAAAACTGTCTTACCTAGATTCACTCAAGTCCTTAACAAGATGGTTTTCATGTTCAACGAGAGCTTTGAGAACAAGCTCCCGTCACTTCTGGTCCTTTGGGGATGACTGCTTTTCAGTAGTTTTTCTCATTCGGTCCTGTTCAGTTGTTTCAGCTGTTATTCTGGAGTGCTCTTCTCACCAATCATGTTCTTTGACCACAGATCATCTGCTATTGGCATTGAGTTTTTGGTTCGCTGAATTAGTTTAGCCCAGTGTTTCTTCAGAAACTCCTCAGCAGGAATGTCAGGGACTGTTAATGCTGAAGGGGGGCGGGGGAGTCAATTAAATTAATATGGCTTTAGGGTTAAACAGCAGCTGTTTCTACATCTACAAAATATATGCCTTTATTAATGTTTTATCATAACAAAATCTACTTAAGAATAATATATGTCAATGTCAAGTGGACATTGTCCCCCATATATTACCTAAAATCATCTGGAAGGTCCCTCAGTCAAAGTATACGCATTTCAAGCACAGATTACAAACTATATACAAAGACCAGGGATCTTTTAGAAAGCCTCATAAAGAAGGGCAGTGATTGGTAGATGGGTAACAATAACAAATCAGACATTGAATCTCTCTTTAAGCATGGTCAAGGTTAATAATTATCCTGTGGGGTGATGTATTAAAACCACCAGACACATCAAAGATGCAGTCGTCCTTCTGAACTGAGCTGCAGGACAGGAAGGAAACTGTTAGTGATGTCACCATGAGTTCATTGGTGATTTTAAACACAGCTACAGAGTTCAATGTGTCTGTGATGGGAGAAAACTGAGGATGGATCAACAAAATTCATTATAGTGGCTCCACAATAATGACTTAAAATAACACAAATATACAGAATAAAAATATTCCAAAACATGCATCTTATATGCAACAAGGTACTAAAGTAATACTGCAAAAGGAAACGGCAAAGGAATAAAAATCCACTTTTTGGCCTAAATGCAAAGCCTCATGTTTGGGGCAAATCCAACACAACACATCACTGAGTAACTGCCTCCTTATTTTCAAGCATGGTGGTGGCTGCATCATGTTATGGGCATGCTTGACAATACTGAGGAGTTTTTCAGGATAAAAAAGAAACGGGATGGAGCTAAGAACAGACTAAATCCAAGAGGAAAACCTGCTTCAGTCTACTTTTCACCAGACACTGGGAGAGAGAATTCACCTTTCAGCAGGACAATAACCTACAACACAAGGCCACATCTACACTGGAGTTGCTTACCAAGAAGACAGTGGATGTTCCGGAGTGGCCAAGTTACAGTTTTGACTTAAATCTGCTTGAAAATCTATGGCAAGACTTGAAAACTGCAGTCTAACCACGATCCCCAACATCTTGACAGAGCTTGAAGAATTATGAAAAGAATAATGGGCTAATATTGTACAATCCAGGTGTGTAAAGCTCTTAGAGACTTACCCAAGAAGACTCCCAGCTGTAATGGCTGCAAAGGTTGTTCTAACATGTATTGACTCAGGAGCTATTTCATTTTCTATCAATCTAAATATATATAAATATCTTCACTTTGACATTTGAGTATTTTGTGTAGATTGTTGACAAAAAATGACAATTAAATCCCCTTTAATCCCGCTTTGTAACACAATAAAATGTGATGCAGATACTTTTGCAAGGCACTGGGTTTCTGTCTGAATGTTCTGTAGCATTACACACCACTGAACATGACTCATGAAGACCTTCATCACCCCACTGAACATGACTCATGAAGGTCTTCATCACCCCACTGAACATGACTCATGAAGGTCTTCATCACCCAACTGAACATGACTCATGAAGACCTTCATCCACCCCACTGAACATGACATATGAAGACCTTCATCACACCACTGAACATGACTCATGAAGACCTTCATCACCCCACTGAACATGACTCATGAAGACCTTCATCACCCCACTGAACATGACTCATGAAGACCTTCATCACCCCACTGAACATGACTCATGAAGGTCTTCATCACACCACTGAACATGACTCATGAAGACCTTCATCACCCCACTGAACATGGACTCATGAAACCTTCATCACCCCACTGAACATGACTCATGAAGACCTTCATCACCCCACTGAACATGACTCATGAAGGTCTTCATCACCCCACTGAACATGACTCATGAAGGTCTTCATCAGTGTCCTTCATCACAACTTGAAGAGACGTTCGCTCTATAACCCGTTTTATAAACCTCGTCCACAAAAAACAAACGTACCCATTGGATGAGGGAGTCTTTGCTGTATTCATCTAAAAGACAAAACAAGAGAAAAACATTCATAAAAACATTTTAATAGCATCTGGAAGAAAAGGACATTTATGATTGACATACTGTTCATGTATAGTATTTCTTACCTTTTGATACCACTGATCTCCATACTGTCCTCTCATCATCCCCGATTAACTCCATCTCAATGTCAACCCCTGTGTTTCTCATAAACCATCTTACAACAGCTTGGTGTGGTGTCTGCAGGTAACAGCTGAATATTCTCTGTATAGAAGGTCATATGGTGCAACGATTTGAGACGACAGACAGAGAGAGAGAGAGAAAGAAAATAGAATGATTTTCCAGTTATGAATATAAAATATGACAGATTCATGTCCTCAGCCTGCTAAAACTGCACCTCTGGATTGATGGAGGACGGAATGGGGGATTCTTGACAGCAAACCAACTGTACAGCTTCAAGGACCCGTTTGGACTTGACAGCAGAAATTCTGAAATATCCTGGGACACCTGATTCTTCTCCCGGTCCCGAAACAGCCTACAAAATGAGCAGTGTAGTAGTCAGTCTGAACAAATGTAGTCTCTTAATTCACACAACATGCAAGCTCACTGAGCAATCCTTTTTTATCAACCCCCCCCAAAATGTGGACACTATTTTTTATTTATTTTACCCTTATTTTTCCAGGAAATTGACCTGAGAAGAGAGTCTATTTACAGCAACGACCTCGGGAAGTGTTACAGGGGAAAGGGGATGAATAAGCCAATTGGAAGCTGGGGATGATTAGGTGGCCATGATGGTATGAGGGCAGATTGGGAATTTAGCCAGGACACAGGGGTTAACACCCCTACTCTTACGATAAGTGCCATGGGATCTTTAGTGACCACAGAGAGTCAGGCAAACATGTTTAACGTCCCATGCGAAAGACAGCACCTTACACGGGGGCAATGTCCCCTTCACTGCCCCGGGGCATTGGGTTCTCCTTCGAACAGAGAGAAGGAGTGCCGTTCTACTGGCTCTTCAAATGAATGAGACAGAAATAGATTTTGTAACTTGCCCTGTAATCTATATATTTTCAACAAGACCTATCAGCTTTTCCTTCATAGTAAGTTTCAACATACTGTTGTCACTTCAATGATGGTGCCTCACCTCTTTCTGACTGGAGTTTCTGAGGAGCATGTGTACAGCCCGTGAAATTACTGTGCCTTTTTACTGCCATATAGGAGAGGACCACGAGTCAACAGTGGACATCTACGTTCCCTAAAAAAAGATATACGCTCAGTTATAAACAGAGATAGCTGAGAACCTGGGATGGAGAATCTTAGCATGGAATCTGGTGACCTCATGACTTCCTCAACAGACACTCCATGCTCCTCTACATGAAGCAATCTTCATCTCATTCCTCAGGTAAGGGTTGGTCCCTGAACAAACACATAAAAAAGGAGACAGAAAGACAAATATTGGATTATTCATCCAACTAAAACCCAAAGAATATGCAGTATCAGATCACAGTAAACTCAAACTCTCAGACATATTCATTTATTCATTCAGGAAGTGAAACTCAGTTACATGGAAATGTCTTTCTGAATACTATGTTATATATGGTTTTACCCTTTAAAAAAACAAAGGTTGTTGGCAGATGAACTTCCTCAGTAGTTCACCTAACACTCATAGTGATGTCCAGCAATGGACCACCTTGTCCGTACTGCATGGTCTTTCAGAAGTTGACTGTAGGGTTCCCAGTTCCTGAAGTGATACTTCAGAATGACATCTCTGTCACACACCCAGCGGGGCCCAGACACTGTGCACTCATAACGCCCTTTGGGTGTCCTGTGCCTTGAGGCAACAACAAGATATGGTAGAGAGGGTCAATCGTCAAAAATGGAGAGGATGGATTAGAAGCCTCTTCCCAAAGGTAATGGGGAAATACACTAGCAAGTGGAATGATATGTTAAAAAGTAGTTATTTTACCTGAACATTGTCACTTCCTGGACAGTGGAAGTCCAAGGGTTCAATCGGAAGCCAGTTGTGAGTCCCGAACAAGGACAAAGCATGTCAGCTTATACATATGGAGGCCAGTTTCCTGGACACAGATTGAGTCTAGTGCTGGACTTAAAGCATGATTCAATGGAAGTTTCAATAGAAAGTTCTTAAGGTACAGGACTAGACTTAATCTGTGTCGGAAACTGGCCATTAACCAAAGTAACTAATCTAATGTATTTATTCAAGTTACATGGGAATGCTGGTATGACAACAGTTAAAATCCTGCATTCCTACAAGCAGAAACACAGGACTGTATCTATTATCCCAGTATGAATGGTTGGTCAAGTACCACACCTGGCTTTCAGAGAACCTGTGTTTGATATTACTAAAGCAGAACACAGGACTGTCTATATCCCAGTATGATGGTTGCGTCCAGTACACACGATGGCTTCAGACTGCATTTATATTACTAAAGCAGAACACAGGACTGTCTATATCCCAGTATGAATGGTTGGTCTAGTACACACCTGGCTTTCCAGACTGGTGCCTGACTCCTGAAGGTATGTAAAAGTGAGAATGGACATTATGACTTACCTCAACATGTTCACAAGTCTTTACAGCTTGAGCGAATCCATGAAGTTCAAAAGTAGTTGTTATTTAAAACGGACAATCTCATGTAATAATGAATTAATAAATATTAAACCAGACTTGTAATAAAATGAATGTAAGTGAGCAACAGTCTCAGAATGCTACACTCATTATCATACCATAATCTGACATTAGTGTTATATTAATGAAGTTGTTGTGGAAGCAGAAACAACATGGTTCTGGTCCATGTTTTGGAGATGTTGGGGGCCTGATTTCTGGTAGATCCCAGGATGAGAGCTTAAAGGTAGAGTCAGCTAAATGAGTTGTACGAGCAGCACCGAAGAGATTGTGTGATGAGCAAGATTGCTGACTTCTCTCTCACACAGTATCTGCCCATGTGCATGGGTTTCTGTCACTCTCTTACAGCGTGGTAGCCACGGGACCAAAAAAACAGAGAAGTTTAGCATCGCGCTCCAATGCCCTTAGTTGTTGTAGAAGTTTACCACTATGATGAGTACTTTACTTTGTGCATCTACATAATATTGCCTGACTCCACCTTCTGCAAGTTTGTTTTGACCAAATAGATCATGTGATAACTGTAAGTGTTACTTGCCTGGGATTCAAGAAAAAAAAAATTGTGTTCCTTGCCTGGATCGTTACGCTTTAATCGATTTGATTTTAAAACATCAATTATCAGTTAACACTCACATATCTGGTCTTCTGGTGTTCTCAGGTCCAGGCTGATACAAAACACTCTCCACCATGGTCTCTGCTGTTGGGGAAAGCAGATGGAAAGACTGTGATTAAACTAAATACAACTTATAAAGGCTTATAATAGTCATACATACAGTCTTCATAAGCAATACAAGGGTGTATAAAGCGTGACAGAACCACTCCCTATGTAGGGTGCATTGCCAAATGTGACATAACACTATGTCAAACTTCCATGAAGTCAATACTGATGGTGACATTACAGGTGGTGACATTGCTTATCTTGATGAAAGCCCTTAGAGATGTGAAGTCACCAGGTATCATGAGTACTGTCTGTAGGGCCAACAGAACACAACAAAACACACACTACAGACTAATCTAACTGTCTGTAGGTCTAAACAGAACACATAAAACCCAACCATATACTAATCTAAGTGTCGGCTAGGTGCCAACAGAAACACATGTTAAAACAACACCATCGAACGACGAGAGATGTCTAAACTGTCTGTAGGTTCAACAGAACACATAAAACACAACCCTACTACTAAATCTTAACTGTCTGTTAGTCCAACAGAACACATCTAAAACACACCACTACTACTAAATATAACTGTCTGTAGGTCCAAACAGAAAACACATAAAACACACCACTACCACTAATTCTAACTGTCTGTATGTCCAACAGAACACATTAAAGACACAACACTACTACTATCTAACTGTCTGGTAGGTCCAACAGAACACAGTATTAAAACACACCAATACTAATCTTAATTGTAGGAATTATTCCAGAGGAAAAACACATGATGAAACATTGCTATGACTCACCTTTGAATGTGTTGGTCATCTATCTGACACAGGGTCACTGAGGAGGAGGAATAAACCCTAAACCCAAACCCAGGATAGAGGGGTTCAGTGAATGTGGTGTGTTCTGTGTAATGGTGTGTCAGTGTACCAGAGGAGGACACACTATAGAAGGACAAAGTACCAGCTGGCCAGTCCAGATACACTCCAACTCTGTTAGAAACAGGACCAGGGATGGATCTGATGACTCCAGCATGGTAAAAGTTATAACCTCTGTCAGAGCAGACTAAACACCAGGACTTCCTGTTGTATCCAATACAACTGTCTTCCTCCTCTCCCTTCCTCTTCATTCCTTTGTACGCCACTCCAATGTGAGCCGTGTCACCATCCCTCTCACCCTCCCAGTAATAACGAGATCCAGATAAGACTTCTCTGCAGAGAAAACTTGGGGATGGATGGTCAAATCTGTCTGGATGGTCTCATAATGCTGCTTCTCCTCCACAATGTCACCTTCCTGTTCCCATCAGACAGTATCAGGTGTGGGTTGCTGTATTTGGGTTCAGGGGTGAGTATGACAGGCATCTTGTAGACAAAAAGGAGAGTTTCAATTCAAACCACATCTTCATATTAAAATGTTGTTTTGTAGGTAGAGAACAAGTATGATTAGTTACTATGTTACATTAGTTCTGAAGTCTGTAGTTAATTAGGATTGAAGAGACTTACATTTCCTCAGCCTGGTTTCAGCCTGAACTCTCCACCATGATCCACACTGTAGGAGAAACAGGTTATTGACTGACAAAGACCTAATACAGCAGTCAAATTTTTAAACATATTTGTTGTGTTCTGAGTGCCACTATCCAAGTTCATTACTAGAGGAAATACAGGTATTCTATCCTACATACTGCATACAGAAACAGAGTACAATTCATTACTAGAGAAATACAGGTATCCTTACCCTACTACTGCATACAGAACAGAGTACAATTCATTACTAGGAGAAATACAGGTATTCTATCCTACCTACTGCATACAGAACAGAGTACATTCATACTAGAGACCAACAGGTATTTACCCTACCTTGCTGCATACAGACAGAGTACAATTCATAACTAGAGATACCTACAGGTATTCTATCCTACCATACTGCATACAGAACAGAGTACAAGTCATTACTAGAGGGACATACAGGTATTCTATCCTACCTACTGCATACCAGAACAGAGTACAATTTCATACTAGATACATAAGGTATTCTATCCATACTATAATGGCATAACAGAACAGAGTACAATTCATGACTAGGCAGACATACAGGTATTCTAACCTACCTACTGCATACAGAACAGAGTACAATTCATTACTAGAGACATACAGGTATTCTAACTACCTACTGCATACAGAACCAAGAGTACAATTCATTACTAGAGGACATTACAGGTATTCTACCCTACTACTGCATACAGAACAGAGTACAATTCATTACTAGAGACATACAGGTATTCTATCCTACCCTACTGCATACAGAAACAGATACAATTCATTATAGAGACATACCATGTATTCTATCCTACCTACTGCATAACAGAAAAGAGTACAATTCATTACTAGATACATACAGGTATTCTACCCTACCTATGCAGACAGAACAGAGTACAATTCATACTAGAGAAATAACAGGTATTCTACCTACCTACTGCATACAGAACAGAGTACAATTCCCAACAGGAAATCAGAGATGCAGAAGAAGAGTATTCATGTGGTTGATGATGTATGCTGTTGTTGGAGTGCTAAGCCTGCTGGGTAAACTCACCCCTGTATTCTACCATCATGTCCTCATGTTACTGAACCTACGTACACTACCATAGGACCACAACCCACTGCTACCACACTATTAGCGACACTATTCTGACTTACTTCAGCTTCATCAGTTTTATCTGTGGGATCCACCAGAGCAGCTGAAAGCAGTCCCCCTGTAGAGTCTCCTGGGTGATTGTAGCTCAGGCCAGCTCTTTCAGGTGGGAGGGGTTTGACCTCAGAGCCTGAGGACAGAGCAGCACAGCCTCCTCACTGTGACCAGACAGCCAGACAGCCTACAGAGAGACACACAGCTGTCTAGGTTGGTGGACTGGTGTGTCAATCATCTTGTAGGACACCCATATATTTGTCCATGACACAAACATTGTGATGAAAAATCAGATGTTCAGAGTATTTGTTTACTAAGCTCAGTTACCGAACCTGACTGAAACAGGTCGTACATACCCCAGTGTGTGTAGTTTACAGTCTGGATCCTCAGTCCAGCAGAGGGCAGTGTAACTCAGCTCAGTACCGACCTGACTGAAACAGCTGTACTTACCCCAGTGTGTGTAGTTTACAGTCTGGATCCTCCAGGTCCAGCAGAGGGCAGTGTAACTCAGACCTTTCAGTACAGACCTGACTGAAACAGCTGTACTTTACCCAGTGCTGTTGTACGTTTACAGTCTGGATCCTCCAGTCCAGCAGACAGCCGTGGTACACTCAGCTCAGTACCGACCTGAAGGAAACAGCTGTACTTACCCCAGGTGTTGTAGTTTACAGTCTGGATTCATCCAGTGACAGACAGGACAGCAGTGGTAACTCCTGAGTCCTGCAGGTCCATTGATCATCTCAGCTCCAGTTGGTTTCAGTGTGTGCGTTTGGGTGAACTCAGGACTGACGGACAGATCTGAAACAGCAAACCCCTCTGTCAGACCACACTGACCTAGACTAGAGGGCCAGAAGAGCACATGATTAACAAATGTTTAAACATCCACATAAATAACTCATACTGAGAGAAAGTTCACTCACACTAGTGTTCTGTATGTTGCAGAGTGACTCGGTTAGTCCAACACAGAGCAGCTTTCCTTAAACTCCATACATCCTCCTCTGTCTCCCAGGTCATTGCAGCTGAGGTCCAGGTTCCTCTCAGGGGGGAGTTGGTGTCTGCAGAGCTGAAGCCCAGAGTCTCACAGGATCATATGTGAGTTTACAGCCAGCTGACAGTCTGGAGAGAGGAGATATGTTGATACACTGTTAAATATGCAAAGCTTTAAGAATAATGAGATGCATTAATACAATAACAGAAGGGACACATGGATTAAACCCAATGTTAAAAACATACTAACTCACTCAAGATATTTACCCTTAGTTTTATATATGGTTATTGTATGTTTCTGGATATGTCCCAAAAATGTTAAAAAATTAATGTTAAAAAACATACACATACTAACTATACTGAACAGAAATATAAACCAAACATGTAAAGTGTTGGTCCCACGTTTCATGAGCTGAAATAAACGATCCCAGATATGTTCCATACGCACATAAGCCATTATTTCTCTCAAATGTTGTGCATAAATTTGTTTAGATCCCTGTTAGTGAGCATTTATCCTTTGTAAGATAATCCATCCACCTGACAAGGTGTGGATATATAGAAGCTGATTAAAACAGCATGATCATTACACAGGTGCACCTTGTGCTGGGGACAATAAAAGGCCACTCTGAAATGTGCAGTTTTGTCACACAACACAATGCCACAGATGTGTCAAGTTTTGAGGGAGAGTGCAATTGGCATGATGACTGCAGGAATGTCCACCAGAGCTGTTGCTAGAGAATTTATGTTAATTTCTCTCCATAAAACGCCTCCAAACATCGTTTTAGAGAATTTGGCAGTACATCCGACCGGCTCACAATCACAGACCACATGTAACCACGCCAGCCCAGGACCCTCCACATCGGCGTTCTTCACCCTGCAGGATGGTCTGAGACAAGCCACCAGGACAGCTGATTTTAACTGAGGAGTTTCACACCGAAAAAGTTCTGCACAAATAGTCAGAAACCCATCTCAGGGAAGCTCATCTGCGTGCTCGTCATCCTCACCAGGGTCTTGGACCTGACTGCAGTTTGGCGATCGTAACCGCCTTCAGTGGCAAATGCTCACCTTCGAGGGCCACTGGCACACTGGAGAAGTGTGACTCTTCACGGATGAATCCGGGTTTCAACCTGTACGGGAAGATGGCAGAAAGCATGTATGGCGTCGTGATGGCATTGTAGTGGGCGAGCGGTTGCTGATGTCAACGTTGTGAACAGAGTGGCCCCATGTGGCGGTGGGGTTATGGGTATGGGCAGGCATAAGCTACGGACAATGAACACGATCGCATTTTATCGATGGCAATTTGAATGCACAGAGATACCGTGATGAGATCCTGAGGCCCATGTCGTGCCATTCATCTGCCGCCATCACCATCATGTTTCAGCATGATAATGCACGGCCCCATGTCACAACGGATCTTGTACACATTCCTGGAAGCTGAAATGTCCCAGTTCTTCCATGGACTGCATACTCACCAGACATGCATGTTTGGGCATGCTCTGGGATCGACGTTGTACGACAGCGTTCTTCCAGTTCCCGGCAGTTTTCAGCAACTTCGCACAGCCATTGAAGAGGAGTGGGGACAACATTCCACAGGCCACAATCAAACAGCCTGATCAACTCTATGGAAGGAGATTTTGTTGACGCTGCATGAGGCCAATGGTGGTCACACCAGATAAGGACTGGTTTTCTGATACACACCCCATACTTTTTTTTTTTTAAGGTATCGTGACCAAACAGATGCATTATCTGAATTCCCATTATGTGTGAAATCCATAGATTAGGGCCTAATTGAATTTATTTCAATGACTGATTTCCTCATATGACACTGTAACTCAGTAAAACCCTTTCAATTGTTGCATGTTGCGTTTATATTCTTGTTCAGTATATAGTACATACAATAATATATAAACACTCACCAGTGGATACTGAAGATATTTAAACTCACACTAGTGTCTGTATGTTGCAGAGTGGACTGGTTAGTCCAACACAGAGCAGCTCCACTCCTCTGTCTCCCGGTCATGTGTAGCTGAGGTCCAGTTCTCTCAGGGGGGAGTTTGGTGTCTGCAGAGCTGAAGCCAGAGTCTCACAGGATTCATATTTGGGTTTACAGCCAGACAGTCTGGAGAGAGGAGATATGTTGATTACACTGTTAAATATGCAAGCTTTAAAAAGAATAATGAGATGCATTAAGACAATATAACAGAAAGGACACATGATTAACCAATGTTAAAAACATACTAACTCACTCAAGATATTTAACCTTAGTTTGATTTATATTTATCACATTTAATGTATGTTTCTGCATATTTACCAAGACGTTCAAATAATGTTAAAAACATACACATACTAACTACATACATAATATATAAACACTCACAGTGGATACTGAAGATATTTAACTCACACACTAGTGTCTGTACGTTGCAGAGTGGACCTGGTTAGTCCAACACAGAGCAGCTTCACTCCTACTGTCTCCCAGGGTCATTGTAGCTGAGGTCTCAGTTTCTTCAGGGGAAGTTGGTGTCCTGTTTGCAGAGCTGAAGCCAGAGTCTCACAGGATTCATATGTGAGGTCACAGTGATCCAGTCTGGAGAGAGGAGATCATCTGTTTTAGATATACAAATCCTTCAGAATAATGATAATGTATACATTCAAATCAATAGCAGAACTTTACAGTGCTCTCTTGCAGGTTTCACTAACCGGCAGCAACCTCTGTGATAACCTTCTTCTGATGTGGTGTATGTCTTCAGGTCAAACTCCTCAGCACATCCTCTGACATCAGTAACAGCGTAGAGCCAGGGTACTGAACATTGGTCACGTTTTAGTCTTGTTTCTGAAAAGAGTTCCTGATAGCAGGGAGGTTTGCATTTCTTCAAACCTAGAGAGTTGGCACCAAGTTCATTCAGACAGTGGAACCAAGTTGATGATCCTTTCTGGTGAGGATTCCCTTTTGATCTTGTCTGAAATGTACCTGACGTGTCTCTCAACTGTTTCCGCATTGCTCTGCGCGTTTGTACTTCCTGTCTGTGTCAGAAGGCCTAGTAACAGATTCTGATTGGACTCCAGTGCAGAGAGACCAGAAGGAAGCGCGTGAGGAACAGGTCCAGGTGTCCATTCACACTCTTCAAGGCTCTGGTCCACTGTCTTCCTGTGTAAGTCAAACAATGGATTGAATCCTCCTCTTCATCCTCACTAGTGGTGGAAAAAAACATTTTCCTTCTTGTCATCATCCTTCTCTTCATCATCATCATCTTTCTCTTCATAGTCATCATTCATAATCATCATCATTCCTTCCCCTCATCAATCATCATCATCAGCATCATCCACATTCCTTCTCCTCATCTATCATAGTCATCATCTTCGTCATCATTCTTCTCATCGTCATCATCAATCACTGACTGAAACGCTTCATAGTACTCTTCATCATCATCATCATCATCATCATCGTAGTCATCATAACCACTAGTGACTGCTTTGGGGGAAAAAACATTTTCCTTCTTGTCCAGCCATGATCTAAAGCATGCACTGCATGCTGACTAGAAACTCCTGAATGCTCAGATGCACAAAGCTGTAGACCTTCTCTTGGTTCAGCCCAGATTCTCTTTTACAGATCTCTGTCACACAATGCTGAGTACTCTGATGCCTCTGTGACATTCAAGGCCACACTCTCTCAGGTCCTCCTCATAGAAGATCAGGTTGCCCTTCTGCAGCTGTTGGAAAGCCAGCTCTGACAGTTTCAGGATCATCTCTTTGTCTGACTGAGACAGTTCTTTGGGTTTGTCTCTGTGTGCTTTGTTGTACCTTTTCTTGTTCTTCACAAGGATTGGATGAGCGTGTGAAGTGTGCGAACATCTGGAGTCAGAGTTTGGGGGACTTCATCATTCTCTGGCCTCTTTCAGCATCATCTCAAGGACAGTGGCTGATATCAATACAGAAGACTGGCATGTGGGCACATGATGTGGAGGGCTCCTTGATTCTTCATGTTGGTGTGTTTGATGATTTATTGGCAGATTCTGATCTGTGATTTCTTCCTGAAGTACTCCTCCTTCTGTGGATGCATTGAACCCTCGTACCTCTGTCACTGGTCAACACACTCAGGAGGGATCTGATTGCTGCTGCAGGCCGTGAGGTATCCAGAGGAGAGCAGAGGGAAGCAGATTCCCCTTGATGAGGTTTGTCAGCAGCAACGTCCACTGAGGTTGGCTTCGTGACATCACAGCACCTCTCATTGTTTTGAAGTCTAGAGGAAGTCGACACTCATCCAGACCATCAAAAAGAAAAACAGTTTTGGTATCACCATCTACAATGCTTGTCAATCTCTTTCAGTCTGAGAAAGTAGTGGGAAAGAAGTTGCCATCAGACACTGTATTGGTCCCGTTTTCCGGTTCAGATCACGGAAAGGAAGAGGAAAACATTGAAAGGAACGTCCTGATTTGCTTTTCCATCTGCCCAGTCAAGGACTGACTTGGCTGCACAGAGGACAGTTTTTCCAATGCCAGCGATTCCTTTTGTCAGCACAGTTCTGAATAGGTTTGTACTTGTCCAGGTAAAGGCTTGAAGATGTCTTTGCATTTGATTGGTGTCTCTTGTGTGGTTTGTTTCTTGGATGCCATCTCTATCTGTCTCACCTCATGTTCATAATTGACCCATCCACTTCACACCTCTGTGATGTAGAGCTCTGTGTAGATGTCATTTAACAGACTTGGGTTTCCATGGTGTCCAATTCCCTTCAGATATGTGTTGATACTTGTGTTTCAGTTTAGCCGTAATGTCTTGTTGGACTGTCAGAAGAGTTTTTTGACCTGTAGGAAAAAACAATGAGAGTTGGGACTCATAAGTGCATGTGTGTGTAGTGTGTGGTGTGTGTGTGTGTGTGTGTGCGGTGTGTGTGGTGTGTGTGTGTGTGTGTGTGTGTGTGTGTGTGTGTTGTTGTGGTGTGTGTGTGTGTGTTAGAGGGCTTTGTCCCGTTCTTATGTAATATTGTATGAAACACAGTCTTACTTCTTCTGTCCAGAAGGTTGTGTGTGATCTTTTAATGATCCTCACTGTCCAAACTCTCCACTTCCTTATTGTCATCTGGTTAATGGTCCTGGCTGAAAGCAGGTGGTCTGATCACTCTTCATTGATAGCAGGCTGGGGGCAGGTGACTCTGCTCCCTGGGCTTTCGGACACTGAACAAAACAGGGGAGGCAGATCACCTCATCAATATCTCATCAATACCTCATCTAAGCATTTCAACACTTGTATAGCTGAACTCATAGAAATCCTGATTTTTCTTTATAAAGCTACAGTCTGCAATTGGTAAATCGATTTGGGGACTTTTAAATGAATGATGTAGAACTACATTTTAGTGTAATTTGGAGAAACTTTTCCCTCTTAGAATGCCCTGTATTGAGTTTTGAGAGGTAGTTCCCCTCCTCTCTCTCCCCAGAGAGAACTGTACATATTTTAGAGGCAGTGGTCCCTCCTCTCTTACCTCTTAGAACTGGGTATTGAGAGAATCATTTTAGAGGTAGTGGTC
Organism: Coregonus suidteri; assembly: GCA_036851935.1. NCBI lineage: Eukaryota > Metazoa > Chordata > Actinopteri > Salmoniformes > Salmonidae > Coregonus > Coregonus suidteri. Next base: position 6,692,585 of record CM072220.1, read on the forward strand.
CCCTCCTCTCTCTCCCCAGAGAGACTCATTTTAGAGGCAGTGTCCGCCTCCGCTATCTCCCCAGAGAGACTTCATTTTATCATTTTATCCCAGAGGCAGTGGTCCCCTCTCTCTCTCCCAGAGAGACTCATTTTAGAGGCAGTGGTCCCTCCTAGTCTCTCCCCAGAGAGACTCATTTTAGAGGCAGTGGATCCTCCTCCTCTCTCCCCAGAGAGACCTCCATTTAGAGGCAGTGGTCCCTCCTCTCTCTCCCTTTTCAGAGAGAGACTCATTTTAAGAGAGAATCATTAAGAGTCACAGCTCACTCAGCTACAATAAGAAATAACAGAAACAGTCAATATTTCTGAACATTGTTGAAGGAACATAACAATGGACACACTTTTACTGTCGTGGTCAAAAGTTCAAACAGAGACTTCATGTTGCATTTAAACATGCTACAGTTAATTGTGATTTGATTTGACTTGGATCCCCCTAAGCTGATGCCATAAACAACAGCTAGTCTACTGGCGTGAAACACAAAAACGTAAAATACCTTACAGCTTAGATTGACAGACATTATAAACATTTACAAGTAGACATTACATACAGTTTAAAATAGCTGACAGGTATTTCTTCTATACAAGGGAAAGCCAGGCTATAATGTATATATTTCGTCTCTCATGTGCTTCATAATTGTCCTTTAATTCGCAAGAGGCTGAAATGTATCTCACAGGAGAAAGCATCCGAGCGAGCTAAACAGCCCCCTCTGTCTCTCTATGTGTAGGCCATCTATCTGATGCTGTCTGGTCCAAAACGAGTTATTCCAAACGGGTATGACATTGTTGCCCGTAGCATTTGAAGACAAGGGAAGCCTGCGAACATTTGGCCCTTTGATATTAAAAAACTATAGAAATGAGCAATCAGGTTGAGCGAAACTGAGCGAGCTCAACTGGTGATTGGTTCTGGTGCTCCAATAAAAGGTGTATGTCAAGGTAAACCAGCTTGGATTTTGACAGAAACAATTGAATTGTTGCATCTCGTTGTGTTGGTGTCCTCTGGTGTCTAGCTAGTTAGTTAACATGGGCCACTTTCCTAAAATGAACCATGGATGGAGATAGGGATTCGGGACTTGTGGTTTTACTTAATTCTCCGTACTGGCGAAGGATTATAACAGTGATTCTGATACAACCATTAAGTCATACATTGCTGTGCCCCCGGCCTGAGAGGATGGAAGTTCAATATGTAGCTAGATGTAGAAGGATTAATGTAAACTAGCTAGTAACCTTGCCATGAATGGGAAGTTAGGCTAGTGAGCAAGATTTTAGCCAGGTAGCTCAACAACAAAAAATAAAAGTGTGTACTGTTTATGACAGAGTGATAGACCGTTTTGTACTGTATGACAGACTAGTGATGAACAGCTGTACTGTTATGACAGACGCTGGATCATGACCGGAGTACTGTATGACAGAGTGATAGACCGTGGGTACTGTATGACAGAGTGATAGACGTCTGTACTGTATGTGACAGAGTGATAGACCGTGTACTGTATGACAGGAGTGAGATAGAACGGGTACTGTATGACAGAGTGATAGACCGTCGTACTGTATGACAGAGTGATAGACCGTGTACTGTTATGACAGAGTGATAGACCGTGTTGTACTGTATGACAGAGTGATAGACCGTGTACTGTATGACAGAGTGATAGACCATGTACTGTATGACAGAGTGATAGACCGTTGTACTGTATGACAGAGTGATAGGACTGTGTACTGTATGACAGAGTGATAGACGTGTACTGCTATGACAGAGTGATAGACCGTGTACTGTATGACAGAGTGATAGACCGTGTACGTGTAGGACAGAGTGGATAGACCATGTATGTATGACAGAGTGATAGGACCGTGTACTGTATGACAGAGGATAGACTGTGTACTGTATGACAGAGTGAGATAGGACCGTTGTACTGTATGACAGAGTGATTAGACCGTGTACTGTTATGATGACAGAGTCAGGACTGTGTACTATATGACCGAGTGATAGACCGTTAACTGTATGACAGAGTGATAGACCGGTACTGTATGACCAGAGTGATAGCCCATGTACTGTATGACAGAGTGATAGACCGTGTACTGTATGACAGAGTGATAGACCTGGTACTGTATGACAGAGTGATAGGACCGTGTACTACTGTATGACAGAGTGATAGACCGTGTACTGACAGAGTGAAATAGACCGTGTACTGTATGACAGAGTGATAGACCGTGTACTGTATGGACAGAGTGATAGACCCGTTGGGTACTGTATGACAGAGTGATAGACCGTTCTGTACTGTAGACGACAGAGTGATAGACCATTTTGTCAACATGAAAGAGAGGAGGATGTCATTGGCGTTCTCTACAAGTAGGGTGAGTCAACATGTTTTTTATACTTGCACGAACACATAAATCAGGACCATTAACCATTCTTTGCAACTTGCTGTAACTCTCTGTGGTTCTAAACTCAATAGTTGTTTAGCGGTCCGAAAAATGTCGGAAACATTAACTTGCTTGACCATGATGTGTAGGTCATGTAACTGTCTGTTACATAGAATATGCTTTGGGGACTTAACCGGACAGAAGTTCGCTCTCTGGTTTTGTGAATAAAAACAAAGGTGTGGTTGAATTTATTCTCCCACTGTGTCTTCTTATTGTCTCGACCTTTAGGCCTAAAGCCTATATCAGGGTCACAAGGCATATGAATATTAACAGGTTTATAGAGCAAAAAACATTATTACAAACACATAGATTGTATTGTATTTGTCTGTCTTCCCCAGTGATTTACGCACGCACCTCTACTGGTTATTCTGACCTCATAATAGGCGTGGATTGCAATTTGGACCCCCAAAGCTTTAGGCTTCTGTAGGACCTGAACCTGCCGAGTTGATGTATGAGCTTCGGAATGTTTTAATTATAGGCTCTATGCCAGGCTTTATCCGTTTATTTTACAAGTTGTATATCATGTTTAAATATCAGCCACTATCGAGAACCCCACCGTCAGTAAAACCCACATACATTTATAACTGTCACTTAGCTGTTCGTTTTCTTCAATTTGTAGCTTACATTTAGCCATCATTCCTTTCTGTTTCCCTTTCTTTCCTCTGTCACGTCAGTTGTTCCTGAGGGTCGTTAGCATTAGGCTAACGTTTGTGCAAGAATTTAGGACATGTAGCGCTCATGTTTGAATCATTATGGAACTCAGACCACACGTAGCAGGTTAAACCTGTAGCCTGGTTCACGGTTCACGACGACTGAACCGGTTTCATACAGTTCCATGATTAGTGAGAATTAGGGTAAAATGTATAGGACCCCCTATTCAACCCCTATTGTACACTTTTTCCACCTTCCAATATTTCATGGATTGAACTTGAAATGACAACTTTCAGGATGAATCAAACCACTGTATTTTTATTAATCAATATATTTAGTGTGTAAAGGTTCTCCAAACCAGTTTTTTTGTATGATTCATACATACTTCCAAACCCTAAAATGCGCCTAAATAATCTACAAAATCGGAGTATTTTTAAATCTACCAAGCAAGTGGGAGTGTTTTTTCACACCCTGGCTCTGGGACTCTCTATATGTTGAGCCAGGGTGTGTTTTCATTCTATGTTTTATTTCTATGTTGGTAGTTCTGTTGTGTTTATTTCTAGGTTGGCCCCAAAGTGACTCCCAATCAGAGGCAACGAGTGTCAGCTGTCGTTGGTTGTCTCTGATTGGGAGCATATTTAAACTGTCTGTTTTCCCTTTGTGTTTGGTGGGTTCTTGTTCCACGTGTTCGGTCATTGTTACCGTGGGACTTCACGAGTCGTTTCTGTTTGTTTATTGTTGTCTATTATCACTAAAGATAATAAAGTTAACTATGTTCGTTCATCACGCTGCGCCTTGGTCTATTCAATACGACGATCGTGACAGAAGAACCCACCAAGTAAGGACCAAGCAGCGTGTCCCGGGGCAGAAGCAGAACTTGGACCTGGACATGGGAGGAAGCGCCGGGAAAAGGAGATGGAGAGGTTGGCGATGGCCAGGTGGGCAAAATCGTGGGTCCTGGGAGGACATGCTCGGGGGCAAGGGACCTGGGGCTAGTATTAAGGCCCTGGCGAGAGAGGAGCAGCGGCGTCAGCTCAGTGTCAACGTCGGACAGGCGAGAGGCAACCCCAGAAAATTTTTAGGGGGGGGCACACGCCATGGGCGGGCTGGGCAGCAGGAGGCTGCCACAGGGCGATTTGGAGAGGAGGCCACCGGGGTTAGGGGGACCAGAGAAGGCAGGTTGGCGGGAGCCTGGATGGAGAGCGGAACCAACTTCCCGTACTCAGGCATGGCAGCATGGGACGGGGCAGGTTCCGCGGTATGCGGAGCGGCGTACTGTGCCACGAGTGGTCCGGCATAGTCCTGTGCGAGCACCCCGCACGTGTCGTGCGAAAGGGGGTATGCAGCCAGGACGGAGTGTTGTGCCGGCCATCAACGCTCGTGGTCTCCAATGCCTCTCCGCGGTCCCGGATATCCTGCTCCAGTGTCACGTGCTGTTATGCCAGTACGGTTACACAGCCCTGTACGTCCTGTGCGGATTGCCTCACACAGAGTGTGTGAGGGTAGGCATTCAGCCAGGACGGGTTGTTGCCGCTCTTCACTCCAGGTCTCCTATCCGTCTCCACAGCCCAGTCCGGCCTGTCCCTTGCTCCACGCACCAAGCCTACCGCTCTACGAACAAAGCTGTGCGTTCGCCAGCCCAGTCCGGCCTGTCCCTGCTCTACGCACCAAGCCTACGGTGTGCGTCGCCACCAGCCCAGTCCGGCCTGTCCCTGCTCCACGCACCAAGCCTACGGTGTGCGTCGCCAGCCCAGTCCGGCCTGTCCCTGCTCCACGCACCAAGCCTACGGTGTGCGTCGCCAGCCCAGTCCGGCCTGTCCCTGCTCCACGCACCAAGCCTACGGTTGCAGTGCGTCGCCAGCCCGGGATGTCCGGCCGGCCTGTCCCTGCTCCACGCACCAAGCCTACGGTGTGTGTTCGTCGCCAGCCCAGTCCGGGCCTGTTCCCTGCCTCCACGCACCAAGCCTACGGTGTGCGTTTCGCCAGCCCAGTCCGGCTTTGTCCCTGCTCCAAGCACCAAGCCTACGGTTTGCGTCGCCAGCCCCGTCCACGTCCCTGTCCTTCTGCTCTACGCACCAAGCCTCACGGTGTGCGTCACGCCAGCCCAGTCCGGCCTGTCCCTGCTCCACGCACCAAGCCTACGGTGTGCGTCGCCAGCCCAGTCCGGCCTTTCCCTGCCTCCACGCACCAAGCCTACTGATCTAGTGCGTCGCCAGCCCAAGTCCGGCCCTTCCGTCCCTGGCTCCACGCACCAAGCCTTTACGGTGTTGCGTCGCCCATTTCTCGTGCCCAGGTCAAGGCATTGTCCCTGCTCCACGCACCCAAGCCCTACGGTGTGTGCGTCGCCAGCCCAGTCCGGCCTATGTCCCCTGCTTCACGCACCAAGCCTACGGTGGTTGTGCGTCGCCAGCCCGAGTCCGGGCCTGGTTTTTTTCCTGTCCCCGCCACGCACCAAGCCTACGGTGTGCGTCGCCAGCCCAGCCCAGTCCGGCCTGTCCCCTGTCCCCGTGCTCACGCACCAAGGCCTACGGTGTGCGTCGCCAGCCCAGTCCGGCCTGTCCCTGCTCCACGCACCAAGCCTACGGGTGATGTTTTCTGCGTCGCCACCAGCCCAGTCCGGCCTCCTGTCCCTGCTTCACGCACCAAGCCTACGGTGTGCGTCGCCAGTCCCGGTCCGGGCATGTATCCTGCTACTCGCACCAAGCCAGGGGTGCGAGGTCGTCAGCCTGGTAAGGCCCGTTCCTCCTCCACGCACCAAGCCAGGGGGTAGCGAGTCGCGTCAGCCTTGGTAAGGCCCGTTCCTCCTCCACGCACCAAGCCCAGGGGTGGTGCGCGTCGTCAGTCCAGCACAACCCGTACCTGGGTCACCGGTGCCTGGTAAGGTACGGTCACACTGCCTCCACTACGGAGCTGAAGCTAACCGCCTCCTGCTACGTCCAGTTCAGCTCCAGCCAGCGGGGCTGGGGGGGGGGCTAGACTGGGGACCAGGGGCGCCTATGGGGGGTTTATTGGAGGGTGGTGGGCAAGGCCCGGGAAACCGGAACCGCCGACGAGGAGGGAATGCCCACCCAGCCCTCCCTGTTTTGTTCTAGTGGGGAAGGCGCGGTCGCAGTGCGGCGCCTTTATGGGGGGGGGGGTACTGTCACACACCCGGGCTCTGGGACTCTATATGTTGAGCCAGGGTGTGTTCATTCTATGTGTTTATTTCTATGTTGGTAGTCTGTTGTGTTTGATTTCTAGGTTGGGCCAGAGTGACTCCCAATCAGAGGGCAAACGAGTCAGTGTCAGCTGTCGTTGGTTTGTCTCTGATGGGAGCCATATTTTAAAAACTGTCTGTTTTCACTTTGTGGTTTGTGGGTTCTTGTTCCGTGTTGGTCATTGTTACCGTGGGACTTCACGAGTCGTTTCTTGTTTTGTTTATGTTGTCTATTATCACTAAAGATAATAAAGTTAACTATGTTCGTCATCACGCTGCGCCTTTGGTCTATTCAATACGACGATCGTGACAGTTTTCAGCGGTTTGAATACATTTATTCAGCGCACGCAAGGGAACCACGTCTGCAAAACCCAGTTATTGCAACTTAATAAGGTCAAGTCTGAATAGAAAACTATGAGGCAGTGCGTAGGAAAGGCGTCATTTCATAAGTTGGTGGAATAGTGCCCTTAGTGAATACACCATGCACTGCTTGACTTCACATGAGGTGCCAACAGTTTATCTGTTCCGTTGCACCCCCCCCCGGGCTTGTATTCAGGTGTGCCGACAACGATGCGGAACATTACGCAACAGTGCGCTGGCCAAGTTATATGAAGCGTACAGCACTGAGCAAAAACGGACCACAGCCTTCCTGATCGGTGTCACCAGAAAGCCTTTTCAACTAGAACTTTGATTATCCCAACATTAATTAGTTTCTATGCTATTGTTGACACGTCATTTTACTTGACTGACTTGTCGAAACAGGGCACTATTTTCTTTAGTGACAGCTTACATAATTCCGATGCACGTCTTCTACGCAGTTTCGGACATGCAGATAATAATCACGATAATGTGATGTCAAATCACCTTTACCAATAATACCCTACCTCATAGCCCTGTAGCCTATAAACATCCACATCACGTTGGATCATATGATTAGGCTAAGAATATGAATCAACACCAATGTACAGTAAAATTATCATTCTTGAAAGTTGAAATCAGTATTGTATTAACTTTATATTTCTGTAGGATGTCTTACCCCTAAATCATCTGTCTCTCTATGATAGGCCTAACTTCAAATCCAGAACACTTTCTTACATTAAATTGTAAAAGAAAGCTACAAACCTCCGATGTTTTTGTCTTCTACCCATAACGTCCATTCTTCCTCTCTACTTCCTTATACATGGACTTCCTGTGTTGGGACATTTACAAACACTCCCCTTAAGAGGTGACGTCAATACATTTACAACACCTAACCTTAACAGAGGTGACTACACTACATTTACAAAACACCTCACCTAACAGACTGGACTACACTACATTTACAACACCTCACCTTAAAACAGACTGACAACACTACATTTACAACACCTCACCTTAACAGACTGACTACACTACATTTACAACACCTCACCTTAACAGGAGCTGACTACACTACATTTACAACAACCTTCACCTTAACAGAGGTGACTACACTTACAGTTTCCAACACCTCACCTTAACAGAGGGTGACTACACTACATTTTTACAACACCTCACCTTAACAGGACTGACTACACTACATTTACAACACCTCACTTAACAGAGGTGACTACACTACATTTACAAACACCTCACCTTAAACAGAGTGTGACTACACTAATTACAACAACCTCACCTTAACAGAGGTGACTACACTACATTTACAACAACTCACCTTAACAGACTGACTACACTACATTTACAACACCTTACCTTAACAGACTGACTACACTACATTTACAACACCTCACCTTAACAGAGGTGACTACACTACATTTACAACACCTCACCTTAAACCAGACTGACTACACTACATTTACAACACCTCACCTAAACAGACTGACTACACTCTACATTTACAACAACCTCACCTTAAACAGACTAACTACACTACATTTACAACACCCTAACCTTAACAGAGGTGAATAGCACTACATTTAAAACACCACACCTTAAACATACTGACTACACTACATTTACAACACCTCACCTTAACAGACTGACTACACTATTTACTTACACCTCACCTTAAATACTGACTACACTACATTTACACACACACCTTAACAGAGGTGACTACACTACATTTACAAACACCACACCTTTCTACAGACTGACTACACTACATTTACAACACACTCACCTTAACAGACTGGATGACACTACATTTACAACACCTCACCTTAACAGAGGTGAATACACTACATTTACAACACCTCACCTTACACAGACTGACTAACAATACCATTTACAACACCACACCTTAACAGGACTACATACATACCCTCACACATTGTTGACAACACCTCCCCACCTTAACAGAGGTGGTACTACACTACATTTACAAACACCGCACCTTAACAGACTGACTGACACTACATTTACAACACTCACCTTACAGACTGACTACACTACATTTACAAACACCTCACCTAAACAGAGGTGACTACACTACATTTACAACACATCACTTAACAGACTGACTACACTACCATTTACAACACCTCACCTTAAGACAGAACGACTACACTACATTTACAACACCTCACCTTAACAGAGGTTGACTCACTACATTACCAACACCCACACCTTGACAGACTGACTACACTTACATTTGACAACACCTCACACTAACAGACTGACACACTACATTTACAACACTTCACCGTAACAGAGGTGACTACACTACATTTACAACACCTCACCTTAACAGAGGTGACTACACTTACATTTACAACACCTCACCTTAACAGAGGTGACCTACACTACATTGACAACACATCACCTTAACAGACCTGACTACACTACATTTACAACACTCACCTTACAGACTGACTACACTACCTTTACAACACCTCACACCACCTTAACAGAGGTGACTACACTACATTTACAACACCCCACCTCACCCCCCCCCCCTTAACAGAGGTGACTGACTACACTACATTTACATTTACAACACCTCACCTTAACAGAAGACTACACTACATTTACAACACCTCACCTTAACAGAGGTGACTACACTTACATTTACAACACCTCACCTTAACAGACTGACTGACATTTACAACACTACATTAACAACTGACCTCACCTTGACAACACAGCACTTGACTGACTACACTACATTTACAACACCTCACCTTAAACAGACTGACTACACACAGTTTACAACACCTCACCTAACAGACTGACTACAATACATTTACAACAACCTCACCTTAACAGAGGTGATACACTACATTTACAACACCTCACCTTAACAGACCTGAAATACACTACAGTTTTACAACACCTCACCTTAACAGAGGTGACTACACTACATTTCCAACCACCTCACCTTAACAGAGGTGACTCCACCACATTTACAAACACCTCACCTTAACAGGAGGTGACTACACTACATTTACAACCACCTCACCCCTTTAAAAACAACCTGACTACACTACATTTACAACACCTCCACCTTAAGAGAGGTGACTACACTTACATTTACAACACATCACTAAACAGAGGTGAATACAAGAAAGTTGATGATGACTTTCGACTTCAGTGCGTTTCAAAACAACTGGGAACTCTCCGACTTTCGAATTCAGTTAGGCGTTCAAAACAAAGGGGACTCTCCGACTTTCGAGACTAGTGCGGTCAAAAAAAGGGGAAACTCTCCGACTTTCGACTTCAGTGCGGTCAAAAA
>CM072220.1:6703096-6763085 GCA_036851935.1 Coregonus suidteri
TTGTAGAAAAGACCATCAAAAAAAAAAATATTATATTGTTTTTTTACTTATTTTTCTGGGACCTGCCTAAACAAATTAATAATATTTTTTGTGATGTATCCTAATTCAATGGATTTTTTAAAAAATAGACGCCCAACCCATCTGCACAGCCCTACTCCATGCATCATCACTGATGCCGGCATATCAGGGAGGTATAAAAGTAAAAATTAAAAAATTCAAACCCTATACACATGAAAATTGGAAATTTACAACTTTATCACAACGTTTTTTATATTTTGTGCAACCTAGTATTTCTCCTCCCAGCTGCCTGCTTCTCGTGTCCCAGGGGGGTGGAAACGCCGAGTCGCACAAAAGGGAAAATACCGTTGCTGAAAAAAGTTGGGAAATTACAAAATTTCATATTAAAACTCAAAACCTGAATATACGGGACAGTTTGCCATTCTAAAAGGTTATTTGGGATTTTTTGAGCCTTTTTTTTGGTTTTTCCGTACCGGCCCCAACTCCCCCAAAACGACAATGGGGAAAGTTAGGGGGGATGGGGTAAGATTGTAAAAAACCAAAGTGAACGCAAAAAAAAAAAGTGTGGGGCCCCTTTTTATAAAAAATTCCCTTTTACAAAAAAAATAGAGATTGGTTAAAAAAATGGACCCAACCCTTTAAACAAGACAACCCTATTTTTTACTTAGTTGCATTTTTTGCTGTTGCGCTAAACTCGTAGCATAGTGCTGGGTGCTGTAGGGGGAGAGGGGTTATGTAGTTCCCTGGGCTGGGCAGTAGTTGGGGCTTGCTGATCCTGAAAAAGGGCGCAGGCATGGGTTTCAACGCCGGGCCCCGGCCTGCAGCACGGGCCACCCCACGGGAGCAGAGCAGTGGTGGCACCACCGCAGAAGGCGCGACGCCACGCAACACACAAGAAGGAGCTGTGCAGCCGGACGACCCCCTCCTATACAAAAAACCCCGGGAGAGAGGGAGGGGGGGGGACGGGTGAAAGAGTGAGCCAAAAAAAAACTGACGACCTTTTTGGCATTCCTAAAACTGTCCCTAAAACAAGCCCCTATTTCGCCCCAGTATCTATCAAACCTACACACCACACAACACGACTCGCGGTTAAAGCTAAGGAAAGTTCCCCGTGCCCAACACAACATGCCCATTTAGGCCACCACCTAAAGTATGCAAAAAGGTCACAAATCTTTACTCAAGTAAATCTTGCTAGGCCTAAAATGCTGTATAGGTCTAGAATTTTTAGAACACAATTTAACCCCTTTTAAAGCATTCAGTTCAATTAAAAATCAAATACATATTACCTCACCCAGCTGAAATTAGAAAAAACATGCAGTAAACAACACAAAACGTACAATTATCTATATGGCCCTGGGGCCCAAGTTTCCTGTTTGGGTTGGTAACCCATGTTTCCCAAACCTTCCCTAGTGGACCCACCGTTTCATTTTTTTGATCTATTCCGAACACCACCTGATTAAAATTGCAAAAAAAAAACATCAAGCCCTTGATTAGGTGAATCACGTGAAAAGTTCAGGGCTAAACAAAAGTGAAACATGGGGGGGGGCCCCCTGGGAGAGTTTGAGAAAAACTGGCAACCTAACCCAGGTAAAACTTTGACTGCCCCTAGTTGGGGGTTGACATGTAAAAAATCACTTTAAAAAAGGGTTTTTTAAAGGGGTTAGAGGGCCCCAAAATTTTTTTCTAATCAGGTCTATTTTTAAAAAATAAACATGGGATGAAACAAACAGGGCGGTTTGTTTACTCTTTAGAAAGACGCTCTTATCCAGGCGACTTACATTAGGCTACATTTTTAAATTTTTTCAACGGGCCTCCGGGGGAAAAAACCCACAACCCTGGCGTTGCAAACACCCGCCTACCAATGGTACCCCCCGCGGCCATTCCATTCCATACATTTAGTATTTAGCAGACCTCCCACCCTGGCACGCTGGGGGAATTGTGCGTAGGGGGGGGGCCCGGGGGTTTGAACCCTACCCCGGCGTTACAACGCCCGCTCTACAATGAGTACAGAGGACACAAAATAACAAATAGACATGTTGTAACCAAAAAAAATGTTAAAAAAAATCAAAATTATTTTTAAAATTTAGATTCTTCAAAAAGCCACCCTTTTCCTTGATGACACTTTGCACACTTTGGATTCTCTCAAACCCTTTCACCGGAATGCTTTCCAACAGTCTTGAAGGGGTTCCCATTATGCTTTTGCACTGTTGGGTTTCTTTTCCCTTTACTCTCCGTCCCCCCTCATCCCAAAAACCCTCCAAATTGGTTGAATCGGGGGGGTTTGGAGCCAGGGTTTTATGCAGCATCCCCACTCCCCCTTCTTTGGGAAAAAACCCTTACACAAAAAAATGATAGTCCCCAATAACCCAAACAATGGGGGCGGCGTACGCGCGAATGTGGGTAGTCAGCTGGTAAATGTGCCTTGAATTTAAAAAAAACACAGCCCAGTTCACCTGCAAATCACCCCCACACCATAACACCTCCTCCTCCATTTTTTACGGGGGTACTACACATGCGGAGATCATCTTTTCACCCACACCGGTTTCAAAAAGACACAGCTTTGGGAAACCCAAAAATCTCCAATTGAACTCCAGACAAAGGACACATTTTCCACCAGTCGTCATTGCTTGTGTTTTTTTGGGCACAACAGGTCTCTTTTTCTTATTGGTGCCTTTAGAGTGGTGTCTTTGCAGCAATCGCCCAAAAGGGCCCTTTTCACACTGTCCCATTGACAGTTGTGTTGAGATGTGTTGTGTTTTTAACTTGGAAGATTTTTTGGGCTGAAATTTTCTGAGGCTGGTAACTCTAATGAATTTCCTTGCAGAGAGTAATTTGGGGTCTTCCTTTCCCTGTGGTGCCCTCATGAGACCAGTTTCTCAGCGTTTGAGGATTTTGCGACTCACTTGAAAAAATTTTTAAAGTTTTTGAAAATTTCCTATTGACTGACCTTCATGTCTTAAAGTAATGATGGGGTTGTCATTTTTCTTTCTTATTTTAGTGTTTTTGCCATAATAGGACTTGGTCTTTTACTTTTCAGAAACAATATTGGGTTTAAACGCATTAAGAAGGAAAAAATTCCACAAATTAATTTTAAATAGACGCCGTTTTTTTAAATTAAATTCCCGGGACTACCTCATGAAGCTGGTTTTAGAGAATGCTAAAAGGGCAAAACTCTCATCAAGGCAAAGGGGGGCTATTTGAAGAATCTCAAAAATTAAAATATTTTGATTTTTTTAACACTTTTTTGGTACTACATGATTTCCCTATGGTTATTTTTATAGTTTGATTCTTTTATATTTTTCTACATTGTAAAAAATTTTAAAAATAAAGAAAAACCCCTTTAAAGAGAGTGTGCCAAACTTTTAAATGGTAGTGATTGATGGGGTTTTGATTTTGGACAGTATGGGTAGATATTTAGTTAAACTGTAGAATACGAGGATAGAATAGTAACATCCTTGGAAGTATTCAGATGTCACGAATTCAGCCGAGGCTGCCCCTCCCTTGCTGGGGAAGATTTGGGCGTTCGCGTCACCGGTTATACCACTACCGCCCCTTTTATCATCACTCCTTTGTCTTGTCTTGCAATCACAACACCTGGACTCACCCCTCTTATCGGGTTAAGTTTCCCTTCCCCCTTTGCCCTTTGTGAGTGTTGTTCTTTGAGATGATCGCTCAGTTTAAAAAAAAAAAAACAGAAATACCTTTTTTACAAAGTTTTCAGCCCTTTTGCATGAGACTCAAAATTTGAGTCAGGGGCATCTTTTTCCCATTGATACCCTTGAGATTTTCTACAATTGTTAGGTCCCCCTTGGGGAAAAATTCAATTGTTTGACATGTTTTGGAAAGGGGCAACCGTCACATAAAGGCCCACAGTTGACAGGATGTCAGAGCAAAAACCAAACCCTGAGGTCGAAGTAATTTTCCATAGAGCTCCTGAAAGGGTTTTGGGCGAGGCACAGACTGGGGGAAAGGGGACCAAAAAAAGTTTCGCATCCCCCCGAACCATGGCCCCCCATCATTTTAAATGGAAAAAGTTTGGAACCACCAAGACTTTCCCAACTGGCCCCCCCGGGAAACTGAGCAAACGGGGGGAAGGGGCCTTTGGAGGGAGGTGACCAAGAACCCGATGGTCCGACAGAGCTCTAGGTTCATCTGTGGAGAGGGGAAAACCTTCAAAGGGAAAACCATCTCTGACACCCCAAAAATCAGGCCTTTTGGTAGGTCCAGAGGAAGCCACTCCCTAAAAGGCACATGACAGCCTGTTTGGGGTTTTCCCAAAAGGCCCCTAAGACTCTAGACAGAGAAAAAAGATTCTCGGGTCTGATAAAACCAAAGATTAAAACTTTTGGCCTGAATCCCAAGGTCAGCTGGGGGAAACCGGGCCCCAAACCCTTGGTGAGCAGGGGGTGGCAGCTCATGCTGTGGGGAGTTTTCAGGGGGATGGATGGGAGACTGTCGGGATCGGGCAAAGTAATGGAGCAAAGACAGAGAGACCCTTTGATGAAACCTGTCCAAGCGCTCGGACCTCGACTGGGGAAAAAGGTTCCCCTTCCAACGGGGAAAACGCCCCCTAAGCACACGCCAAACAATGCAGGATGGCTCGGGACAAGTCCCTAAAGCCTTTTGAGTGTACGGCGCCAAAAGAAGTCGACAAAGCGCAGCGTTGGGAGTGAACATGATGATTTTAAGTAAAAAAAAACACGACAAAACAAAAACGATCCGGACGTCCCGTTAAAACCCGATGAACATAGAACCAAACCCCCAACCCCAAAGGTAACAAGACGTTTAATATGGGTCCCCAAACAGAGCTAAAGACCGACACTGACCTCGTTACCATGTTGGAGCACTCAACCAAAAAAAGAAAAACCCCAAAAACCACCCAACCAACCCAAACAAACAAACTTTAAAAACTCTGGGTAAAATACCCCGCCGGAACCAGAGCGGGCTTAGTGGCCAGCCCGAGCCTGGACTTGAACACGATCGAAAACTCTGTGGAGAATTGAAAAATAGCTGTGGCAACGTCCCCCCCATCCAAAACCGACAGGCTTAGAGGATCTGAAAAGAAGAATGGGAAAAACCCCCAAATACAGGGTGCCCGCTTGTAGCGTCATACCCAAGAAACTCGAGGAGTAATCGCTGCCAAAAAGGTGCTTCAAAAAAAGTACTGAGAAAGGGGCTGGAAAATTATTTAAAGTAATATTTCAGTTTTTTGTTTTTTTTTATACATTTGCATAAAAATCTAAAAAAAGTTTTTTTTTTTCTTTGTCATTATGTTGTGTGTAGATTATAAAAAAAACCAAAACCATTTAACAAAATTTTTGATACGGCTGTAACGTAACAAATGTGGAAAAATCAAGGGTCTGAAACTTTCCGAAAGCACTAGTTGAATAGGGATTGATGAATACAGTATCTATGATAAAACAGTATGTAGACTTATTAAATGACCAGTGTTTCCCTTATTGGGTGACTGAGATTCCAATCTATGTACTATGGCACACCCCTAAGGTGCGGGTTTAGTAAACCGGGTGGTAGCCCGGTATGACTGACTAAGTTCAGGGCAGGGTATGGGTGAGCTGCAGTTTTAACTTTTTAGGTGACCTGACCAAATTCCCATAGAAATGTTAGTTATAGTTTGTCATTCTCATTGAAAGCAAGTCAAAAAAAAAAAGCGGTATTTTGTATTATTGGGTTTTTTCTAGCTTTCCGTTCTTTTTTTTATTTTGTTTTTTTTAAATTTTGGTTTTGTACCGCTTCAAACAAAAAAATAAAATATTTTTAATTATTGAAAAATATTTCACACGGGTTTAGATGGTACAACATGGACCCCAATGATTCCTTTTTTTGTCACAAAAACGAAATTACAAAATATTCGAATTTTAGCAACCCGGAAAAAGCGATTTTTGCATATTGCCCTTTAAGACAATCAGAAATCAGACATCCCAAATGGGCACTTTTCCCCATTGCACACGAGGCGCCCCTAGGTACTTTACTGCTCGACACTGCATTCCCTCAACGTTTAGGACAGAGAAAACCCGGCAAGCTCATTGTCACGTGGAGACTCCAAAACAAAAGACAATGACATAATTTACAAACTTGTAAATTAGGGTTTTGAAATAAAACCAAAAATTGTTTCTCACAAAATGTAGAGGTTGTGAACTCTGCAAACGTTTCCCCTCCGAGAATGAGAACAGTCAATGATGTAATTAATCAGCATTTAAAAGAAAAATGTAACCACATTCAGGGGGTTATTAACGGGACATTATAGGTTACTGGGAATATGTAAGGAGAATTGATAAAAAAAAACAATCAAAAGGGGAAACAATTCAGCAATGAAACTTGCTTCTGGAGACTGAGTGCATGCTTTTGGAAAAATGACGTGCCAAAACTTCACCACACACCTCTCTACTTCTTTTCACATTTTAAAAATTTTACTCAAGCCATTATATTCACACATTTTTAGATGCTTTTTACTAAACCCGAAGTCAATCACCTGGCCCATTGCCACGTCCGTCCAAAATTGGGGGCTCCCAAATAGGCATAGCCTACGCATTTTTCTTTGAAACAATCCACATTTTCTTTTAAAAAAAAACTACTGATCCTCGGGCTAATCAGCTCTTGGGTGAAGTATTTTGAATGATTTTGTTTGGGACAGGGAAAATTATATTTTTTTTGGAAAAAAATTTTAAATTTTTTGGGGCGGGGGAAGCAGATTAAAAACGTGCACCTGTGCACCCGCAACTTCCTTTCAATTTGCAAGGGCCCAAACCAAAGATCTGTTTAATGACAGATGCCATTCCCCGCCCAAAAATGGGAGTCGTTGCCCAAAGGTGGGAAGGGAGGCAACAAGCTTAGGTCAGGGAGACCAACCATATCTGTGTGACTCCAAGTTGAATTAAAAAATAATTTTATTTTAATCAATATTTTTCCATAAAAGGGATTTCCCCCGCTTTCGCAAAAATTTTTGTACCTACACAAACGGGATCCCCCGCCCCAAAGAACAAATTATCTGTGCATTTTAAAATTGTACCAAAACTTCCTGTTTTCCCTCTTTTTTTTTTTGTTGAGGTTGGGGGTCAGTGCCATTTAAGAGAGGGAAGGGGTTTTTTTTTTTTTTGGCTGGCCTTATTTCTATTACAGCATATTGATCCTGTCTTCATATTCCCTTTACCCCCCAATGAACATCGATTTTGGTCTAGGACTAATGATAATCACATTTTCCCGTACCATCATGTGGTTACTACAAACCAGCCTATGAAAGAAAGTTTACAACGTAGGTCCACAGGTGGAAAGAATTTTGAGTAAACAAGCGACAGACAGTGAAATTAATACCGCCTTGACACTCTTGCCTGCATCTAGTGATCAAGGGTGAATCATTGTCCAACAGTTGCAAATGAGAGTTTTAATGGATATTGGGTTGTTTACCCCCTTTCTTTCCCGTTTGCTTCCTTTTAAAAAAAATTTTATTGGAATGGGCAAATAAATACTCACCCAAACACAATTCACTTTCATAGGAGCCACAAAAAAAACAGCAGATCACTTTGCTCATTGAAAATATAATTCCTTCTCGAAACTACCTATGCACTTCATCCCTCCCCTTTTTCCTTTTCGCTTGTGGACGTCATGCAAAACACATCATGTATATACCAGGAAAAAAAACCTTTTCCCAACCCAAACCCTTCTTTCATCCGCAAACCCGCTACACCAACCTACATCGTTGTCACGTATATAAAATAGCTATAGAACTAAGGGGGTTAAAAAACCCACAAAATATGCAGCAAGTACAGTCAGAAAGCATTTAGCATTTAACCCCGGGGGGCCCCCCAGGGGGCAAACATGTAAAAAAACCAAAAGCTAACCTTGCTAGGAAGAGTTCCAGGGTTTGGGTAGCCATAGCCCCGCTACTAACATAGCACCCCTCGTTTTAGCCGGGGGGTTTGCTAGGGTAACTAGCTAGCTGCTTCGCTAGTACAACAAATATAGACTACTCTCTCTCTACTTTCTCGTCTCCTTTTTTGCTTCCCTTAATTTGGGAAAACATAAATTTGTTAAAACTGTTCAACTTTGTTTTCTCCTCTTTGAGTCAGCTACTCCCCACATTGCAGTGTAGCTACTGCAGTTATGTTTTCAGTACTAATTTTTTTTGACCCTTTGTTTGGGGGGGGCAGCAGTCAGTTCAGCTGCAAGAGCTCTGATCTTTTGGAGGACGTCCTCGGGAATTTCATAATTACGATAAGTCATGGAAGGGGTGAGAACTGTGACCCTCCCAGATTTGTCCTGGCTAACCATTTTTGCTACCCACAGAGTGCGCTAGGTACGTAGACCTTCATTGCAAAAACAGGGTTTTAATCAAATTTTGGTGACTTTAAATATATTTAGTATAGTTTTAAAAAAAGGAAACTTTTTAATGTTTACCATTTAAAAAAAAAAAAATTCCTGAGGAGATGGTCCACACAACAACACTAAAAAAAACTTAATTGCACCAAGGGAAAACAAAGGGTGCCCCAAAACTGTTAGGGCCTAATAAGCTGTCCCACAGCAGAGCTTTTTTTTCAGACCATGGGGTGAATTTTACCATCACTACCCCTGGATCAGGGGAGTCTTGTCTGGCAGCGAAACATTTAATTTCCCTCATTTATCCCTTTTAAAAAATATATATGTATGGCTGCCCTGCTTAAATGGGGTTTTCACTGAATTTGAATGTAAAAACTAGGCAAAGGGGAACGCGACTGATAAGAGGCAACCCTTTATTTCGATTAAGACTTAAATAGTGAGCTGGGACAGAGTAGTCAAAATAACTATTTTTTTTCACCTTTTGAATGTACAGCTACAGAATTCAGAAAAGGGGCCCTTTTACAGTATTCCCCTGTACACTTCGGATTGAGATTATGACGTTGTTAAGTTTTAAGTGGAACCAAGAGGGCTTTAAAATTTAGTAAAAGGGGGAATGTTTAGTGTAACCCCAAAACAACAAGGGAAAGTGGTTGAAAGAAGGGGAATGGTGTTTGGCCAAAGGGGGACCCCATCTTTTTGCATTGTTTAAGTAGGGGCTAAACGAAAAAAAAGGGCAGAGCGGCCATTCTGAGGCGTCGCTCCCGGATGTCATGCTCTGCATTTATGCTGAAAGTTGTGATCTGAAAAAAACCTTAGAAAAATTTTCAGTATGAGCGGACCCTTTGTTTACAGCAAAAATTTGCCACCTTTCACCCATCGACAACACCAAGTCAGAACCGTAGGATAAAATAAAGGGGCATATAAGCAGACAATGAACGTTTACAATATTCATTTAGCAGACGCTCTATCCAGAGCGACTTACAGGGAGTGCATACATTATTTTTTATTTTTTTCATATGGCCCCGCGGGGGAATCGAACCCACAACCTGGCGTTGCAAACCCAAAGGGCTTTTCCCAACTGAGCAAAATTCCATTTCTCTAAAAAGGGCTGTAGGCTACATGTGCCCCCCAAAGGGTAGAACAGTAGGCTAAGTTATGAGGGGAAAGGGACCAAATTATTAGGTGAGGCACATGGGCTACTACAGCTTACTACACAACATACACTTATTATTACTTCTTAGCTACAGTAACATACTCCCTGGCATATTACTAATTTATGCAGCAGCATACAATACATTTTTGGACTCACTTTGTTGTGCTGTGCTCATTTGATAAGGAAGGTGGTGCGGTGGTCCTTTTTGTGGGCTAATTTTGTCATCAACTTGTCATCAAAGTCTGGCATTCTCTGAATTTATGGTGCTTCAAGACAGCTGGGAACTCGGTAAAAGAAGGTTGAATCATGATTTTCTAGAAGCTCTAGAAAGAGGCCCAATTCCTGACTTGGAATTCAGAGTTGGATGACCGTCAAAACTATTTTCCCAGCGGAGCTCATTTTTTTCCGAGTTCCCAGTTGTCTTGAACTCACTGAAGTCTGAGATTTTCCCCGTTCCCAGTTTCCAGTCTTTTTTAACACAGCAGAAGTCATGCTGGATTGACAGCATGGCCAATGTATTCAAATTTCTGGCCCATGGGGTTTGCGATGTGAATGTTTATCCTTTTAAGCATGGGAAAAAAGACCGTTAAACCCAGACTTGGACCACCACACCCTCTCCCCTGAATAGCAGGCTAGTGATTGCTTTGCAAAGCTTGCAGTTAGCCACGATTCCTTCCAAACCACTCATGTTGAATTTGCGATTTCCAACTTGTTGTGAATGTTTTGCCCCAATGGCCCTTTAACACCGATACGTTTTATCTATAATTTTCTTCATATGACGGGGATAAAAATGTTTTTCCCCAGTAGTTTGTCGACTTGATTCATATGGGGAGCTTGTTAGCTGCAGCAAGATTTTGAATGTATGATGTTGACATGATCAGTCCAATCAAGCTGGTAGATGAAAAGTGTTTGACGTAAATTTTTCTGTGGCCAAGACCTTGACCCTTTTTGGGGATGGGCACTTCTATGTAAATCTATTGAGGCCCCAAGGGTTAAATTTCGAGCCTCCTCGTAAATTTTGCAGTAAACTACTGTCCCAATGAGTGACAGAACACTGAGTCAATCCGGGCAAACTAAAAACTACCCCCCCTCCCCTTATGTTCCGCTGGCTACCCCACCCACAGACGCAGCCCTGGGGCGGAAACCCCCACATTTTGGAGTGTCTTACTAAAGAAAGAAAAAAGAGCCCAATTTTGAATGCGTTTTATTCACCAATTTTTCTTTTTACATTTTTTGCAAAAATGATATGTGACACTTATAATGGGGAAAAAAAAATTTTTAAACAGGGGGGCCCCAAAACAGGTGAGGTTGCCCCCCCTGCCCGGGAAAGACTGGTCGCCCCCTGCTCGTATAAAAAAATGTGGATGAAAAGTGGTTTTTGGGGAAAAATATGGTGTTGTGAATGTTTGGTGTAAGTGTTATGTCTCCACTAGGTGGTACTGTTGACATTTTTTGTAGGGGAAGGCCTTTAAAAATGGGCCCAAACCCCTCATCTCCCTGTGGGAAACTGCCCCTCAAATTGAGATTTTTACTGGGAAAAATCAAAAGCAAAATTAGTGAATACCCAAATATAAAAACCTGCAATTTCTCTACATACAAATTTTTTGCTTGTATTAATGCTGTTGTAGGTCAGACATGGGTCTGGTGCCATTAGATCAAATTCCCCAACCGAACTTGGAAAGGGTAATGACGGGAAAAATAGAGGTGTGTAAATAAGTGTGTAAACAGATGATAACACTTTAGCTGATTTTAATTTCTCCCTTGAAGGTGAAATACTGTAGCTTACTGTCAAACTCAGCATGACAAAGTAGGAGACTCATATCCAAGATAATACTATTTATCATCCTTATTTATAGAAGTCGCTCTGGATAAGAGCGTCTGCTAAATGACACAAAAAATATATATATATATATATATAAAATAGTGGAGAGAGCGGGGTTCCTCATATGTTTCTATTTAACGGGTTTTATGTTAAGAATGTGTGGTTACCACGGCTGTCAGCTAGTTCAGCTTAAAAGGATGCTCCCTTTAAATAACCGATAGCGTTTTTTTTACTACTTTCATGTATCTGCTTGTTATGCTCTAATATTCAGCCTCACATTGAAGTGTTTTACCATTTTATTTTCAGGACAACTAGGGCTACTAGTGGCCAACACAAAACAATTTACATAAAACAGTTGCGTTCATGAGTTTATTGACAAATGTCAGTTAAAAATAAAGTCTGCCAAGCAAAAACCTGTTAAAAAATGAATTTATAAGAATGCTTTTAAGTACAGAAATTGGTTGGCACACTGGGAAATAAATATCCAACTAGTCCCGTGACAACTGTCAGCCTTATTACAGTATTAAAGTGGTTCCCCTGTTGCTCAGCTGGTAGAGCATGGCGCTTGTAACGCCAGGGTTTGTGGGTTCGATCCCCCGGGGCCACCCATACGTAAAAATGTATTCACACATGACTGTAAGTCGCTAAATGGCATATTTTTATTTTTATAAGACCCCTATGTCCTGGGATTTCCCATAATCTTCTAACAAACTTCTAACCGTACAGATGTTCTCTTTCAAATACTTGTGTCTTGTATCACAATGGGATTCTCTCAAGGCAGATCACTATACGAAGAACCAATCACATAATTTCTGTCAGAGACAGACAGGTTGAGTAGTGAATGAAGTGAGCCTTCCCTCTGGCCATTCTCGCCTCTCTTCCTTGCGGAAGATCACGGAAGCTCTCCTCAGCTCCTGAGGGTCTCCTCAGCACAACTTGTCTTCTTACTTAACTGTTCTCAGGTGAACCGCAATGTTAACGCTGCCGAACGTAGGACCTCAACTCTCGTCCTTTGTGTTCAACAACTGCCCGAAAGGAACGGTTTTGCTTCGCATAGAAATAGCTATTTTGTTTTTTTCTACCCACTAAGTCTCCTGTGGTAGCTATTGTCACATGGCTAGCTACTGAGATTTGGCTAGCTATCGCAGCAAGGCTTAGCTACCTGGCTAGCTCGCCGCAAGGCCAGCTATATCACCAAACTGGCTTTTCTACCTGAAAAGGGTTTAGAATTGCTAGCTCTCCTCTCTCGTTTAGTGCAGCCCAAACGTTCCCTTGTGCCGTGTTGACTAGACTGACCGCCCTAGCATTACAGCTCGACGGTCGAGAGAAACACTTTGTTCGTCGAGAGACCAAGAAAGCACACGCTTTCTCAGGCTAGCATTTTGCTAACTAGTTAGGGTGTTAGCCCCCGAGGGGAACGCTAGCTAACTTATGCTTTGCCAGAGGATTTCTATTCTTTAAGCCATGGAGCCTACTGCCCCTGCACAGGGAGAATCGAGGGGGGGCTCCTGCCCCCGCACCGGCACACCCGTGTACATGCGGGACTACATAGCAGGAAAGGATACACACTGCGTGTACCGCCTGCTTGTGGCTTGAGCACAGTAAACCAGCACCTGCTAACCTGTGTGCACTGTAGGGGAATTTCCCTCGACCACCCTCAGAAGGAGAATGTGCAGAGCATCCCTCCGCGAGGCTCATCTTCCACACAGCCTTCTGGCGAAGAAGCTACCCCAAAAAACCCCAACTCACCTGGGCCCAGGTGATGGATGTGTGCCCAGAGGACTTCCACCCGCTGTTTCAAGATATAGCAGCGGGGGAGCAGAAGGGAACCCCGTCACCCGATGAGATGATGAGAGGGCCATGGCTAATATCTTCCACCTAGAAGGGAGGAGGAGGAAGAGGATGCTTAAGCTCACAGCTCGGGCCCTCTTCTGCCCTCAGCAGAGGATCTTTGCCCGATGATACATTTTTTTACGCTTACACACAGGTGTTCGGCGACGCAGATAGCTAATTAGCACAGGTACGCCTATGTCTTCCATCTGTCTTCCGTAATCAAGCGCTGTAACATGGATATATGGCCGTGTAAAGGTGTAGTAATTTAACCTTTTTTTTTGCTGTTTTGAAAGATACGTTCCTTATTTTTCGAAAACCATACCTCATCAGGGCTTTTAAACAAAAGTCTCCCGCCAGAAAAGATACTATTGTCAATTGGCGCTAAAGGTAGCTAGCATCAATTAAGGGTTATTAAAACTCTCCCCCTTGTGCAGCAGCAAATTTCTATGCATCCACTCACAGGGAAGATAGAGGGGGCAACTATACCCCTAAGTGCCCTTCGTGGAACAGCTCTCCCTTCTGCTGTTTTTCAAGTAGCCGGGGCAGGAAGATAAATTGTCTGTTTCCACCAAGCACTGTCCCCAAACCCCAGTGTTTTGACACTACCCCATTTAAAAAAAAATAAGTCCCTCCAAGTGTCTTGGCAAGAAATGTTAGCATCCTTTTTACTGAAATAAAATTTAAAGTCTTGTCACATTCCCATTTGAATAAAGATTTAGTTATTTATTGAAAAAAATACGAAAACATGGGCCTTTTTAGTCAACTAAAGCCCTTTCTTTTAGTACATTTTATTCCCAATCACATTTTATTGTTTCATTAACCTTATTAAACATATATCAGTTTTTCCAAACATACTAGCTTGCCCTACCAACATTTTTTTCTGCTAACACCCTATGCATGATTCTCCCCCCAACAGCCAAAAATTGGAGAAAAAACACATTACTCGCAGCAGATAAAATATCACACCCCTTGACTTAGCTTTTTTGTAACAAAGTTTGTTAATAGGGTCCATAGTTTGCACAAACTAACTAGTTTTATTCTCTGTTTTTCCTTAGCAAAGGATGCAGGGGCCTGCGGGGGGCGGAGGTGGAGCTGGCAGTTAGGGTTGGGCCAGAACCAAAAGGTTTTGTGGTTTAAATCCCTGACCACAAAATAAAAAAAATCTGTCTTTTGCCCTTGAGCAAGGCAGTTAACCCACCCCAAAAACAGTCCCGGGCGCCCAATGTGGCACCCCCCCGCACATCTCCGATCAGGGGGGTTTGGGGTTTTAAAAGGGGGCAGTCAATTTTTGGGGGCCTTTTCAATTGAGAAAAAATAATGTAATCCTTTAATTGAAAATTTTAATATCACGAGTGTCAAAATTAAAGGGACACCACCCAAATAGGTTGCACCCTCAGAACACCTAAAATTGTTGGGGCATGGACTCTAAAAGGTGTCAATGCTTTCCCACAGGATGCTGGCATAGTTGACCCCAAGCTTCCCACAGTTGTGTAAAGTTACGTGCCCTTTGGGTGGTGGCCCATTCTTGATACACACGGGAAATGCGCATTGCGTTTTTGCCCAAAAACCCATGCCCGGGCACCTAACAATCCCTCTATCGTATTGAAGATTATGTCTTTGTTAAATTTTTTTTCATGACGGAATGGAATGTTGGGTTTTTTCGGCCAGAGGGGGAGGTTTATAGTTATTTGAAAGTGCCGCTTGGGAGGGTGAGGCCGAGGGGAGACTGGTGTTTGGGCCCAGAAAAGGGGTAGCCCCCCTTGCTTGTTTATAAATGGGGGGTAAAGATGAGACGACAGAACGACCATTCAATTGGGGTCGTTCCCGGGGAACGCGTGCTGTAAATTTATGTGTAACCTCGGGGTATAAAAAAAAATTCTGACACGATGCAGATAACGGACTTTTTGTTGCAGCGTAAGGGCCCACCATATATATAGAAAATGGCGCCCAACGTGGGGCGGGTTTTGGTCCTTCCTTGTTTCAGCAACCCCCGCCAAAATCTCTCTGAAGCATGGCCAAAAAAAGGGTGAGTGGTTTTTACCGCTCGGATTTTTTAATTGGATATGACTTGGTACATTAAAGGGGTTTTTCCATTAAACCGGGCCCAGGTGGCGTTTTTGCGGGTCGCTGGGTCTGATAAAATGTTTTCATTGGTAACAAGACAATGAAAATTTTTTTCTTGGTAAGGGATGGCAAGAGTTTAGAGATAAATTTAGATTTCAGGGGAAATATGGGCAATGAAAAATTTAGAGCAAAAGGAACGGTATGTTGGGTAAATATTTATTGGGAAAAATATGGTCAATGGTTGGAAAATTTTCGATAGGCATTCTTAGAGCATTGCGGGTTTTAGATAAGCCCTCGGACCACGGGGCGACCGCAGGGGGGGCCAAAATCCGGAATGCTTAGGAGTTTCCAGGTCAGTCTGGGAGGGGGGGTTGGGGGGAAATTTTCTTGGGGAGGGCTTATCAACTTCTGTTCGAGGGGATAGTTGTTTGGGGGGGACGCCACTGAAATAGCCATTCCAGGAGAAAAAATTTGGGGGAAAACGAAACGTACTAAATTAAAGGGAACGCAATGCTGGGTTTTTTAATGTTGTGGGCAGCAGTTAGCAATGCTAACTGTAAATGCAAAGTGTTTGTGTGTACAGGATAATCTAAACCCTTAGAGGCCACGCGAGGAAAAACCCTCTTAAACTTTTTTTGTAGGAAAACAAAATTTTACGAAAATGGAGCTCTGTAGTGTAATTGGGGGAGATAACGTATAAAATAGTGACGCTGTAGCTTAATGCTATGGGTCTATTGGTGGCAGCAGGGGTTTAAAGGGGTTGGCCGATGTGGTTGTTTTTTAGGGGCAAAAAAACTACGAAGAGGGGCCTAGCCTCCAAAAAAAAATGGTTTGGTTTAAGGTCGAGGCTTTGGGTTTCTTGGGGGGTGATAGCACGAGGAGGAAAGTGGACATGAATCTTTTAAAACGTTAAAGTAATGTTATTTGAAGGGGAAACTTTTTGGCGAGAGTAGACTTTAAAGATCAAAATAAGTTGACGGAGTAAAATTTAAATTTAAAATAAGACGATTAAAATTAAATGAAAGGGTTTGGGGCGATCTATTTAGTAATTTATGGGGATGCTTTTAAATTTTTTAAAATGATATTTTGCGCTCCGTGGGTTTTTGCAAAAAAAAATTGGGTTAAACTCAGGGGGGGGAAGACAGACAAGGATCTTTTTTAACCGATGATTCTATTTTAAAACACGAATTTTGGGTTTTAAAGATGAAACTTTTTTGACCCTTTTGAATTTATAAATAAAATAGGATAACGGATTTAAATAGATTAAATTTAAAAAATTAAATGACGGATTGAAAGCAAAAGGTTTTTTTGGGCGATCTAAAATTATCCTGGTTAAAGTCTTACGTATCATGTAGAAAAAACAAAATTTTAAGGGTTTGGGGAAATACTCAGTGATGCTTTAAGGGATAAAATGTTATTTGTGTCTTTGTTTTCTGTCATATGAGGGAACGCAAGCGAGGGGGAGCGAGGAGATACAGGAAGTGATCAGTCAGGGGGCAGAGGATCAAGTCAAAAAGGTTTTGGTACTGATTTGGTTAAAAAAATTTTTCCCCCTAACAGGATTGTGGTTTGACGTTTTACAAGGGGTTTGGAAATTCTTTTCAATAAAAGTTACTTTTTGGGGGCTATGTGCATCCTGGGCGGTTTGGTTTTCGTTGGGAAAATCAGGAAATGACATTATTTTTAAATTTAGAAAAATTGGGGGTTATGAGCAAGGGTTTTAAAGGCTTTTTTTAGGGTTTTTTAGTCTAAGATGACAACTGCTTTACTGGCATTTGATGGGTTGGGGGAAAATATAATCAACCTAAGGATAAGGGGGTGACATGGGATATAGGAAAAAAAATTTGGGGGTTTAATTATTCGGGATTTTTTTGGAGTTGTTGGGGGGATTTTAATAATTAAGGGGAAGCCTATATAACTTAAATGTCAAAAATAGGATAGTCACAATAAAGGATTAAAGGGTTTGATATGGGGAAAATTGATTGAAATAGTCCTTTTTTAAATAAAAGAAATAAATGGGGTTAGAGTGTGTTAGGAAGTAATGGCAGAAGTTAGTACACCTTCTACATAGGGATTCAGCAGAAAACATACCAGCGGTGTTATGGCTCGAGTTTGAAAGAATACGGAGAAGAAAAACAACGAAAAGTGAATCAGAAGAGGGAAGAAAACCGAGATGTCTGGGAACTTAAGGAGATGACATATGAGATAGAGTGATTGATGAACCCCTGGTGGGGTGACTCTGTATCAAAGGAAGTGCAAGAGGGGAAAGAAAAAGGATACTAGAGATTTGATCTCTGATGAAAGTTGAAGGTACAAGAGAAAAGAAAAAGGAAAATGAAAGAACACGACGGGATAAGCCCTCAAAAATTAAAGGGAAAAAGATAATAATGGGCCCAAAAAGGAAAAGGGGCCCTGGAAGAAGATGAATTTTCAGGACGAATTAGAAGAAAACCCTTTTTGAAGAAAAATGATGGTCCAAAACGAGAAAACCGGACGAAAAAACTTACCAAATACAACTTATAACGGGTGGGGAGAAGAAGAAAAAAAGTGGGGTTAGAAGAATCAGAGTAAATAAATCAAAAATCACTTTTTAATTTAACTGAACAATATAAAAGGGCAATTGTACCAACCAAGGGGGGGCCCAATGTTCCATATCGACTGTCATTTCGGACAGACACAGAATTGGAAAAGAAGAAACGAGGAAAGATCAACGGAAAGTAAAAGATCACCGGTCTTCAGGTGAACACTAAATTTTTCTAGAGTGCGAAAATCCGGAAAGGGGGGGGCATTGCTGAGAGCCCGTTTAGGGAGAAAAAAATGCTAACATTTGAAACCCCCGGGCCCATTAGAAGTGATATTTGAAAGGGAAAATTTATCGTTTTCAGCCTTAAAGGGGTTTTAAACCTCACTAATTGAAAATAATTAGGATAGGGATTTGAGTATATTTATTTTAAAGTATAATATTAGAAGATACTGTTTTTGTAGTGTTGGGAAGAAAATTTGAAGCGTACAATAAAGATGACACTAACGCGACTGTGGTAAATTTTTAAAAAGTAGGTTTTTTGGGGAACATTTTTAAAAAAGATAAATATATAGGAAGGATGATAATGATTAATTGCCTTTGACAAATTTTCTGGGGAAAAAAAATTAAAACGGGGGATGTTATTTTGGGGGTTCATTTTACACAAGAGATTTGAGGTTTTGGCTAAAAGGGTTTGTCGGTTTTTCCCAAATCGTTGTAAGGGCAGAAAAGGGGGGAACCCCTTTCCCCCTCAAATTCCAAAAATTTTGTAAAATTTTGTAATAGATGGGGAAAAGGTTTTAAAAGTTTTTGAGAGAAAAAAATTGATTAAAAAAATTTGGGGTGGCTAGTTTAAGGGATCTGAGAAAAGTAAACAAGTTTAAGTTATAGTAAGGGCAAGAGGGAAAAAGTGAGGAAGGCATTTTAAAGTTTATGGGGAAAATATGGGAGGGGTTTAAATCGGTTGGAGCAGATGCATTGAAAAGTAGTGTTGCTGAATGATTGAGGGTGATTGAGTATCTTATTTTTCATTTTTCAGTAGGGAATCAAGGTCTTATAGGTGTATTTTGTTTTAATCGGAGGTTTAAAGTTTAGAGGGAGAATGAAAGGGGGAAAAAGTGATACAGTGGGATGGATGGGAAATACCAGGAAGGGGTTTAAAGTCTTGGGGGAAAAAATAGGAGAAATAAGGACTTAACCTTCAGTCTTTGAACAACAGGGAGAAACAATTTAAAATTTTTAAAATTGATAGGTATTTAAAATCATAAAATAGCTTTTTTTAAAGGGCCAATACAGCACCAAATTTTGGGGGGAAAAATACTTTTAGGGTTTTAAAATGGGGACGTTTCTCTCTATGGAGAAATTTTGGAAATAAATATTTTTATCAGGGCCAGGATAAAGGGTATAGTTTTGGGAAAAGGGAAGTGACTGTTCACTTATGTTTCGTAAAATTTTAAAAGAAAGGTTAGGGGGAATATATGTGTACTTTTTAGGGGAAGCCTTTGAATTTGTTTCGGTTAGGGAAATTTTTGGTTTTTAAAGGGGAATGTAATTCATAAAGTAACGCTTTTAAAAAAAGATTGAATCGTAAAGTTTTCCGTCTTTAGGGAGTTCAGGGGGAAGAAATGAAGGGCGTAGTCACTCCCAAAAGTAGATAAAACACGAGGAAAGGGAAATTGCACTAAAGTAATTAGGGGGGGATATCAAAAAATCAACTTTAAAGGGGAAAATTTGGAAGGGATTAATGATACGATGGTATAGCAAATGTAGGGGAAAGGATGACAAAATTTTTTTGAAAATTTAAAAGGGGGCGCAAGAGAACCGGGGTTAGGTTAACGAATGGGGGAAAATAGAGCAATAGAAACAATATAGATTAATTGAAATGGAGAATAGAGATTCATCAGGAAGCGCAGTATGGGGGCTTTGATTTTGATACAGAGGGGGGGGAAATTTTCATGCTGCTGTTCCCCGTTTTAAAATTGAGTGATTAATCATTCTTAAGGTCAGTGAGGAATCTTTTAGGGTTTATGTCTTTGGGGGCCAGCCAAACGTGTTAGACGGCGCGCGGCCCCGGCAGGTGGGGTAAAGATGCTTGTCATGATTGGTATCGGGGAACAGTCTTGACCGAAAAAAATGTAGTTTTCAACCGTAGGGTTTAAAATGTTCTGGGTGAAGGGGTTTCCCTATGGGAATTGTTAGATGGAAAGGAAAATCAGTAACAAGGAACCCCGAAAAATTTTGGTGAAATATTGAGGGCTAAAAAGTTGTGTTTGTTCTAATAAAAACATATGAGGTAAGGGGTTCTATGTTTATGGGAAGATTAGATTGTGATGTTAGATGATAAGCAACTTTGAGAAGTATGACCTTAAGGGTAGTAATGACAAAAAATAGTTACTTTTTTATATATCAGGTTAGTAAGAAGAGCAGCAGGACTTTGATGTTACAATATTAGCTTTTGACGTGACAAATGTGACTAATGGGAATTTTTATAGATATTTGGTGGGTTTGTGATGATAGAGTAATATGCTTACCCTATATGGGGATAGGGATGTTGTTACAGGTTCAACGTTAACAAAAAACAAAAAAAAAAAAGGGGCTTTCATATTGAGGTTTTACCATTATAAGAGGGGATAGCATTGGACACCGCTAAATCTAGGGTTAAAAGGGTGGACATTACATTTTAGTCATTTAGGCATACACATGGCGACATGTCATTGTCTTCAAGCCTATCATTGAAGAATAAGTTTAGGGAGAAGGGGGGGAACTTTCATCCATCGGTATGGTGTAACATTTGGGAAGATAATATGATAAAAATTTAGTTATACTTTGAGTCCAGATAGTTCAGATAATTCACTGGGGTTATAGATTGCATTATAAGGGATGCATTTGAAAGGATTTGGTTGCAAGATCAAATTAGGCCCAGTAGGGGGCGTGATGGGTCAGATTCTAGTTTTAAGCTTTGGATAAACACTGTGTGATGTTTGTACTGACTTTTGAGAAAGTTATGAGATTGAGATATGGGTGGAGAAGTGTGTGCTGGCGACAACACTCAGATGCCGGTAGTGTGTACTGTTTCCGGATCTGGACGAAGACCCGGAACGATGGGGTTCTAGATGGAACTACTGAATGGATAAATATCCTTTTTGATTATTTGATCATTTTATTTTTATTGTTTCACGAAAAACATTTTTTTTTTTTTTTAGTATGATTTTAGTATGAATTTATGAATCAAGGGGGGGGGGATAGGTTAATGTAGATTCATACAATCAATTTATGTAATCCTATTTTAAAATTCTTAGGTGAAAATTGAGGTTTAATTTGAAAATGTTTGTTTTGCAAAAGATACGTTTGGTTGTTTATTTTCTTGTCATTACAGAAGGCATTTGGAGAACATGTGGAGATTTGCATATTCAAACAAAGGACAATATGACGGGTACAATATGACTGGAGGAGATGAAACAAGGAGGGTGTGGCTGATCTCCCATCATCAACAAGTCCATTGAAGAGGACACAACAAGGGAGATTAAGTGTAGTGTGATTACATTCCAGTGTCTGCAATGAAATATAGAACATATTTGATGTTTTTCCTGATGGTAATACATAATTGTGCCAGATTCTTACGGTAATTGATTTTATTAGAGTGATTGTTTGATGTTATTTAATGCAGATGATGATCATTAGGATGCTTTTGTGGTCTATATTTCGGGGATGGGGTTAGGTTACAGAAGGTTTTAAGCAGGGAGAGATTCCCTTCAGGTCCATATTGGTTGACCAGCTCTGAGGAGTGGATATTTATGGCTAGGATTTTGTTACATGGGTATTTAATTAACATCAATAGTTTCAAAATGCATTTACAAGAGTTTATGAGTTATTTGGAGTACCGACGGTGGGTTGCCTGGGCGCAGAGGGACCGTGAGGAGAGAATGTTACTGTCCTTGATTGATTGGGATGGATGGCTTGCTGGACAGTTTTTCGCTCCTCACATACATAGAGATTTATCATAATTCATTAGTAATGTGTTCATTACCTTCATACACAGTTGTTCATTATGTCATTAGTAATGTATTTACACTCAGATAGAGATTTCTTGCATAGGTCATAGTAAATGTATTCACACTTCAGAAACAGGTTTTTTATAGAAAGGTATTTACACTCTAGCAGGAGAATGTTTTTTGGGTTTAGGTTAAGAATAATTCATATGAGATAAATGTTTTAATATTCATAATCTTTCATGTCTGTTTGTTTTTCGAGAACGGTTTATGTTCGTCTCGAAAGGGGGGAATATCGTATACTGAAGATTATGCCTTTTGTTAAATGTTTTTCATGACAGAAATGGGAATGTTGGTTGTTCAGGGCCAAAGGGGGGATGTTTTATGATGTTATTTTAACTGTGACCGCTTGGAGGGTGACGCCCCGAGGGGAAGGGACTGGTGATTGGCCAGGAAGAAGGGAGTAGCCCCTCCCTTTGCATTGTTTATAAATAGGGGGTAAACGATGAGACGGGAGAACGGCCATATCAATCTGGGAGCCGTTCTCCGGGGACATCGCGAGTCTGTATTATGCTGTAAGATTCGTGATTTTAATAAAAAGCCTCTAACACGATGCAGTATGGCGAACTCTTTGTTGACAGCGATAATTGCCACCATTCATCATATACGAAAACACTATATAAAATTAAATCAAAACCAATATCACTTAAAGCAGGAGTGCTCAGCATTTTCAACAACAACACTTCAACATCGTGCCTATACAGTTAGCATTTTATGCTATATAAAATTAAATCAAACAAATATCACTTAAAGCAGGAGCGCTCAGCATTTCAACAACAACACTTCAACATCGTGCCTATACATTTAGCATTTAGGCTATATCAAAATTTAAATCAACACAATATCACTTTAAAAATGCTTATTAGGCTATACAGTCATTCTACACAGCCTTTGAATTCCCTTTTAGAAACATGAGTTTGGCCAGTGTTTGGTTTGAGAATCATGTGGTTAGCTAGGTTATAGCTTAGTTTAGCCTAATTTGGTAATTTAGCAGATGCTTAATGTTCCCATGCGCTAATCACAGTCAACACAAATCTATTTCGTAACAACAATATCATGGAATAAATTAGAAAATGATAGTTTCCCAAATGAAATAAAGTTCCAAGTGCATAAAGGCCTACCTCATGATACGCGGCTGCTGTGTTAAAAACAACATTTATTTTTTTATTTTGCAAATTCATTGATGATCAAATACTTCAGTTGTAACTGGTTCTGTTGCACTTATTTTTTTACAGTTGAAATACAACTTTAGCACTGTTCCAAAACTTAGACTATCCTCTTTCTTAACAACAGCCTGAGTAAAATAAAAATAAAACGTCTCCGTGAACAGCCTGAATAGAAATCAAAACGTCTCCGGTGAACAGCCTGTATAGAAATCAAAACGTCTCCGGTGAACAGCCTGTATAGAAATCAAAACGTCTCCTGTGCTGCAGCGTGCGCTCATTCGTTGTCATGCTCTGTTGTGTATTATTAAAATAGATTTCTGCATGTCTCCAGTCATGTAAAAATGACAAAGAATTGCATGAAATGCCTTTTATAAAAGCTATCTTTTCTTCACCCCTACCATTGTCCGTGGTGGTCTGCGAATCCACAACCTTCTGGCTACTTTGCCATGTAATGTTTACAAAACAACGAACAGTTTCTAAAACTCCATATATCTAAAGGCTGTGGTCTGTCCTAGGAGTGAGGGTAATTTGGGGTATAGGGGAGGGTCACTTTTTTCCCCTCATGTTTTACAAATTCACATACACAGATAGACAGACACATAGATACATTCCATTCCTTTTAATTTAATCTATGAAATGTATTTGACAGGGATACTGCACATCAATCAACATTTCAGTAAAGGTGTCAGATTTAGCCAGCTAGCTAGTTTCCAACTGTAGTCCCTGGGCAGGTAGATACAAAATAAAATCGCCCTAGCACTAACACACCCGATACAAAAAAAATCAAAGGCTTGATGATAAAGTTAATTAGTTGAATCTAAGGTGTTAGTTCTAGGACCAAAAACTAAAACATGCACCTCCTGGGGGCCCTGGAGGAGAGCTTTGAAAAAGGCTGAGCCAGAATAACGTCATTCAAATGAAGTCATTATTTGTTAATGAACTAACTGACACGTTGTAGTCCTACATCAGTTGTACAACTTCAGTGTGGACTTTACAGGTCCCTATGGCTGTGTTTACACAGGCTGACCAATTCTGGGTTCTTTTCTTTCACTCATTGGCTTTTGACCAATCAGATCAGCTTATTTTGCCAATTTAACAGGAAAAATATCGGAATTGGTATCCTCAAATCAACATTATAGTTTTAACCAGTTGTTGAGGCATATACAGTGTTTGTTTACATGTACTTTGTTTTACAAACAAAGTAAAACAAGCTTAGATTCTGGGTTCTGATGGGGTATGACAGTTGAACTGAGCTCATGAGGCATTTATAAGTTAGATTCTGGGTTCTGATGGGGTACCACAGTTGAACTGAGCTCATGAGGCATTTATAAGTTAGATTCTGGGTTCTGATGGGGTATGACAGTTGAACTGAGCTCATGAGGCATTTATAAGTTAGATTCTGGATTCTGATGATGGGGTATGACAGTTGAACTGAGCTCATGAGGCATTTATAAGTTAGATTCTGGGTTCTGATGGGGTATGACAGTTGAACTGAGCTCATGAGGCATTTATAAGTTAGATTCTGGGTTCTGATGGGGTATGACAGTTGAACTGAGCTCATGAGGCATTTATAAGTTAGATTCTGGGTTCTGATGGGGTATGACAGTTGAACTGAGCTCATGAGGCATTTAAAAGTTAGATTCTTCAAGAATCAATGGGTACATACTATATCATTAATTTATAAGTCAAAAAATGGATTTAGCAACTGCCGATTACCTCATTAAGTTTCGTTTTGGCATCTTTTGACTTTCTGTTTTGTACACCAGCTTCAAACGGTTATTTCTCAGCGGTTAAGATGGTACCATGTTTTGTCACACAAACTGAAATTAGACAAACTATCAGCATTTTTGCAACCAGGCAAATGTCTCATAAAACTTTCCAGTAATCCAGTCTACTAGTTTCCCCACTGAACCTTTTAACATTTCCAACATCCAAGACACCCAGGTAGATTGACTTCTCAATGAGATAATCTGGGATTCTCATCATCATTTGGACTGAATCTATCTCCATGAAGGCCAACATGACACACACACACACACACACACACACACCACACATAAACAAAAAAACAAAAATAAAAAAAACACACACGCACACAGCGCGCACATACATACAGTGAAAACAAAAAAATGGGGGGAAAAAAGTATTTAGTCAGCCACCAATTGTGCAAGTTCTCCCACTTAAAAAGATGAGAGAGGCCTGTAATTTTCATTATAGGTACACGTCAACTATGACAGACAAATTGAGCAGTTTTTTTTTTTCTCCAGAAAAATCACATTGTAGGATTTTTTATGAATTTATTTTGCAAATTATGGTGGAAAATAAGTATTTGGTCACCTACAAACAAGCAAGATTTTCTGGCTCTCACAGACCTGTAACTTCCTCTTTAAGAGGCTCCTCTGTCCTCCACTTCGTTACCTGTATTAATGGTATAGTAATAAATTATGTATCGTTAAGGCAAAATGTTTGGAAATGTCAAAAAGTAAAATATAGTAAACATGATTGACATTCTATAATCCAGATGTATGTTTAAATAAGCAATATAGCCAATACAGTGTGTAACCATGCCTTAATGTATGTATGTGTATTATTTTTGAGAAAGGGTCTGCCACCAATATAATGAGATAAGAGGAAGAGGGTCATATGGAAAAGTTCACATAGCCTTTTTGGAGAAAAACAACATGTGACATCTAGACGTTGAAAGATAAGGGTGGCGTGGCCATGGAAGAAGTTAATCAATTACCCTAAGGATAGCAACTGTGTATGCTATGCAAGGATGACTATGCTCTTGTATTTGTATAAAAGGAGATCTTTGAGCCAAGGAGAGCCAGTTCTTTCTGCATGGAGAAAGGCTCAGGCTTTGAATGCAATAAAGTCTAAATTCTTAAATTCACAGGCTCTGATGTCTTGAGAGATATTTTTGAGTTGATTATCTAGTAAAAATGTTTCTACAACATAATTGGCGACCACGAAGGGACTTGATAGGGATCAGTGACGGTATGTATTTGCAGTTGTGAAACGGCTTGGACGGACCATACAAACAAAAGCGGCCGCTTTTAAAAAGGTAAGAAGTACTTACTAAAATAGTATAACGTTTGTGTGTCCGATCCGGGGCTCGGCAACATCTAAAGAAATACCAAGTAGGTCTCTCCAAATTTTAAGAACCAGAAAGTTAGACACTATGAGCTTTTGAATTTAAGAATACATGTCGCTGTTGTTTGTCTGAACCGTCTGTTCAATTGATTTGATTCATTTGATTCAGTTGATTCATCTTGCTGATTGCTATGTCTGGGTCATTTCGACACGGGTGGTTGTACGGCTGGCTGAGCGATCAGACAATAACAGGTTAAGTCCTGCAGATACCGCTTTAGACGTTAATCGTCTTGAGGGACTGCATAGGTAGGCAGAAAATCCTTGGTAATGCCGCTTCTTTTTCTGTGTTGAGGAAGTGTAACAGAAAAATTAGGGCAGAATTGACAGGTCGCTTAGCAAAGCGTAGTATAAATAGAAATCTTGTGGATACCGCTTTGGAGGGCTATAATTAGCATTCCATTGGCCTGAACAGACAAGATTACTTACGGATACCGCTCTGATGATAAATTCTTTGTTAGAGGTCTTGTACGGGTAAGTAGTGAATCATCCTGTGTTGTGATGATGTCAATATTATGTAGGGTCTATCATTTGATTCATTTGATTCAGTTGATTCATCTTGCTGATTGCTATGTCTGGGTCATTTCGACACGGGTGGTTGTACGGCTGGTTGAGCGATCAGACAATAACAGGTTAAGTCCTGCAGATACCGCTTTAGACGTTAATCGTCTTGAGGACTGCATAGTAGGCAGAAATCCTGGGTAATGCCGCTTCTTTTTCTGTGTTGAGGAAGTGTAACAGAAGAATTAGGGCAGAATTGACAGGTCACTTAGAAAAGCGTAGTAGTGAAGTCCAGGTATGTAATACTTAGGGGGCTATAAATAGAAATCTTGTGGATACCGCTTTGGGGCTATGATTAGCATTCCATTGGCCTGAACAGACAAGATTACTTACGGATACCGCTCTGATGATAAATTCTTTGTTAGAGGTCTGTACGGGTAAGTAGTGAATCATCCTGTGTTGTGATGATGTCAATATTATGTAGGGTCTATCAGGTAAAAAAGTTAGGTCATCCTGAGTAGATGAACGGGTTAAATAGCTACAAGGGCTTCCAAATTTTGATAAAGTGTTATATATAGAGTAGTCTGCTCATCTGTGTGAGTGAGAATATAATATTAAATCCTGTAAGTAGATAGCCTTTCTGTAAGGAAGGGAAATCTAGCTTCTTTTGAGGTTGGTTGAAGCTTCTGTCTGATGGAGAAAGGGTGTGCAAAATCTCTCTTAGGAAAGAGAAGAATAAATGGTGCGTGGGTATTCAATTGACCAACTGAGTGTAGAAAATTCACGTTACCAGGAGGGGTAGAATAAATCCTGTTGGAGGAACAGGTCAACGTTTATTGGTGTGGTCATATGACGTCTATGCATTGTATTTTGATAAATCTGTTAGGGTATGTTTCTGACATTATATTTAGAAACTTTAGAGGTGATGCAGTATTATGATAAATTGACTACAGTAAAATAATAACTAGATAGGGTTAACATTCCAAATTTGGGCCCTTTGATAGAATAAAATATTCCTGTAGGTTATACAAAGTAATTAAGGGCGTTTAAGAACAACATTGTATAAATATGGAATAAGAGTGGTATAATGATGTAAATTAGTTGCACTCTGAAGTTTGAATGATGAGATATAGAGGTGTGTTTGATAATTATAGATACATTGAAATAATAAGCTTTTCTTGTAAATTATATCTTGGAGTTTCGTACAACAATGCCTGTCATAGAATTTTGTAAGATCAGGGAATAGTGACCAGCATATATGATTCTAGGAGGATTCTATGACTGAGGGAAAGGATTTGGGTAATTTGTTGTTTGTTCTGCTGAGACTAGATGGTGATTAACTGATTTGTGGCAATAAAGAATAATTAGAAACATGAATGGTTTGGTAGATATGAATATATGGAATATAATGAATTTTATGTGAGTGTGATTTAATACGAGGGATTGGATAAAATTATAGGTGTTGATTTGCCCAAACACGTAGATGTACGTGGAAAGGGAGAGAGTACATAGGACATGTGGTAGAATTAAGCATTATAATAAACTATCTATTATTTCAGAAGCAGATATATAATTCATTTGGTTAGGTCGTTAGATCTATTTCAAAATCAATGAATGTGGGGTTTGACTTGTTGACTGCTAAGTTGATTACGTTGAGCGTGTGAGATCTGTGTCCTTCAAAGCTATTTTCTGATAAAGTGTGGTATGTGTCAGATACTGAAAACTACTGACCATTATCATTGGATAAAGGAGGATTAACTTGTCATTTCGATAAAGCATAGATTCTGCATCGCTGAACAGAGTCTAGGTTTTCTAAGTAAAGTTTAGCTACAGTTGTGGGTTGTTAGATTGAAGGAACAGTCAGGACTATTAGTTATTGTTAGGATGTGAGTAGATTTTACTAATGCCATGAATTAGTTTCCGGTAAAAAGAGAGTCATACTTGTTTGACTGTATCGAGCTGAAATAGTTATTTAAAGAAAGTTTTGAATAGTTGGATGGAAAACATGCATTTGACAAAATTCTAATTGTTATTACTTTAGTCTATGGTTTGCGTGACATCAGTAATGTATGCGAATAGTTGAATTCTAGAATGATAATGTATTTTAGTTACGTGAATTGGGGGATGCAAGAAGCTTTGGCTATTATGCTATAGTGGTTCTAGATTTGTTGAATAAACAAACTCATATTTTAAACTAAAGTAATGCAATAGGCTACAATTATAACATTATCAGAAAAAGGCACTATATGCTCATCTGTGGTCCTCTGTAGCTCAGTTGGTAGAGAACGGTGCTTACAAAGTCAGGGTAGGGTGTTCGATTCACAAGGGGGGCTAGTATAAGTATAATAATGTATGAGCCCACTAATTGTGAGTCGCTTGGAAAAAGAGCATCTGCTAAAATGTTAACGGATATGGAGAGAAGAGTGCGTGGTAGTCATTGAATGAGGTTTTGCTAGTTAAATGAGTGACAATGGTGAAATATGTCTATAGATAAATTGGATTGTGATAAATTGATTATTTCAATATATGATGGTAAACTACAGCAAGTGTTTGGTATTACTTGTAGCTTACTTAGAAAGGATATATTAATAGATTCATTCATTCTGATAATGGCGGAGTGGGGGTTTAATTGTGTGGCTATGATTTTAGTTGATTACAGGAGAAATAGGATATAGTTTACGACTTATGGAGAAGTGAACGTCTTTTATGGTAATAGATCAACTGAACCAAACATATGACATTACTACGGCAATTTAGGATGGTTAATGTTGTTAAGTGGGGTTTTTAAACCCTATGATAGAGGTAAATGCAGAACGCTGTTTGAAAGTGGTTTTATTTCGTCTGCTAGGAAAAAAAAATTGAAGAATTTCCATTTTTTCTCTGTGGATGTTAAACTTGCTGAAACGTGAGAGCGTTATAATGGACATTATGGGGTACGTTAGGTGTACGGGGATCGTGTGTTTTGTGGGAGGTCGTGGAAGGTGGAATGTAATCGGCAGGAGATTGCTAGCTAGTTAGCGGTGAAAGCTAGTGTGGTTTTCGTTGGGTGACGTCATTTGCTCTATGAACTGGAAAGTAGATGCTTTGTGTGGCACTGGTGGAGCGACGGGTAACGGTACTTTTATGGTGAAAGTTGTCAATGTGTGCAGAGGGTCCCTGGTTTGAATCCAGTAGGGGACAGAAAGCAAATCTTTTACATTGATGGTATTGATGTGAATTACTGGTTTCGTTGATAACATTATAGGGGAAGATGTCCTACCAATCTATGTCGAATAGGATAACATAGTAATTGAAATTGCATATTGGTGAATTGGATGTTTTATTGATTTATATTTAGGAGAATGAGAATATGTTATTAGGTAGTATTGCTTTGTGGAGACGATTAAATAATGAAGAACATGTCTCGATAGTTGAATAAGGAACGTATTTGATAATTGATCATTTTATTATGACATTATATAGTTTGTGTAAACAGCAGTGAGTTATGATGATGTTTATTACTTCAGATAACGATAAATTGTTTATAGTACGTTGAACCTGGGGAGGTAGTTGTTGCTGTTGGCTTGATGGATTAAGTAGACATCTTTTTATGGGTTTTTGGATTATGAAACAATAAGTTTGTATTTTTAGGTAAAAAGAAAAAAGAAAACATCGATGCAACAGTTTGCGACGTTTAAATTACTAAAAAGGGGTTATAGGTTTATAGTGGAAGGTGTAGTTTAACTTAATAAAATGGGGTTAATATATAGTGTCTTCTAAGTGGGAGTTTTCTTTTAAGGATTGATGGGATTCTCCTATAATATTGTGTTAGGGGTGAGATAGGAATGGGGAGATATGTATGATGTTTTGTGTGTAATTACTATCTTTGGATTGATGATTATATGTTAACGACATGTATACTTTCTCTTCCAGGAACATGGGGATTTCTTTATTGGGAGGTTAAAAAAGTCTGTAGGCTAAGGTGGAACTAGTTAGTAAAATTAAGTAGTTTTATTCTTAGGTTGTCATAGGGAGCTACAAAAATAAATAAGGCCTGGCCATTTTTGTTTGTTTATTGTTTTACTATATGGTGTTCAAATAACCACAAACAAACTACTTAGTATGAAATGTTAGTTGTATAGGATTTTTATTTCTATTTGGGGTTTTTTGACAGGATGGAAGTGAAATATCTTAAAGGGGCATACACATGTAATGTGGGTTTTATTTACTGAGGGATAAGTAAATATGTGTGATTTATTTTGAAAAGAGCTGTACTAAGGAATTACAACATTTATGAAAGGTTTTGATGGTTGTTAGAAGTAGTATACTATAGGATGAAACAATTCATTGAATGATTTCAATGACCTCTGAAATCTGTCCTGGCTTTATAGTGTGACCTGATCACCCGCACTATGAATTCTAGAGGCATGCTGAATTAAGGGGTTAGATAAAATAAGGATAATTGTGAAGAAGTTTACAAATTGGAAAAATCCTATATATAAATTAGTCTAAACAGGACAAGGAGGAAGTGAGAGTTAGTCCTGAAGGAGAAGTATTCCTTGAATAGTGTTATGGAATACAGTTAAGTAAAGATGTGCTCAAGGGTTGTCATTTTAAGGTTAGTTATTATGTTAGGTTTGATAGGCAATATTGTTTTGTTTTGTTTTTTGTACACATGAATCACGATGTGATGTATGTGTCCAAGGGGGGAAATATGCAGGGTGTATTAAGGATGTGAGCAGTAGTAATAATGTGTTATGGGTTAGGTTAAATCATTTTTGTTTTTGTGATAGGTTAAATATTTTTTTTTGTGTTAGGTTAAATCATTTTTGTTTTTGTGATAGGAGGCATGGTGTAGAGGTGGTCTGTCTATGTGATAAGTGGACTACAACAAGCTGTAAGTGGGTGTGCTTCATAATCTCAAGGCTTCTTTTAACGGATGAGAGGACATGAGTAGCATACTGTGTCTCACCTAACATAACAATGTTCTTAAGATTTTATTTTCATGGGTGAAGATAACTCTGCCCAATTGAGTAGGATAATCTGAGTATTTTCTGTGCCCTGGAGACTATGTGATGGCAAAAGACTACAGAAGAAAGAGCTGTACCAGGTGTTGTTGGCTACCTTAATGATGGTAAAACTGGTGA
This sequence comes from Coregonus suidteri, assembly GCA_036851935.1. NCBI lineage: Eukaryota > Metazoa > Chordata > Actinopteri > Salmoniformes > Salmonidae > Coregonus > Coregonus suidteri. The sequence continues at coordinate 6,734,831 of CM072220.1, forward strand.
GACAGATACTAAGATTCATGTTTTCCCACTATAGGAGTGTTCCAACCTCAGCCATTGGGTAGCATTGTTGTCTTTTGTGTGTGTCTGTGCTTGTGTTTTTGCAGCAGTAACTCTGAGCTTTCCTGTGAGAAGGCTGATAGAAGGACACTTTTTTCACAGACCGATGTTGATAGATTGAGAGGGACTTTGGCTGATCCGGAAATCCTAGTGATGGGGGAAGGTTAACAACAAAAGTGACCTACATATCGTTGTCCAGGTTATACTGACGATGGTACGGATAGAGGGGAGTATCGGGTATCATCTTAACCATTGTACCAGAGTGAGGGAACTGATGATTGAGAGATTCCAGACCTCCAAGATGCACCAGATATCCTTATCATTGATTTCTCTGTACTTGACTAGTTACCTGATAATAAGGGGAATGGAGTACTGATAATAATAAAGAGCAGAAGAACAAGACATAGAAGGGATATAGACAGGATTAGAATGTATATTCTTGCACAGGCAGGAACCATAACTAAAAATACAGGAAGGGATCACTATTAAAATACAAGGGTTAAAATAGTATTGGTGTGTGAGAAACCAGCACAAAGAGTATGGGGAAGTCACATGGGGTAGTGTGACCTTAAGGTAATGAAAGAAAGAGACAGGTGAATCATAGACATAAGGAGAACAGTCCAAGATTTAGATAAACAATTTGATGTAGTATTTGGTGTTAGATTTCCAGGGGAAAGTGGTATTAGAAGAGAGAAGTGTAAGCAATTGTTAGAATAGGAACAAGGAAAGGGAAACACCAGAGTAATGTCAAATAGAGTATGAGCAAAAATATAGGAATGTTACAATAAAACAATTGTGTTATATAGTTTGGAAGAATTCAAGGGAGAATGTGAAACATAATGATTTGTCATGTAGACGATGTTACTAGGGATGTTTTGGATTGGAAATTAACTCAACTGAACTGTTATGATCTGTCCTTTCCTGAGGTTACAACGGATGGTGTCGTAATGCATTGCAGAGATCAATTGGCTCAGAACGGTGTAAACCTCAATAAAAACCAAAAATCCTCTACTCGGCTGAAGAAGAACAACAAAGGCGTTGAAGATGTTCCTGTCTGACACCACCCCTGCCAGGAGACCTGAATCCAGCATCAAATATACTGGGTTGCACATGGACAAAACAGGATGATGGTGGAGGTGTGGTGGTTCAGGTGTGACATTGGAATTGGGACATTGTTATGGGTAATCCAAGATGAACTATGAAGAACATAATGAAGACGCCAGAAGATTGAGTGCCGGAAGAGGAAGGGAGTGTTAGTTGAGGTAGTATGTTGATTAAGGAGGTATTATACACTACTAAATTTATAGTAATTTGGACAATGCATTAGGGTACGGATCTGTTGTAATTCTCGTTATGAGGAAGTTAATGCTAGAATTATTATAATATAAATATACATTCGGCTAGTGTCAATATGTGCCAAGGTGAGAGATTTAACTTTGAATGATGGAACCAAAGTGAATAACTAAGAATTGTCATTCTAAATTTGGTTTGGGTAATTTATCTGATAATGACTATGAATTATAAGGTGACTGATTGATTTGAATAAGTTATTAATATGTTAATAACTAATGATGTTGACATTGCAATTAATGGGTTAGATATTGACATTGATTATTTTGATTGTTATAATACTTGTGATATGGGGTAAAAAGGTTATGTAAGCTAAAGATGTTTACACTATTTTTAACATGTCCTAGATATTATGGTTAAAACAAAGTTGCATTTATTTCTTATATATTTTGATGTGTTAGGATACTACCACGTATATTGGAAATATAACAAAATAAAAGGGGAGCAATGGTTACAAAGCTCAACAGCAACAATTGGAGGTTAGCTTAAAGGAAACCTTCAAGACTTGTAACCAATACCTGACTGGGCTCTGGGTCCTCATCAGGATGGGTCAGACAATGAGGAAGATACCTTGGTCTGAATATATATTCTTATAAAATGTAACCACAGATGTCAAGGCTAAGAATAAGTATATGCACATGCTTACACTCATTTTATGGTATCTTTGTTTTATTGGTTGGGACTTAAAAGTCCAAAGGGGGGATTATATAGTAATAAATTATGTATCGTTAAGGCAAAATGTTTGGAAATGTCAAAAGTAAAATATAGTAAACATGATTGACATTCTATAATCCAGATGTATGTTTAAATAAGCAATATAGCCAATACAGTGTGTAACCATGCCTTATGTATGTATGTGTATTATTTTTTGAGAAAGGGTCTGCCACCCAATATAATGAGATAAGAGGAAGAGGTCATATGGAAAAGTTCACATAGCCTTTTTGGAGAAAAACAACATGTGACATCTAGACGTTGAAAGATAAGGGTGGCGTGGCCATGGAAGAAGTTAATCAATTACCCTAAGGATAGCAACTGTGTATGCTATGCAAGGATGACTATGCTCTTGTATTTGTATAAAAGGAGATCTTTGAGCCAAGGAGAGCCAGTTCTTTCTGCATGGAGAAAGGCTCAGGCTTTGAATGCAATAAAGTCTAAATTCTTAAATTCACAGGCTCTGATGTCTTGAGAGATATTTTTGAGTTGATTATCTAGTAAAATGTTTCTACAACAATGGCACCTGTTTGAACTTGTTATCAGTATAAAAGACACCTGTCCACAACCTCAAACAGTCACACTCCAAACTCCACTATGGCCAAGACCAAAGAGCTGTCAAAGGACACCAGAAACAAAATTGTAGACCTGCACCAGGCTGGGAAGACTGAATCTGCAATAGGTAAGCAGCTTGGTTTGAAGAAATCAAATGTGGGAGCAATTATTAGGAAATGGAAGACATACAAGACCACTGATAATCTCCCTCGATCTGGGGCTCCACGCAAGATCTCACCCCGTGGGGTCAAAATGATCACAAGAACGGTGAGCAAAAATCCCAGAACCACACGGGGGACCTAGTGAACGACCTGCAGAGAGCTGTGACCAAAGTAACAAAGCCTACCATCAGTAACACACTACGCCGCCAGGGACTCAAATCCTGCAGTGCAAGACGTGTCCCCCTGCTTAAACCAGTACATGTCCAGGCCCGTCTGAAGTTTGCTAGAGTGCATTTGGATGATCCAGAAGAGGATTGGGAGAATGTCATATGGTCAGACGATACCAAAATATAAACTTTTTGGTAAAAACTCAACTCATCGTGTTTGGAGGACAAAGAATGCTGAGTTGCATCCAAAGAACACCATACCTACTGTGAAGCATGGGGGTGGAAACATCATGCTTTGGGGCTGTTTTTCTGCAAAGGGACCAGGATGACTGATCCGTGTAAAGGAAAGAATGAATGGGGCCATGTATCGTGAGATTTTGAGTGAAAACATCCTTCCATCAGCAAGGGCATTGAAGATGAAACATGGCTGGGTCTTTCAGCATGACAATGATCCCAAACACACCGCCCGGGCAACGAAGGAGTGGCTTCGTAAGAAGCATTTCAAGGTCCAGGAGTGGCCTAGCCAGTCTCCAGATCTCAACCCCATAGAACATCTTTGGAGGGAGTTGAAAGTCTGTGTTGCCCAGCGACAGCCCCAAAACATCACTGCTCTAGAGGAGATCTGCATGGAGAAATGGGCCAAAATACCAGCAACAGTGTGTGAAAACCTTGTGAAGACTTACAGAAAACGTTTGACCTGTGTCATTGCCAACAAAGGGTATATAACAAAGTATTGAGAAACTTTTGTTATTGACCAAATACTTATTTTCCACCATAATTTGCAAATAAATTCATAAAAAATCCTACAATGTGATTTTCTGGATTTTTTTTTTTTTTTCTCAATTTGTCTGTCATAGTTGACGTGTACCTATGATGAAAATTACAGGCCTGTCTCATCTTTTTAAGTGGGAGAACTTGCACAATTGGTGGCTGACTAAATACTTTTTTTTCCCCACTGTAGAAGAAAACACTACAGGATAATAAACACAATATTTAACTTTACTAAAAATATCATTAAGGTCTATATGTTCATAGTGACTTTGTACATGGTTGGAGTCACTTCCATTTGAATTCCAGTCCAGTCAGAAAGTTAACCAAATTCCAAATCCAAATTGTCTTCATTGAAAAGCATTGAGGAGAATTGGAATTAGAATTTCAGTCTACTTCCTGAATTGACTGACATTTTAATGGAATTGACCCCAACCCTGACTATGTATTGGTTTACCAACCTTTCTCAATATATTTTTCAATGATGAATTCTCACACACAGGGGCCATTTTGAGGCAGAACAATTCTGTGTCAGTTTTGAGCCACAGCACTTGTCAGTTGCACTGCAGAGACTGGGTTAAGATGTCGGCAGGCAGGCAGGCAGGCAGGCAGGCAGACAGACGCACACAGAGACAGGTCTAAAGTAGTGCACTATAAAGGGAATAGGGTTCCAGGTCTAAAGTAGTGCACTATAAAGGGAATAGGGTTCCAGGTCTAAAGTAGTGCACTATAAAGGGAATAGGGTTCCAGGTCTAAAGTAGTGCACTATAAAGGGAATAGGGTTCCAGGTCTAAAGTAGTGCACTATAAAGGGAATAGGGTTCCAGGTCTAAAGTAGTGCACTATAAAGGGAATAGGGTTCCATTTGGGACAACATGTTCTACTAACTCCAGCTTAGCATGTGGTCTTCCAGAGTCAGGGGGAGGTTGTTACTACAACATCTGGAGCCCTGTCTAAAGAGAGGAGGAGGAGGAGGAGGAGGAGGAGGGGTCTGAGCAGGAGGAGGATGAGGAAGAGGAAGAGGAGGAGGGGGAGGAGGAGGAGGATTCTGAGCAGGAGGAGGAGGAGGAGTCTGAGCAGGAGGAGGAGGAGGAGTTTGAGCAGGAGGAGGCGGAGTCTGAGGAGGAGGAGGAGTCTGAGGAAGAGTAGGAGTCTGAGGAGGAGTCTGAGGAGGAGTCTGAGCAGGAGGAGGAGTCTGAGGAGGAGGAGTCTGAGCAGGAGGAGGAGGAGGAGGAGTCTGAGCAGGAGGAGGAGGAGTCTGAGCAGGAGGAGGAGAGAACGAAAAGAGGTTAGTTCAATACCTGCTGGCGTCCAGAAAGAAAACAAATATTATTTCGGTAAGGTCTTGCAAACACACGTCCAAAACACACACGTATGTAAATACCAACACAGCGTGTATCCGCAAAATCATCACACACAGGCAAGTCGATTAGTATTTTGTGTAAATGGAGAATATGATGGACAAGCTTATTCATAACAATAAAAAGGTTGATAACAAGATGTAATCATTTGCCGTTAGAGATAAAATATATTTCGTTTCTTTGCATTTAAAATAATTAGAAATAGCCATCTATTTCCTAGGCTATTATTTATTTAGTTTCCATGATCATTGCATAATATAAATTCCTCACCTTTTCTGTGATGGTTTCATACTCACGAGGTAGCATAAAGACCTACAAGTTTACCATTCGTCCCATCTCTCGTTTAATTGGACCCACTTCACAGCAGTAAATAGATCAGCTATTTCAAGTATTTTGCTCTATAATACCAGGGGTCTCATTTATAAACGTTGCCTACACACAAAATATGCAACAAAACATGCAAGTGCCACTTTTCACGCAAATGTTTGTCATTTATAAAAACTGAACTTGACCTGAGAATTTGCAGCAAACTTTAGACCATGCGTGCGCACAGTTTCTAATGGTTGAAGTCTTGCATATTAAGAAGGCAAAAAGTAGCCTAGTAAATTTTTGTGCAAATAGGGAATATATGACGAGACTCTTATTCATAACAAAACAACCGGTAGGCCTAAGACAGACAGACAGACATACAGACAGACACACTCACCTTCCCGCTAACTTTAGACCATTCGAATGCACAGTTTCTAGTGGTTGAAGTATTGCATTGCAGGAAGGCAAGTAGATTAGTATTTAGTGTAAATGTGGGATATGATGGACACGTTTATTCATAACAATAAAAAGGTTAATAACAAGATGCAATCATTTGCCGTTAGTGAAAATCAATTCATCTTTACATTCTAAAATAATTAGAAATAGGCATATAATATTGCAGAACAAAGCCTATACTCGCGAAATATCCTATAGGCCTACAACAAGTTCGGATTGGCTACCATTCGTCCCATCTCTCATTTAATAGGACCCACTTCACAGTAGTAAATAGATCAGCTATTTCAAGCAGCCTATTTTGCTCTATGCGATCCGATCCGAAGCGCAGTTTAACGTTAGAACAGACGATTCACCTTTTCCATTGACGTTTGTAGGCGACGTCTGAATGATGTAATGTGACATTTCTTGCGTAGACAATATTTCATTTATAAACATAATACATTATCATAATCATTGCATAATAAATTCCTCACCTTTTCTGGCCATGATGAGTTCATATTCCCGATGTAGCCATACAACAAATTACCATGCGCATTTCTCATTTAATTGGGCCTATCAGAGAGGCTATTATTTAAAGTGTTTGCTCTATGCAGATGACAGGGTGCGCGGCGCGGTTTATAACATACAGCAGAATGGAACAGGTGAACAGACAGATTATCTTTTGTATTGAAGTGTGTAGGCTACCAATAAACTCTAGTTTTTTTTTTCTTCTTTCAAGTACACAATGTTTCCGAATTTGTGTGCGGGGCAGCATATTTAGTTTCGGGAAAAAGTGAATGCAAAACATTACTGCATTCCAACGATCTGTTTACAGGTCCACAACAATTTGCAATTGTTTTTGTCTTTTAGAAACGGTCAGATAGACCTACAGCAAATGTCACTGTAAAATAAAACATTCTGCCAACACCTCCAAAGACATTTGAAGTTCTCCATGGATATGTTCTTTAGATATACTGTCTGGGCCTAATTCCAATACTTCCCAACTATACAGCAAATAAGGGCGTTATTGTCACCATGAAGGGTGAATGATGGGCGTATTTCACGTGGAGTTATAACGCTCAATGTTACTCATCAAAACCACAACTGAGTGAGACAAATAAAACCTTTGTGGTTTGATGAGTAAAAATAAAAACATAGCTACAAAGAGACCATTAGAACAATTCAAGTTACTTTAGCGATGACAAATATACTTTGAAGTGTTCTAATGGTCCTCTCTTTGTAGCTATGCTTTTTATTTTTACTAATCAAACCACAACTGAGTGAGACAAATAAAACCTTTTGATTGAATTCAATATCTGACACTAGCAGTAGGCAATACTCACCAATACGCCATCCATCCTCAACAGCTCCCCCTGTAGGCGGATCGGCAACATTGCTGTTCTGCAGAATGAACAAGTCGTGCTTTCCACCTGGGCACTATATTCAACAGCGTCTTTTGCACCTAACATCACATATCACCTGCTCATTAAGAGTAGAAGCCTTCTCTGTTCACATAGCCTAGTTGAACTCGTTTTGGGATGGTGCTTTTATGGCGATGTGGGGGCCGTCTATTTCTCCGTTCGTATTTGGGAACCCATTGATGGCAAAGAAACCCCTCAACCTGTTGCGCGATGGTGGAAATTGTATGTTACAGTACGTTTTGCTGATGATTGCATCCAAAACATTGGCTCATCGAGGGATGTGAGATGCCGCTGGCCGATCGGAAAGCTCCGGCTGAAAAGTGCCCGTTGCCAAAAACCCGAGGATGGATAACACTTTGACGTGCACCCGAATGGCATGGGTTTGCCTTTCTAAAGTAGGTCTTAAATCCTCGCAATGATCCTATAAGATTGGTTTTGGGAAACGATATCTGATGAGCCAATCTGTACTTTCTGCTAAAAAGTCCCACCTGTCTCTAAAAACGTGCTCTCTGTGAAATGCTGCTTTGCCAGATCTTCCAACAGAGCAGATCAGCCATCTCTCATTGGATTTCCATTATCTCAGTCTTTTATAGGATTTACACAATATTTTCACTTTCACACGTACCTCTAATTTAACAAATTACTGTACTTTATATGGATTATTATCGTTACAAATGCACTGATGTGGTCAAAATATATAGCCTGTCAAGACATGTTGCATGAATTCACAATGTCAATATAATTACATAAAAAAATGTAATTATTACTCTCATGATTTCACACATTTTCAACATACAGTATATTTGGGGCGGCAGGTCGCCTGGCGGGTAGCCATACTTATTCCACGTTGGGCCAGTAACCGAAAGGTTGTTGGATCGAATCCCCAAACTGACAAGGTAAAAATCTGTCGTTCTGCCCCTGAACAGTTAACCCACTGTTCCCCGGTCGACGCAACTCTCTGATTCAGAGGGGTTAAATATGGAAGACACATTTCATTTGAATTCATTCATTCAGTTGTACAACCTACTATGCATCTCCCTTTCCCCATTCTACGCTTGACAAGTGGTTCCCTTATTCCACCACTTGGCACTGATCGTACTCATGGTCATGGGGCTGAACACTCTCAAGCTAACATTTATATTGATACATTATCATTTTAATCATTTAGCAGATGCTCTTATCCAGAGCGACTTACAGTTAGTGAGTGCATACATTATTTTTTTATTTTTCATACTGGCCCCCCGTGGGAATCGAACACACAACCCTGGCGTTGCAAACGCCACGCTCTACCAACTGAGCTACATCACTGCCGGCCATTCCCTTCCCTACCCTGGACCAATTGTGCGCTGCCCTATGGGTCTCCCGGTCACGGCCGGCTACGACAGAGCCTGGATTCGAACCAGGATCTCTAGTGGCACAGCTAGCACTGCGATGCAGAGCCTTAGACCACTGCGCCACTCAGGAAACCCACCACCCAACGGAATCTTACCCTGCCCCCACCACCCAACAGACTCTTACCCTGCCCCCACCACCCAACGGACTCTTACCCTGCCCCCACCACCCAACGGACTCTTACCCTGCCCCCACCACCCAACAGACTCTTACCCTGCCCCCCACCACCACCCAACAGACTCTTACCCTGCCCCCCCACCACCCAACAGACTCTTACCCTGCCCCCACCACCACCCACGGACTCTTACCCTGCCCCCACCACCACCCAACGGACTCTTACCCTGCCCCCACCACCCAACAGACTCTACCCTTACCCTGCCCCCACCACCCAACGGACTCTTACCCTGCCCCCACCACCCAACGGACTCTTACCCTGCCCCCCCGACACCCAACAGACTCTTACCCTGCCCCACCACCACCCAACAGACTCTTACCCTGCCCCCACCACCCAACAGACTCTTACCCTGCCCCCACCACCCAACGGACTCTTACCCTGCCCCCACCCACCCAACGGACTCTTACCCTGCCCCCACCACCACCCAACGGACTCTTACCCTGCCCCCCACCACCCACGGACTCTTACCCTGCCCCCACCACCCAACGGACTCTTACCCTGCCCCCACCACCCAACGGACTCTTACCCTGCCCCCACCACCCAACAGACTCTTACCCTGCCCCCACCACCCAACAGACTCTTACCCTGCCCATCACCACCCAACATACTCTTACCCTGCCCCCACCAGCCAACAGACTCTTACCCTGCCCCCACCACCAACAGACTCTTACCCTGCCCCCACCACCCAACAGACTCTTACCCTGCCCCCACCACCACCCAACAGACTCTTACCCTGCCCCCACCACCACCCAACAGACTCTTACCCTGCCCCCACCACCACCCAACAGACTCTTACCCTGCCCCCACCACCACCACCCAACGGACTCTTACCCTGCCCCCCCACCACCCAACAGACTCTTACCCTGCCCCCACCACCCAACAGACTCTTACCCTGCCCCCACCACCCAACAGACTCTTACCCTGCCCCCACCCCCACCCAACAGACTCTTACCCTGCCCCCCCCCCACCACCCAACATACTCTTACCCCTGCCCCACCACCACCCAACAGACTCTTACCCTGCCCCCCCACCACCCAACAGACTCTTACCCTGCCTCCACCACCCAACAGACTCCTACCCTGCCCCCACCACCCAACAGACTCTTACCCTGCCCCCCCCCCCCCCCCCACCACCCAACAGACTCTTACCCTGCCCCCACCACCCAACAGACTCTTACCCTGCCCCCACCACCCAACAGACTCTTACCCTGCCCCCACCACCACCCAACAGACTCTTACCCTGCCCCCCCACCACCCAACAGACTCTTACCCTGCCCCCACCACCACCCAACAGACTCTTACCCTGCCCCCCCACCACCCAACAGACTCTTACCCTGCCCCCACCACCACCCAACAGACTCTTACCCTGCCCCCCACCACACCAACAGACTCTTACCCTGCCCCCACCACCAACAGACTCTTACCCTGCCCCCACCACCACCCAACAGACTCTTACCCTGCCCCCACCACCCAACAGACCTCTTATTATTTTGACCTGCGCTGTTGGAGCATGAAGATTTTGCTTCCATAAGATTTTCTCCATGTGACTAATAAACTCATCTAATCTAATTAACGATGGGATTTTAAAGTGTTTTCTAAAATTGATTATTATAATAATATTATTATTATTATTAATAGTAGCATCATAAATAATGTTATTTGTATTACTGCTGTTACCATGACAACTGTCTAGTAATCATTACTTTTAATGCTGTTAACAAATGTCAATGCTATAATATTATTTGTGCTATAAAGGCGGTTGACTTTATTGCTTTTTTCCATATTGTTAAACAACATTCTAAGTCACAATACATTCCTTTTAATTGACATGTACAACATGTATTTGACAGGGATACTGCACATCAATCAACATTTCTGTAAATGTGCCAGATTTAGCCAGCTAGCTAGTTTAACTGTAGTCCCTGGGCAGGTAGATACACATAGAAAAATACAACGTTATAAAACATTTAGTAAAACATTGTGTATAGATGGGGGCTGATTGGTCCTTCAGCCACTCTCAAGTCATTGGTAAAGGGGTGATAGGTTGAACAGCTCCTTATATGTCCTTTAGCCACTCTCAAGTCATTGGTAAAGGGTGAGAGGTTGAACAGCTCCTTATATGTCCTTCAGCCACTCTCAAGTCATTGGTAAAGGGGAGAGAGGTTGAACAGCTCCTTATATGTCCTTCAGCCACTCTCAAGTCATTGGTAAAGGGGTGAGAGGTTGAACAGCTCCTTATATGTCCTTCAGCCACTCTCAAGTCATTGGTAAAGGGGAGAGAGGTTGAACAGCTCCTTATATGTCCTTTAGCCTCTCAAGTCATTGGTAAAGGGGTGAGAGGTTGCACAGCTCCTTATGTCTGTCAATGGTCAATGTGCTCTCACTGAGAAAACTGCTGATAGACTGAGGTGGTTGTGTTGATATCCAGCCCCTCTCATTAACCTCTATCAGGCCAACACTGTACAATATATTCATAAAATACATTTCTGTGGTTTTAAGTTGAATGCCAAATTCTCAGAGCCATTTTCCCGGACACATTCACAGTGAGTATGCAAATACAGTAAGTAAATTCCAATAACATCACAATACATGTTTACAATGCGTATACAATGAAATTTAAAATCTAAAGTTTAAAATACACAGACATCAGGTAGGTAGGTGTGTTGGTGTGAGAGAGAGACAGAGTTGTATCAACATGTTCTGCTAGATAGGGGTCCAGCTAGGTACCTAGTGGAGGACTAACTGACCCTCCTGCTAGATAGGGGTCCAGCTAGGTACCTAGTGGAGGACTAACTGACCCTCCTGCTAGATAGGGGTCCAGCTAGGTACCTAGTGGGAGGACTAAACTGACCCTCCTGCTAGATAGGGGTCCAGCTAGGTACCTAGTGGAGGAAGGACTAACTGACCCTCCTGCTAGATAGGGGTCCAGCTAGGTACCTAGTGGAGGACTAACTGATCCTCCTGCTAGATAGGGGTCCAGCTAGGTACCTAGTGGACGACTAACTGACCCTCCTGCTAGATAGGGGTCCAGCTAGGTACCTAGTGGAGGACTAACTGATCCTCCTGCTAGATAGGGGTCCAGCTAGGTACCTAGTGGAGGACTAACTGATCCTCCTGCTAGATAGGGGTCCAGCTAGGTACCTAGTGGAGGACTAACTGACCCTCCTGCTAGATAGGGGTCCAGCTAGGTACCTAGTGGAGGACTAACTGATCCTCCTGCTAGATAGGGGTCCAGCTAGGTACCTAGTGGAGGACTAACTGACCCTCCTGTTAGATAGGGGTCCATACCTAGGTACCTAGTGGAGGACTAACTGACCCTCCTGCTAGATAGGGGTCCAGCTAGGTACCTAGTGGAGGACTAACTGACCCTCCTGCTAGAAGATCCACACCTCCAGGAGGCTGCAGAAGGAGAGAGGCTGTGTGGCTGGACCTTTGGTTAGTTTATTGCTATTATAGTGGTCATGTTTGATTGACATTTTCTGTACATTTTCGGGAGCCTGAATTAAAGCAACAGACAACAAGACCATGTTGAACCACCCTGCCTGTCTATTCTGCCTGGTCTCCCCACACCCAGGGGTTGGCTACAACTGTAGATCTGAAGCTGTGTACAAAGACAGAGAGTCCATCTTCCCAAGAAGGTTTATCATCCTGGAACATGACTCAGTTCCTTTTCTCAACACCATGTCGATGATGTCACGTGCCTTCTCTCCCTCTCAGGTATCCCCTTTAGTGAGGCCATTTCCTCCCTTCCTTCCTTCAGACAGAGTGAGTTGCAATCCCATAAAGGATCTAAGGAAGGTCAAGATGTCAACGTGGTGGTGTGTCTTTGACTAGCCAGCTTCATGCTGTAGCACTGGCTTGACGAGGTGAAGAAGTGTCTTTGAGCACTGGCCTTGACGAGGTGAAGAAGTGTCTTTGTCTAGCCAGCTTCATGCTGTAGCACTGGCTTCACGAGGTGAAGAAGTGTCTTTGTCTAGCCAGCTTCATGCTGTAGCACTGGCTTGACGAGGTGAAGAAGTGTCTTTGTCTAGCCAGCTTCATGCTGTAGCATATTCAGATCAGGTGAAGAAGTGTCTTAGTCCACAGACTAGGAGACAGGCCTCAGCGGCTTCAGATTAGGTGAAGAAGTGTCTTAGTCCACAGACTAGGAGACAGGCCTCAGCGTCTTCAGATCAGGTTCTACAAGAAAGAGGATGGAGGAGAAGGGAAGAGAGAGATCAGAAAGTATGGAGGAGAAGGGAAGAGAGAGATCAGAAAGTATGGAGGAGAAGGGGAAGAGAGAGATCAGAAAGTATGGAGGAGAAGGGAGAGAGAGATCAGAAAGTATGGAGGAGAAGGGAAGAGAGAGATCAGAAAGTATGGAGGAGAAGGGAAGAGAGAGATCAGAAAGTATGGAGGAGAAGTATGGAGGGGAGAGAGAGATCAGAAAGTATGGAGGAGAAGGGAAGAGAGAGATCAGAAAGTATGGAGGAGAAGGGGAGAGAGAGATCAGAAAGTATGGAGGAGAAGGAGGAGTTCCACCTGAGATAATGATGTGATGATGGTCCTATGATGTAACTACAATAAGATTACAGTCATTTATTACAGACAGAAACACAAAAAACATGCTTCCATTCTGGAAAAACAGTTCCTCTTTGATCTGGGTAGCTGTGTTTTTATTTGACCTATATTTAATCATTACACATATTCAAGGGAGGGAGCAATGAAAACTGTCTTACCTAGATTCACTCAAGTCCTTAACAAGATGGTTTTCATGTTCAACGAGAGCTTTGAGACAAGCTCCCGTCACTTCTGGTCCTTTGGGGATGACTGCTTTCAGTAGTTTTCTCATTCGGTCCTGTTCAGTTGTTTCAGCTGTTATTCTGGAGTGCTCTTCTTCACCAATCATGTTCTTTGACCACAGATCATCTGCTATTGGCATTGAGTTTTTGGTTCGCTGAATTAGTTTAGCCCAGTGTTTCTTCAGAAACTCCTCAGCAGGAATGTCAGGGACTGTTAATGCTGAAGGGGGGGGGTCAATTAAATTAATATGGCTTTAGGGTTAACAGCAGCTGTTTCTACATCTTCCAGTCTCTCCAGTTATCATTCCTCTGATAGTCATTTATTGTATAGAGCCGACTCCAGGGTTGTGGTCAATTCCAATTAAAGTCAGTCAATTTAAAATAAAAAATTGAAATAATAATTTTTCCTGTTAGGTTTATTGAGAACTCATTGAAAATAGATGATTAATGTTTTATCAACAATCTACTCAGAATCCTCTAATGTCAAAGTGGGCCTGTCCCCCATACATTCAACATCTGTAAGGTCCCTCAGTCAAGTATCGCATTTCAAGCACAGATTCAACTATATACAAAGACCAGGGATCTTTTAGAAAGCCTCATAAAGAAGGGCAGTGATTGGTAGATGGGTAACAATAACACATCAGACATTGAATATCTCTTTAAGCATGGTCAAGTTAATAATTATCCTGTGGGTGATGTATTAAACCACCCAGACACATCAAAGATGCAGTCGTCCTTCTGAACTGAGCTGCAGGACAGGAAGGAAACTGCTTAGTGATGTCACCATGAGGCCATTGGTGATTTTAAAACAGCTACAGAGTTCAATGTCTGTGATGGGAGAAAACTGAGGATGGATCAACAACATTGTAGTGACTCCACAATAATGACTTAAATGACAGAGTGAACAGAAGAATACAAATATACAGAATAAAAAAATATTCCAAAACAGAAATACCTTATCGAAATAAGTATTCAGACCCTTTGCTATGAGACTTGAAATTGAGCTCAGGTGCATCCTGTTTCCATTGATCATCCTTGAGATGTTTGAACAACTTGATTGGAGTCCACCTGTGGTAAATTTAATTGATTGGACATGTTTGGGAAGGAACACACCTGTCTATATAAGGTCCCACAGTTGACAGTGCATGTCAGAGCAAAAACCAAGCCATGAGGTCGAAGGAATTGTCCGTAGAGCTCCGAGACAGGATTGTGTCGAGGCCCAGATCTGGGGAAGGGTACCGAAACAGTTCTGCAACATTGAAGGTATCCAAGAACACAGTGGCCTCTATCATTCTTAAATGGAAGAAGTTTAGAACCACCGAAACTCTTCCTAGAGCTGGCCGCCCGGCCAAACTGAGCAATCTGGGGAGAAGGCCTTGGTCAGGGAGGTGACCAAGAACCTGATGGTCACTCTGAAAGAGCTCCAGAGTTCCTCTGTGGAGATGGGAGAACCTTCCAGAAGGACAACCATCTCTGCATCACTCCACCAATCAGGCCTTTATGGTAGAGTGGCCAGACGGAAGCCACTCCTTAGTAAAAGGCACATGACAGCCCGCTTTGAATTTGCCAAAAGGCACCAAAAGACTCTCAGACCATGAGAAACAAGATTCTCTGGTCTGATGAAACCAAGATTGAACTCTTTGGCCTGAATGCCAAGCGTCACATCTGGAAGAACCCTGGCACCATCCCTACGGTGAAGCATGGTGGTGGCAGCATCATGCTGGGGGGATGTTTTTCAGCGGCAGGGACTGGGAGACTAGTCAGGATCGAGGGAAAGATGAATGGAGCAAAGTACAGAGAGATCCTTGATGAACCTGCTCCAGAGCGCTCAGGACCTCAGACTGGGGCGAAGGTTCACCTTCCAACAGGACAACGACCCTAAGCACACAGACAAGACAACGCAGGAGTGGCTTCGGGACAAGTCTCTGAATGTCCTTGAGTGGCCCAGCCAGAGCCCGGACTTGAACCTGATCGAACATCTCTGGAGAGACCTGAAAATAGCTGTGCAGCAACGCTCCCCATCCAACCTGACAGAACTTGAGAGGATCTGCAGAGAAGAATGGGAGAAACTCCCCAAATACAGGTGTGCCAAGCTTGTAGCATCATGCCCAAGAAGAATTGATGCTGTAATCGCTGCCAAAGGTGCTTCAACAAAGTACTGAGTAAAGGGTCTGAATACTTATGTAAATGTGATATTTCAGGGTTTTTTTTATATATACATTTGCAACAATGTCTAAAAACCTGTTTTTGCTTTGTCATTATGGGGTATTTTGTGTAGATTGATGAGGGGGAAAAAACGATTTTATCAATTTTATAATAAGGCTGTAACGTAACAAAATGTGGAACAATTCAAGGGGTCTGAATACTTTCTGAATGCACTGTAACTCATGTTTACTTACTTGTTGAATGGGTGGCAGTGATGTATTCATCTGAAAGATAAATAAAATGAGGTTATATCACTCTAAATAGCATCTGTTACAAAAGTACAAAGTTATGATTGACATATGCTCCTACCTTGTGATACCACTTCTTTCCATGCAATCCTCTCATCATCACCGAATAACTCCATCTCAATGTCAACCCCTGTCATTTTCACAAACCGCCCTGAAAAAGCTTGGTGTGGAGTCTCTATGTATGAGATGAATCTTCTGGAGAGAGATGGAGAGAGCGAGAGAGAGATTGCTTGCAATGTAAACATATGTTTCCCATGCCAATAAAGCCATTTGAATTGAGAGCCATCGAGCGAGAGAGAGCAATGGATAGAAATGTGACTTAAATGTCAGATTCATGTTCTTAGTCTACTAAAACTGTACCTGTGGATTGATGTAGGTAGAACAGGGAATGTTCAGTCTGAAGTAACTATTCAGTTTGAAGGCCTGCTCTGGTCTTGTGATGAGAACCCTTGAAGACCCTTGAGACTTTTCCTGTTGTTCCACAGCCTGCGAAACGAGCCATGGAATACACAGCCAGTCAATGTATAGTCTTATTCAAACATTATTCAGAAAACTAGCAACAAACTATTATCTTCATGTTATGAGTGTCAACATAAACCGTACCACTGCTTAGTTAAGGTCACCTCTAAAATAATGGTACCTCACCTGTATTTGGGCTGGGGTTTCTGGGGAACAGGTATAGGCGTGGAATTAGTGTTTGCTTTTTCACTGTCAGATAGAGCATCAGCTCACAGTGGACATCTATGTTCCGCGAAAAGATATAGCTCAGTATAACAGAGATAACTGAGAACTTGGGATGGAGAATCTTAGCATGGAATCTGGTGACCTCATGCACTTCCTCAACAGACACTCCATGTTCCTCTACATGAAAAATCTTCATCTCATTCCTCAGGGAAGGGTTGGTCCCTGAACAACACAATAAAAAGGAGACAGAAAGACAAATATTGTATTATTCAAACAACTAAAACACAAAGAATATGCAGTATCAGATCACAGTAAACTCAAACTCCCAGAATATCAATAATAATAATAAGGAATTTAGCAGACGCTTTTATCCAAAGCGACTTACAGTCATGCGTGCATACATTTTTGTGTATGGGTGGTCCCGGGGATCGAACCCACTACCTTGGCGTTTACATAAGCGCCATGCTCTACCAGCTGAGCTACAGAGGACCATATTCATTCATTCATTCAGGAAGTGAAACTCAGTTACATGGAAATGTCTTTCTGAATACTATGTCTATATGGTTTTTACCTAAAACAGACAAAGTGTGGCAGATGAACTTCCTCCAGTTCACCTAACTCCATAGTGATGTCCAGCAATGGACCACCTTGTCCGTACTGCATGTCTATCAGAAGTTTGACTGTAGGGATACCAGTTCCTGAAGTGATACTTCAGAATGACATCTCTGTCACACACCCAGCGGAGCGGAGCCCAGACACTGTGCACTCATAACGCCCTTTGGGTGTCCTGTGCCTGAGGGCAACAACAAGATATGGTAGAGAGGGTCAATCGTCAAATGGAGAGGTTGGATTAGAAGACTATTCCCAAAGGTAATGGGGAAATACACTAGCAAGTGGAATGAAATGTTAAAAGTAGTTATTTTACCTGAACATTGTCACTCCCTGGACAGTGGAAGTCAAGGGTTCAATCTGAAGCCAGTGTGTGGAGTCCTGAACAAGGACAAGCATGTCAGTTATACATATGGGGCCAGTTTCCTGGACACAGATTGAGTCTAGTGCTGGACTTAAAGCATGATCAAATGGAAGTTTCAATAGAAAGTTATTTAAGGTCAGGAGGCCTTAAGGTCCGGGAAATCATATCCCAGTATGAATGGTTGGTCAGTTACACATGCTGGCTTTCAGACTGTGTTTATATTACTAAAGCAGAACAGAACACAGGACTGTCTATATCCCAGTATGAATGGTTGGTCAGTACACACCTGGCTTTCAGACTGTGTTTTATATTACTAAGCAGAACACAGGACTGTCTATATCCCAGTATGAATGGTTGGTCAGTACACACCTGGCTTTCAGACTGTGTTTATATTACTAAAGCAGAACACAGGACTGTCTATATCCCAGTATGAATGGTTGGTCAGTACACACCTGGCTTTCAGACTGTGCCTGACTCCTGAAGGTATGTAAAAGTGAGAATTGACATTATGACTTACCTCAACATGGTCACAAGTCTTACAGCTCTGAGGAATCCCTGAAGTCAAAAGTAGTTGTTATTTAAAACGGACAATCTCATGTAATAAACTAATTAATAAATATATTAAATAGACTTGTAATAAAAATGAAAAAGCTATATAAGTGAGAATGTACACTCAGTCTCATTAGCACACATTAGTGTTATATTAATGAATGTTTGTGGAAGCAGGAAACAACATGGTTCTGGTCCATGTTTTGGAGATGTTGGGGGCCTGATTTCTGGTAGATCCCAGGATGAGAGCTTAAAGGTAGAGTCAGCTAAATGATGTTGTACGAGCAGCACCGCAGATATTGTGATGAGCAAGATGCCTGACTTCTCTCTCACACAGTATCTGCCCATGTGCACGGGTTCTCTTCACTCTCTTACAGCGTGGTAGCCACGGGACCAAAACAGAGAAGTTTAGCATCGCGCTCCAACGCCCTTAGTTGTTGTAGAAATTGACCCACTATGCTGTTTACTTTGTGCATCTACATCATATTGCTGACTCTACCTTTAAGTTTGTTTTGACCAAATAGATCATGATTGTGTTCCTTGCCTGGGACTCAAGTATAATGAACGCTTTAAAATTATTTTGATTGAAAAACAATTAAATCAGTTATTTCTGAGGCTTTAAAACACTCTCCACCATGGTCTCTGGTGTTCTCAGGTCCAGGCTTGATACAACACTCTCCACCATGGTCTCTGGTGTTCTCAGGTCCAGGCTTGATACAACACTCTCCACCATGGTCTCTGCTGTTGGGAAAGCAGATGGATAGACTGTGATTAAACTAAATACAACTTATAAAGGCTTTATATAGCATACATACAGTCTTCATAAGCAATACAAAGGGTGTATAAAGGGTGACAGAACCACTCCCTATGTAGGGTGCATTGCCAAATGTGACATAACACCCTGTCAACTTCCATGAAGTCAATACTGATGGTGACATTACAGGTGACATTGCTTATCTTCATGAAAGCCCTTAGAGATGTGATGTCACCCGGTATCATGAGTTACTGTCTGTAGGTCCAACAGAACACATTAAAACACACCACTACTACTAATCTAACTGTCTGTAGGTCCAACAGAACACATTAAAACATACTACTACTAATCTAACTGTCTGTAGGTCCAACAGAACACATTAAAACACACCACTACTACTAATCTAACTGTCTGTAGGTCCAACAGAACACATTAAAAAAACACACCACTACTACTAATCTAACTGTCTGTAGGTCCAACAGAACACATTAAAAACACACCACTACTACTAATCTAAACTGTCTGTAGGTCCAACAGAACACATTAAAACACACCACCACTACTACTAATCTAACTGTCTGTAGGTCCAACAGAACACATTAAAACACACCACTACTACTAATCTAACTGTCTGTAGGTCCAACAGAACACATTAAAACACACCACTACTACTAATCTAACTGTCTGTAGGTCCAACAGAACACATTAAAACACACCACTACTACTAATCTAACTGTCTGTAGGTCAAACAGAACACATTAAAACACACCACCACTACTAATCTAACTGTCTGTAGGTCCAACAGAACACATTAAAACACACCACTACTACTAATCTAACTGTCTGTAGGTCCAACATAACACATTAAAACACACCACTACTACTAATCTAACTGTCTGTAGGTCCAACAGAACACATTAAAACACACCACTACTACTAATCTAACTGTCTGTAGGTCCAACAGAAACACATTAAAACACACCACTACTACTAATCTAACTGTCTGTAGGTCCAACAGAACACATTAAAAACACACCACTACTACTAATCTAACTGTCTGTAGGTCCAACAGAACACATTAAAACACACCACTACTACTAATCTAACTGTCTGTAGGTCCAACAGAACACATTAAAACACACCAATACTAATCTAATTGTAGGAATGATTCCAGAGGAAAACACATGATTAAACATTGCTATGACTCACCTTTGAATGTGTTGGTCATCTATCTGACACAGGGTCATTGAGAAGGAGGAAACCCCAAACCCAAACCCAAGCCCAGGATAGAGGGGTTCAGTGAATGTGCTGTGTTCTGTGTAAAGGTGTGTCAGTGTACCAGAGGAGGACACACTATAGAAGGACAAAGTACCAGCTGGCCAGTCCAGATACACTCCAACTCTGTTAGAAACAGGACCAGGGATGGATCTGCCGACTCCAGGATGGTAAAAGTTATATCCACTGTCATAGCAGAATAAACACCAGGACTTCCTATTGTATCCAATCCTACTGTCCTTCTCCTTTCCCTTCCTCTTCATTCCTTTGTACACCACACCAATGTGAGCCATGTCACCATCCATCTCCACCTCCCAGTAATAACGAGATCCAGATAAGCCTTCTCTGCAGAGAACTTGGGGATGACGGTCAAATCTGTCTGGATGGTCTTCATAATGCTGCTTCTCCTCCACCAATGTCACCTTCCTGTTCCCCTCAGACAGTATCAGGTTGGGTTTGCTGTATTTGGGTCCAGGGTGAGATGACAGGCATCTGTAGACAAAAGGAGAGTTTAATCAAACCACATCTTCATATAAAATGTTGTTTTGTAGGTAGAGAACAAGTATTGATTAGTTACTATAGTTCTGAATATGTAGTTAATTAGGATTGAAGAGACTTACATTTCCTCAGCCCTGATTTCAGCCTGAACTCTCCACCATGATCCACACTGTAGGAGAAACAGGTTATTGACTGACAAAGACCTAATAAAGCAGTCCACATTTAAACCATATTGTTGTGTTCTGGTGCACTATCCAAGTTCATTACTAGAGACATACAGGTATTTTATCCTACCTACTGCATACAGAACAGAGTACAATTCATTACTAGAGAAATACAGGTATTCTATATTACCTACTGCATACAGAACAGAGTACAATTCATTACTAGAGACATACAAGTATTCTATCCTACCTACTGCATACAGAACAGAGTACAATTCATTACTAGAGACATACAGGTATTCTATCCTATCTACTGCATACAGAACAGAGTACAATTCATTACTAGAGACATACAGGTATTCTATCCTACCTACTGCATACAGAACAGAGTACAATTCATTACTAGAGACATACAGGTATTCTATCCTACCTACTGCATTCAGAACAGAGTACAATTCATTACTAGAGACATACAGGTATTCTATCCTACCTACTGCATACAGAACAGAGTACAATTCCAACAGGATATCAGAGATGCAGAAGAAGAGTATTCATGTGGTGATGATGTATGCTGTGTTGGAGTGCTAAGCCTGCTGGGTAAACGTCCCCTTAATTCTACCATCATGTCCTCATGTTACTGAACCTACTACACTTCATAGGACACAACCACTGCTCACACTATTAGGACATCTATTCTGACTTACTTCAGCTTCATCAGTTTATCTGTGGGATCCACCAGAGCAGCTGAAAGCAGTCCCCCTGCAGAGTCTCCTGGGTGATTGTAGCTCAGGTCCAGCTCTTTCAGGTGGGAGGGGTTTGACCTCAGAGCTGAAGACAGAGCAGCACAGCCCTCCTCTGTGACCAGACAGCCAGACAGCCTACAGAGAGACACAACAGCTGTCTAGGTTGGTGGACTGGTGTCAATCATCTTGTAGGACACCCATACATTTGTCCATGACAAACATTGTGATGAAACATCAGATGTTCAGAGTATTTGTTTTACTAAGCTCAGTACCGACCTGACTGAAACAGCTGTACTTACCCCAGTGTGTGTAGTTTACAGTCTGGATCCTCCAGTCCAGCAGAGGGCAGTGTAACTCAGCTCAGTATCGACCTGACTGAAACAGCTGTACTTACCCCAGTGTGTGTAGTTTACAGTCTGGATCCTCCAGTCCAGCAGACAGCAGTGTAACTCCTGAGTCCTGCAGGTCATTGTCTCTCAGCTCCAGTTGTTTCAGTTGTGAGTTGGGTGAACTCAGGACTGAGGCCAGATCTGAACAGCAACCCTCTGTCAGACCACACTGACCTAGACTAGAGGACAGAAGAGCACATGATTAACAAATGTCTAAAACATCCACATAATAAGTCATACTGAAGAAAGTTAACTCACACTAGTGTCGGTATGTTGCAGAGTGGACTGGTTAGTCCAACACAGAGCAGCTCCACTCCTCTGTCTCCCAGGTCATTGTAGCTGAGGTCCAGTTCTCTCAGGGGGGAGTTTGGTGTCTGCAGAGCTGAAGCCAGAGTCTCACAGGATTCATATGTGAGTTCACAGCCAGCCAGTCTGGAGAGAGGAGATATAGTGATACACTGTTAAATATGCAAAGCTTTAAGAATAATGAGATGCATTAAGATAATAACAGAAGGACACATGATTAACCAATGTTAAAAACATACTAACTCACTCAAGATATTTACCTTAGTTTTATATATGTTATGTAGGTTTCTGAATATGTCCCAAAAATGTTAAAATAATGTTAAAAACATACACATACTAACTATACTGAACAGAAATATAAACCCAACATGTAAAGTGTTGGTCCCACGTTTCATGAGCTGAAATAAAAGATCCCAGATATGTTCCATACGCACAAAAGCTTATTTCTCTCAAATGTTGTGCATAAATTTGTTTAGATCCCTGTTAGTGAGCATTTCTCCTTTGCTAAGATAATCCATCCACCTGACAGGTGTGGTATATCAAGAAGCTGATTAAACAGCATGATCATTACACAGGTGCACCTTGTGCTGGGGACAATAAAAGGCCACTCTGAAATGTGCAGTTTTGTCACACAACACAATGCCACAGATGTCTCAAGTTTTGAGGGAGCGTGCAATTGGCATGATGACTGCAGGAATGTCCACCAGAGCTGTTGCTAGAGAATTTTATGTTAATTTCTCTACCATAAACCGCCTCCAACATCGTTTTAGAGAATTTGGCAGTACATCCAACCGGCCTCACAATCACAGACCACATGTAACCACGCCAGCCCAGGACCTCCACATCCGACTTCTTCACCTGCAGGATGTTCTGAGACTCAGTCCCCCTAGTTTTTTTTTTTTTTAAACCCCCCAAACAAGCCCCCCTGGAAAGCAAGGCACGCTGTAAAAAATTTTAAAACCCTCTTTATCCATTCCCTAAGTTTTTGTTTTTTAAACCCACAAAGGCCCCCCCCCCCTGAAACAGCCAACCTTGTAAAATTTAACCCCTCCCTATCAGTCCCCTAGTTTTTTTTTTTGTAACCCACAAGCCCCCTTGGAAAAAACAGCCCCCTGTAAATTAACCCCCCCTCCTAATCCAGTCCTAGTTTTTTACCCCAAACAAAGCCCCTGAGCAAAGCGCCTGTAATTTAACCCTTCCTATCAAAGTCCCCCCCCCCCTTTAGTTTTTTTTTTTTTTGTTTTTTTAACCCACAAGCCCCCCTAGCAGCGCTTTGGTAATTAACCCCCTCTAATCAAGTCCCCCTAGTTTTAAACCCAAACCCCAGACAGGGCCCCCCCCCCCCCCTGAAAACAGCCCCGCCCTGGTTAAAATTAACCCTTCCCCCTAAATCCCAGTCTAGTTTTTTTTTTTATAAACACCCCCACAAAGCCCCCCCCGAGCGGCGCTGTAAAAAATTAAACCCCCCTCCCCTGGAACCGCAGTGTTTCTTAGTTTTTTACGGCTTAGATGCCACCAAAGCCCCCACTGAGCCAACGCTTTGTAATTTTAAAACCCTCCGGAACAGCGCGGTAATTGGGGACACACGCCGAAAGAGCAGGCGAGGGAATGGTACAACTTTTAGTACCCGAGGGGGGGGGACAGGTTCCCCCTGACCCCATCATCAGTGTGTAGTCTAGTTAACCCACAAGCCCCCTGAGGCAGCGCTGGGTAAAAAGAAAAATTTAGTTACACTGGTCTCCCCCTTAACACCTCTGTAATTAACCCCTCATAAGTTGTTAACCCCACGAAGCCCTGGTCAGCGGCTGTGCAAACTTAACCCTATAGCAGTCTAGTTAACCCACATAGCCCGTGAACAGCGCGTAATTAACCCTCTATCGAGTCTAGTAGTTACCCCCACAAGCCCCCTGAACCAGCGCTGTAATTAAACCTCTATCAGAGTCTAGTTAAACCCCCAAGCCTGAGGGGCCCTTATCAACCCCCTAACAGTCTAGGCGGCGTGTAAATTGGGACACAAGCCCCTGAAACAGGCCCCTGTAATTTAAACGGGGGGGCCCTCTAGCTCAGATCTAGTTAACCTCTACAAGCTGCCCCTGAAGCAGCATCTGTAATTTAACCCTTCTCTCAGTCCTAGGTTAACATCCCTACAAGCCGTCACTGTCATTCTGAGCTGTAATTATAGCCCCTCTATCAAGTTTACAAGTTTAACCCTAAACAAGTCCACCCCTGAAGCCAACAGCGCTGTGTAATTTTAACCCTCTATCAGTCTAGTTTTTAACACACAAGCCCAAGCAAACCCCTGAAGCAGCCCTTCTATAAATTAAAAAACCTCTTATTCAAAGTCCCCCCCCCCCTTAGTTTCTGTACCCACACTGCCCCCTGAATGCAGCGCTGTAAATTTACCCCTCCCCTTATCAAAGTTCTAGTTTGAACCCCAACAAAGCCCCCCCCTGGAGCAGCAAATCTGTAAAAAATTAACCCTTAGTATTAGTTTAGTCCCCCCCCCAAGGCCCCTGACCCCCCCTGTAGTTTTAACTCTAACAGGCTAGTAACACCAACAGCCCCTGGAGCAGCGCTTTAAAAACCCCTCTTAAATCCAGTTAACCCACAAGCCCCGGGCAGCCTGTATTAACCCTCTATCAGTCTAGTTTAAACCACAAGCCCTTGAGCAGCGGCTGTAAAATTAACCCCTCTATCAGTACTAGTTAACCCACAAGGCCCCTGAACAGCGCCTGTAATTAAACCCCCTATCAGTCCTTAGTTAATCCCACAAGCCCCTGAGGCAAGCGCTAATTACCCCTCTATCCATAGTCTAGGTTAACGCCACAAGCCCTGAGCAGCGCTGTCAAATTAACCCTCTTTTATCAGCAGAGTTTTTTAAAACCCACAAAGCCCCTGAGCAGCCGCCTGGTAATTTTTAACCCCTATCAGTCAGAGGAATAAAGCATAACACCCCCACATAGCACTCCACCCAGCGCACTCTCCCCCCTGTATCAGTTCTAGTTAACCCAGCCACCCCCTCCACCCAGCCTAAGTACACATTACCCAGTTTAAAAACCCCCAAAGCCTCCTGAACCCAGCGCATGGTAACTAACCCTCTACCAGTCCTAAAGCACTCTTAAACCACCACAAGCACCACTCTCCCACTGAAATTAACCCACTACAGCTTAATTTAACCCAAAGCCCAGAAATCCTGTAATACACCCTCTACCAGATCCAGTAAACCCACCAGCACCCTGAGCAGGCGCTGTAATAACGAATGTACCCAGCCACACATCACAAACCACCCCTTAGGTTTTTTAAACCCACAAAAGGCACCCCCTGAGCAAAGCGCTGTAATTTTAAACCCTCTATCAGTCCAGGTACCCACGAAGCCCTGAACAACCCCCCCTTTACAACACTTTATCAGTTGAATTTACACACCAACAAGCCCCTACCCAGGCCGACTACTCTTAAGTGGAACCCACTCTCCAAAAATCACTCCCTAGTTTAAAACACCAAACTCAACTCCCCTGGAGCAGGCCTTACAGTCGAATTAACCCATCCTAACCCAGAGAAACCCACTGTTAACTAACCCACTAAAAGCCGACGTGAAATCCACAAGCAACACTGAACACGCCCTGTATTTAACACTAAACTACAGACTAGTTAACCACAAGCCCCCAAGAGAAGCTGTAATTTAGTCCTCCACAGTCTTAGCAACCCCCGCCAGCCACACCAGACAAAACTTAATTCCTCCACAAACCCAACCTAGTTTTACCCACCCACGCCCCTCGGAAGGCAACAGCCAACGGCTCACACACCTGCAATTAAACACCCCTCACCTATCACGGCTCTTAGTTTTTAAACACACAAGGCCCCTGAGCAAGCGGTGTAAAAATTAACCCTCTATCAGTCCAGTTTTCTAAACCCCCACAAGGCCCAACTGAAGCAAGCAGCTAGCTATGGTAAGAAATTTTAAACCCTCTAAACCGCAGCGTAGCTTAACCCTCTATCGGCCGGTTAACCCACAAGACCCCATGAGCAACACCGCTGTAAAAACTTCGGCACTTCAACCCTCCCCACTAATCACTCCAGTCCCTGTGGGCGCAATTTAAGCCCAAGAGGCCACCTTGAGTTAAGCGGGCTGTAATTTAACCCAACACAGTACATTGATCCAAAGTCCACACCGACACACAGACACTAACCCACCACAAGCCCACACCCTGAGCAAGCCTGATGGTAATTCCAACCCGGCACGCCTAATCCAGTCCTATTTTTAACCACAACAGGCCCACTGGGCAGCGCTGGTTAAATTTGAACCCTCCTAAACCAGTCTAGTTTAAACCAACAAGGAACCCTGGAAGCAGCGCTTGTTATTAACACTCTATCAGTCTAGTTAAACCCACAAGCTCGCTCCAAGCCCCGTAATTTAAAGCGCTCCAACAGCGCCAGTTTGTTTTGTAACTCTCTATCAGGTCTAGTTAACCCACAAGCCCTCTCCAGCGCTGGTAATTAAACCCCTCTTATCAGTCTAGTTTTTTAACCACAAGCCCCACAGCAAAAAAGCGCTGGTAAATTAACCCATCCTCTATCAATACCACCCCCCCACGCCTTAGTTTTTTTTTTTTTAACCACCGCACAGCCCCCCTGAGCAACCCAGCCACCAGAGGCCTTTAAGTTTAACCCTCCTATCAGTCCCCCCTTATTAACACAGCCAAGCCCCCTCCCTGAGCAGCGCTGTAATTTTTTTAACCCCCTCCTATCAAGTCTAGTTAAACCACAAGCCCTGAAGCAGCGCCTGTAATTAACCCCTCTATCCAGTCCCCAGTGGAAGGTAAGAGCAAGACAACACAACAAAAGCCAACCCAGCCACACTCCACCCAGCCAACACACACAACACACAACACCAGCCACACTCAAACCACACCAGCACAGCCACAAACACACACACCACCCAGACCACACACACACACACCACCCAGCCACACAACACACACACACACACACACATGACCACCCAACACACAGAAGTTTATACAAAAGCTTTTGTTTTTCTTATTTCAACAATTTGACATCTTTCAGCCGAGGTGTTTAGTAAAAGAAACAAGATGGGACGAAAATTAAATGAACAGAATAAAGATGAGGGTCGTTTTATGATCAAATCATGACTACGAAGGGGAACAGGTAAACAACAACAATCTTTTCTGAGCATGATCAACTACAAAGCAGTGCTCTGAAGGGGAGGGATGGGAAGGAGAGGAAAAGAGAATGTAAAATAGAGGGGAGAGAAGACGAAGATGAAGAGAGACAGAGGGAGAGGAGGTTTTTTTTTGTTCTCTCCATCCACTCCCCCCCATTGGGGTGTCCACTGGTTCTCCCCCTGGTCTCCTTCCCCCAGGGTTAGACAGAGATAGAGAGATGAAGAGAGGACAGAGAGGGGGAGGAGGGGTGTCCTCCTCCTCCCATCACTCCATGGTGTCCTGGTTTCTCTGGTCTCACCCCCTCCTCCCCAGGTAGACAGAAGATAGAGAGGATGGGGGAAGAAGACAGAGAGGGGAGGAGGGTATTCCTCTCCATCACTCCATGGTGTTCCTGGTTCTCCTGGTTCTCCTACCCCCAGGTCATCACCAGGTTCTTTTTTTTTTGGCCCTCCTTGACTTCTCCTACTACTTTCCTGGGGTTGATGTTGGGTGTCTCCTGTGACCGTCCCCCCCCCCCCCCTTTCCCTTTTTCATATCATGTCTCCTCCTGCTGCTACTGCTCAGAGAGACGAGAGAGGGGAGGGGGGAGGAGAGAGGGGGGAGGGGGAAAAGGGGGGAAAGGGGGGGGGGGGAAAAAGGGAAA
>CM072220.1:6763585-6808141 GCA_036851935.1 Coregonus suidteri
TTTTTGGGGAGTTTCCCTTGGGCCCACTGCCCCCACTCAGGAGACAAAGGTTTTTAGTTCCCAAAGGAAAAAAAACCTAAAACAGCACCTCCTGGGGGCCCTTTGGGGGGGGAAAAACCCCTTTGAAAAAACGGTCATTAAATGAAGTCATTAAATTTGTTAATGAAAAAAACTGACCCCTTTTTGTGGGCCCTACATCCATTTTGAAAAAATTCAGTGGTGGACTTTCCCCGGTTTCCCCTATGGCTTGGGGTTTAACACAGGCTGACCAATTTTTGGGTTATTTTTTTTCCCATTAAAGGGGGCCCTTTTGACCAATAAATCAGCTTTTTTTTGCCAAAAAACCCGGAAACATATCAGAATTTTTTGGGCCCCTGTTTTTGTGTAAAAACGCAGGTGATCCCCCCCCTTCTAAATGAACAGCCCTTTTAAATCCTCATCCCCCAATTACCATCCCTCAATGAGGCCCTTTTATAATTTTAAGATTCCTGGGTTTCTGATGGGGTTTGAAAATTTAAATAAACCCCTCAGAGGCCCTTTTTATAAGTTAGTTTCCCTGGGTTCTGCATGGGGTTTTATTTGACCAGTTAAAACTAAAGCTCATGAGGTTTTAAATAATTTTAGTTTTCTGGGGGGGGTTTTTTTTTTTTTGGGGTTTATAAAAATTTGCCCCTGAGTTTCATGAGGCTTTTAAATAATTTAGATTTTGGGTTCTGATGGGGTATGATTTTTTAAAACTAAAATTCATGAGGGCCATTTTAATTAGACCCGGGTTTGTGGGGTATGACAGTTAAAACTGACCCTCATGAGGTTTTAATAAGTTGATTTTTAAAGATCAATGGGTACATAACTGTAATCATTAATATTATAAGTCAAAAGATGGATTTAAGGCAACTGCGCGATTTTACCTCATTAAGTTTGTTTTTGGCATCTTTTGACTTGCTTGTTTTGTATCACCAGAGCTGGCACACAGGTTATTTCTCAGGCGGTTTAGATGGTTAGGTCATGGTTTTGTGCACACAAACATGAAATTAGGACAAACGATCAGGCTATTTTTGCAACCAGGCAAATGTCTCATAAAACTTTCCAGTAATCCAGTCTACTTAGTTTCCCCACTGAACCTTTATAACATTTGCCAACATCCAATACACCCAGGGTAGTATTGACTTCTCAATGAAATAATCTGGGATTCTCATCATCATTTTTTGGACTGAATCTATCTCCATGAAGGCCAACAGGTCACACACACACACACACAGCACACACACACACACACACACAGACACACACACACACACACACACACACACACACACACACACACACATGTCTTAATTGAAAAGCATTGAGGAGAATTGGAATTAGAATTTCAGTCTACTTCCTGAATTGACTGACATTGTAATGGATTGACCCCAAACCCTGACTATGTATTGGTTTACCAACCTTTCTCAATATATTTTTCAATGATGAATTCTCACACACAGGGGCCATTTTGAGGCAGAAACAATTCTGTGTCAGTTTTGAGCCACAGCACTTGTCAGTTGCACTGCAGAGACTGGGTCAAAGATGTCGGCAGGCAGGCAGGCAGGCAGGCAGGCAGCAGGCAGGCAGGCAGGCAGGCAGACGCACACAGAGAAGGTCTAAAGTAGTGCACTATAAAGGGAATAGGGTTCCAGGTCTAAAGTAGTGCACTATAAAGGGAATAGGGTTCCAGGTCTAAAGTAGTGCACTATAAAGGGAATAGGGTTCCAGGTCTAAAGTAGTGCACTATAAAGGGAATAGGGTTCCAGGTCTAAAGTAGTGCACTAAAGGGAATAGGGTTCCAGGGACATATGGGAATTCCAGGTTCAGGGGAATAGGGTTACTAAACATCTAGTGCCCTATAAAGGGAATAGGGTTCCCAGGTCTAAAGTAATGGAGGGACTATAAAGGGCACTAGGGAATAGGGTTCCAGGTCTAAAGTAGTGCACCAGCTATAAAGGGAATTCCAGGTCTAGGGGGAGGAGGGACCAACATGAGGAGGACTAACTCCAGGAGGAGGAGGGAGGTGAGGAAGTCTTCCAGAGTCCAGGGGAGGTTGTTACTACAACATCTGGAGCCCTGTCTAAAGAGAGGAGGAGGGAGGAGGAGGAGGAGGAGGAGGAGGGGGAGGAGGAGGAGGAGGAGTCTGAGGAGGAGGAGGAGTCGGAGGAGGAGGAGTCTGAGCAGTAGGAGGAGGAGGAGTCTGAGCAGGAGGAGAGGAGTCTGAGCAGGAGGAGGAGTCTGAGCAGGAGGAGGAGGAGTCTGAGCAGGAGGAGGAGGAGTCTGAGCAGGAGGAGGAGGAGAACGAAAAGAGGTTAGTTCAATACCTGCTGGCGTCCAGAAAGAAAACAAATACTATTTCGGTAAGGTCTGGCAAACACACGTCCAAAACACACACGTATGTAAATACCAACACAGCCTGTATCCGCAAAATCATCACACACAGGCAAGTCGATTAGTATTTAGTGTAAATGGAGAATATGATGGACAAGCTTATTCATAACAATAAAAAGGTTGATAACAAGATGTAATCATTTGCCGTTAGAGATAAAATATATTTCGTTTCTTTGCATTTTAAAATAATTACAAATAGACATCTATTTCCTAGGCTATTATTTATTTCGTTTCCATGATCATTGCATAATAAATTCCTCACCTTTTCTGTGATGGTTTCATACTCACGTGGTAGCATATAGACCTACACAAGGTTACTGTTCCAACCATCTCTCGTTTAATTGGACCCACTTCACAGCAGTAAATAGATCAGCTATTTCAAGTATTTTGCTCTATAAAATACCAGGGGTCTCATTTATAAACGTTGCCTACACACAAAATATACCACAAAACATGCATGTGGCACTTTTCACGCAAATGTTGTCATTTATAAAAACGGAACTTGACCTGAGAATTTGCTGCAAACTTTAGACCATGCGTGCGCACAGTTTCTAGTGGTTGAAGTCTTGCATATTAAGAAGGCAAAAGTAGCCTAGTAGCTTTGTGCAGATGGGGAATATATGACGAGACTCTTATTCAGAACAAAACAACCGGTAGGCCTAGCTAAATATAATAACAAGATGCAATCATTTGCTGCTAGTGAAAATCAATTTATCTTTACATTCTAAAATAATTAGAAATAGGCATACATTTCCTGTTATTGCAGAATAAAGCCTATACTCGCCAAATAGCCTATAGGCCTACAACAAGTTCGGATTGGCTACCATTCGTCCCATCTCTCATTTAATAGGACCCACTTCACAGTAGTAAATAGATCAGCTACAGTATTTCCAGCAGCCTATTTTGCTCTATGCGATCCGATCCGAAGCGCAGTTTAACGTTAGAACAGACGATTCACCTTTTCCATTGACGTTTGTAGGCGACGTCTGAATGATGTAATGTGACATTTCTTGCGTAGACAATATTTCATTTATAAACATAATACATTATCATAATCATTGCATAATAAATTCCTCACCTTTTCTGGCCATGATGAGTTCATATTCCCGATGTAGCCATACAACAAATTACCATGCGCATTTCTCATTTAATTGGGCCTATCAGAGAGGCTATTATTTAAGTGTTTGCTCTATGCAGATGACAGGTGTGCGCGGCGCGGTTTATAACATACAGCAGAATGTAACAGGTGAACAGACAGATGATCTTTTGTATTGAAAACATGTAGGCCAACCAATAAACTCTAGTTTATTTTTATTTTTTCGAGTAGACAATGTTTTCAGAATTTGTGTGGGCCAGTGAAGCATATTTAGTTTCGGAAAAAGTGAATGCAAAACATTACTGCATTCAAACGATCTGTTTACAGGTCCACAACAATTTGCAATTGTTTTTGTCTTTCAGAAACGGTCAGATAGACCGACAGCAAATGTCACTGTAAAATAAAACATTCTGATTTACACCTCCAAAGACATTTGAAGTTCGCCATGGATATGTTCTTTAGATATACTGTCTGGGCCTAATTCCAATATTCCCAACTATACAGCAAATAAGGGCGTTATTGTCACCATAAGGGTGAATGACTTATTTCACGTGGATTTATAACGCTCATTGTTACTCATCAAAACAACTGAGTGATGACAAATAAACCTTATGGTTTGACGAGTAAACGTAAAAACAGTACAAAGCCATTAGGATAAATACCAGTTGCTTTCAGCGATGACAAATATCTTTGAAGTGTACTAATGGTCTATTTGTAGCATTTTGTATTTTTACTAATCAAACCACAACTGAGTGAGACAAATAAAACCTTTTGGTTGAATTCAAAATCTGACACTTTTCTAGACAAATAGCAGTAGGCAATACTCACCAATA
This sequence comes from Coregonus suidteri, assembly GCA_036851935.1. Taxonomy (NCBI): domain Eukaryota; kingdom Metazoa; phylum Chordata; class Actinopteri; order Salmoniformes; family Salmonidae; genus Coregonus; species Coregonus suidteri. Next base: position 6,767,930 of record CM072220.1, read on the forward strand.
CGCCATCCATCCTGAACAGCTCCCCCTGCTAGTGCGGATCGGCATACATTGCTGTTCTGCAGAATGAACAAGTCGTGCTTTCCACCTGGCCACTAAATTCAGTAGCGTCTTTTGCACATAACATCACCTATCACCTGCTCATTAAGAGTAGAAGCCTTCTCTGTTCACATAGCCTAGTTGAACTCGTTTTGGGATGGTGCTTTTATGGCGATGTGGGGGCCGTCTATTTCTCCGTTCGTATTTGGGAACCCATTGATGGCAAAGAAACCCCTCTTAACCTGTTGCGCGATGGTGGGAATTGTATGTTACAGTACGTTTTGCTGATGATTGCATCCAAAACATTGGCTCATCGAGGGATGTGAGATGCCGCTGGCCGATCGGAAAGCTCCGGCTGAAAAGTGCCCGTTGCCAAAAACCCGAGGATGGATAACACTTTGACGCGCACCCGAATGGCATGGGTTTGCCTTTCTAAAGTAGGTCTTAAATCCTCTCAAAGATCCTATAAGATTGGTTTTGGGAAACGATATCTGATGAGCCAATCTGTACTTTCTGCTAAAAAGTCCCACCTGTCTCTAAAAACGTGCTCTCTGTGAAATGCAGCGGTGCCAGATCTTCCAACAGAGCAGATCAGCCATCTCTCATTGGATTTCCATTATCTCAGTCTTTTATAGGATTTACACAATAGTTTCACTTTCACACGTACCTCTAATTTAACAAATGACTGTACTTTATATGGATTATTATCGTTACAAATGCACCGATGTGGTCAAATTATATTTAGCCTGTCAAGACGTTGCATGAATTCACAATGTCAATATAATTAAATAAATAAAATAATGTCATTATTACTCTCACAATAAAACACATTTTCAACATACAGTATATTTTCCCCGTTCTACGCTTGACAAGCAGTTCCCTTATTCCACCACTTGGCACTGATCGTGGTCATGGGGCTGAACACTCTCAAGCTAACATTTATATTGATAAATCTCACACTTTGCGTGGAAATGATCCCTTGCATGGTTTACGTACAGATTAGCGCCTACGTATGATTGATAAATGATGTAATGAATAATAACAAAGTGCATAAAATAAACTAGAAAATAAAGTTTAATAAGAAACGTATTAGTATTGTTTGGGGGGTTGTATCAGAATAGTATTTTAGAACACAACAGGACAGGGTAAATGAGGAAGTGATGATTACTAGATAGTTGTCATGGTAACAGCAGTAAAACATTATTTATAATGCTACTATTAATAAGGGTAGGGTAAACGAGGAAGTAATGATTACTAGATAGTTGGATTTCCATTCCAACTGACTCTTACCCTGCCCCCACCACCACCCAACAGGACTCTTACCCTGCCCCCACCACCCCCAACAGACTCTTACCCTGCCCCCACCACCACCCAACAGACTCTTACCCTGCCCCCAACAACCCACCACCCAACAGACTCTTACCCTGCCCCCACCACCACCCAACAGACTCTTACCCTGCCCCCCCACACCCAACCTCTACCCAACAGACTCTTACCCTGCCCCCACCACCCAACAGACTCTTACCCTGCCCCCACCACCACCCAACAGACTCTTACCCTGCCCCCACCACCACCCAACAGACTCTTACCCTGCCCCCACCCACAGACTCTTACCCTGCCCCCACCACCACCCAACAGACTCTTACCCTGCCCCCACCACCACCCAACAGACTCTTACCCTGCCCCCACCACCACCCAACAGACTCTTACCCTGCCCCCACCACCACCCAACAGACTCTTACCCTGCCCCCACCACCACCCAACAGACTCTTACCCTGCCCCCACCACCACCCAACAGACTCTTACCCTGCCCCCACCACCACCAAACAGACTCTTACCCTGCCCCCACCACCCAACAGACTCTTACCCTGCCCCACCACCACCCAACAGACTCTTACCCTGCCCCCACCACCCAACAGACTCTTACCCTGCCCCCACCACCCACAGACTCAACACTCTTACCCTGCCCCCACCACCCAACAGACTCTTACCCTGCCCCCCACCACCCAACAGACTCTTACCCTGCCCCCACCACCCAACAGACTCTTACCCTGCCCCCACCACCCAACAGACTCTTACCCTGCCCCCACCACCCAACAGACTCTTACCCTGCCCCCACCACCACCCAACAGACTCTTACCCTGCCCCCACCACCCACCCAACAGACTCTTACCCTGCCCCCACCACCACCAACAGACTCTTACCCTGCCCTCTTACCCTGCCCCCACCCACCCAACAGACTCTTACCCTGCCCCCACCACCCAACAGACTCTTACCCTGCCCCCACCACCACCCAACATATTACTATCTTTTATTTGCCCCCACCCTGCGCTGTTGATTTATTTTGACCTGCAGAGCCCAAGATTTTGCGTCCCTCTCCATGTGACTAATAAACTCATCTAATCTAATTAACGATGGGATTTTAAAGTGTTTTCTAAAATTGATTATTATAATAATATTATATTATTATTAATAGTTATTGCTCTTATTATAATAGTAGCATCATTGTTATTTGTATGCTGTTACCATGACAACTGTCTAGTAATCATTACTTTTACAATGCTGTTAACAAATGTCAACTGCTATAATATTATTTGTGCTATAAAGGCGGTTGACTTTATTGCTTTTTTAATATTGTTAAAACAACATTCTAAGTCACAATACATTCCTTTTAATTGACATGTACAAACATATTATTACACAGGGATACTGACATCAATCAACATTTCTGTAAATGTGCCAGCTTTAGATTTAGCTGTAGTCCCTGGGCAGGTAGATACACATAGAAAAATACAACGTTATAAAAAACGTTATATAAAACATTTAGTAAAACATTGTGTATAGATGGGGGCTGATTGGTCCTTCAGCCACTCTCAAGTCATTGGTAAAGGGGAGAGAGGTTGAACAGCTCCTTATATGTCCTTCAGCCACTCTCAAGTCATTGGTAAAGGGGTGAGAGGTTGAACAGCTCCTTATATGTCCTTCAGCCACTCTCAAGTCATTGGTAAAGGGGAGAGAGGTTGAACAGCTCCTTATATGTCCTTCAGCCACTCTCAAGTCATTGGTAAAGGGGAGAGAGGTTGAACAGCTCCTTATATGTCCTTCAGCCACTCTCAAGTCATTGGTAAAGGGGTGAGAGGTTGAGCAGCTCCTTATGTCTGTCTGTCAGATGTGCTCTCACTGAGAAAACTGCTGAAGGACTGAGGTGTTGTGTTTTGGATATGATAGCCAGCCCTCAGCATTAACCTCTATCAGAGGCCATGTCTGACATGTGAATATATTTCATAAAATACATTTCCTGAGTATTAATTAAGTTGAATGCCAAATTCTCAGAGCCATTTTCCGGACACATGAGACAGTGAGTATGCAGCTACAGTAAGTAAAATCCAATAACATCACAATACATGCTTTACAATGCGTATACAAGGGTGAAGACAATGCGTATTACAATAGCATGTTTACAATGCGTATACAATACATGGCTTACAATGTGTAAGAAGTGGTTTACAGAGCCAGCAATACTGTTTACAGCAAGTTGCAGGGTGAAAGACAGTACAATGTCCATAAATACGTTTACCAATGCGTATACAATACATGTTTACAATGCGTCTACAATACATGCTTACAATGCAGTATTCATGCACAGTACACTGGCTTGACGAGGTGAAGAATGTCTTAAAGACAATGCGTATCACAATACATGTTTACAATGCGTATAGACAGAAAGTTTACAACTGCATATATAATACATACTTGACAACCTTTACAATGCGTATACTGTATACAATGATTTAAAATCTAAGTTTAAAATACACAGACATCAGGTAGAAGATGTGTCTTTGTGAGAGAGAGACAGAGTTGTATCAACATGTTCTGCTAGAGAGGGGTCCAGCTAGACCTAGTGGAGGACTAACTGACCCTCAGCTAGATAGGGGTCCAGCTAGGTAGGTAGTGGAGGACTAACTGACCCTCCTGCTAGATAGGGGTCTCAGCTAGCACCTAGTGGAGGACTAACTGACCCTCTGCTAGATAGGGTCCAGACCACTAGGTACCTAGTGGAGGACTAACTGACCCTCCTGCTAGATAGGGGTCCAGCTAGGTACCTAGTGGAGGACTAACTGATCCTCCTGCTAGATAGGGGTCCAGCTAGGTACCTAGTGGAGGACTAACTGACCCTCCTGCTAGATAGGGGTCCAGCTAGGTACCTAGTGGAGACTAACTGACCCTCTGCTAGATAGGGGTCCAGCTAGGTACCTAGTGGAGGACTAACTGACCCTCCTGCTAGATAGGGGGTCCATACCTAGGTACCTAGTGGAGGACTAACTGACCCTCCTGCTAGATAGGGGTCCAGACTAGTCCACAGACTATGGAGGACTAACTGACCCTCCAAGCTTGATAGGGGTTCCAGCTAGGTACCTAGAGAAGGACTAACTGACCCTCCTGCTAGATAGGGGTCCAGCAGACTAGGTACCTAGTGGAGGACTAGACTGACCCTGGAGAAGCTAGATAGGGGTCCAGCTAGGTAGGAGACAGTGGAGAGACTAACTGACCCTCCTGCTAGATATTCAGGTCCAGCTAGGTACCTAGTGGAGGACTAACTGACCCTCCTGCTAGATAGGGGTCCAGCTAGGTACCTAGTGGAGGACTAACTGACCCTCCTGCTAGATAGGGGTCCAGCTAGGTACCTAGTGGAGGACTAACTGACCCTCCTGCTAGATAGGGGTCCCAGCTAGGTACCTAGTGGAGGACTAAACAGACCCTCCTGCTAGATAGGGGTCCAGCTAGGTACCTAGTGGAGGACTAACTGACCCTCCTGCTAGATAGGGGGTCCAGCTAGGTACCTAGTGGAGGACTAACTGACCCTCCTGCTAGATAGGGGTCCATACCTAGGTACCTAGTGGAGGACTAACTGACCCTCCTGCTAGATAGGGGTCCAGCTAGGTACCTAGTGGAGGACTAACTGATCCTCCTGCTAGATAGGGGTCCAGCTAGGTACCTAGTGGAGGACTAACTGACCCTCCTGCTAGATAGGGGGTCCAGCTAGGTACCTAGTGGAGGACTAACTGACCCTCCTGCTAGATAGGGGTCCAGCTAGATTAGGTACCTAGTGGAGGACTAAGTGTCTGATCCTCCTGCTAGATAGGGGTCCAGCTAGGTACATAGTGGAGGACTAACTGATCCTCCTGCTAGATAGGGGTCCAGGCCTAGGTACCTAGTGTTAGACTAACTGACCCTCCTGCTAGATAGGGGGTCCAGCTAGGTACCTAGTGGAGGACTAACTGACCCTCCTGCTAGATAGGGGTCCAGCTAGGTACCTAGTGGAGGACTAACTGAGACCTAGAGAGATCCACACCTCTAGGAGGCTGCAGGGAGGAGAGAGGCTGTGTGGGCTGGACCTTTGGTTAGTTTATTGCAGATAGTGGTCATGTTTGATTGACATTTTCTGTACATTTTTGGAGCCTGAATTAAAGCAACAGACAACAAGACCATGTGTCTTTGTCCCTGGCTGTCTATTCTGCCTGGTCTCCCCACACCCAGGGGTTGGCTACAACTGTAGATCTGAAGCTGTGTACAAAGACAGAGAGTCCAGCTTCCCAAGAAGGTTGATCATCCCGGAACATGATTCAGTTTCTTTTCTCAACACCATGTTGATGAGGTCAGACCTTCTCTGCAGCTCAGGTATCCCTTTAGTGAGGCCATTTCCTCCCTTCCTTCCTTCAGACAGAGTGAGTTGCAATCCCATAAGAAGGATCTAAGGAAGGTCAAGACATGTCAACGTGGTTGAGATTAGTGAGAAGAAGTGTCTTTGTCTAGCCAGCTTCATGCCGTAGCACTGGCTTGACGAGGTGAAGAAGTGTCTTTGACTAGCCAGCTTCATGCTGTAGCACTGGCTTGACGAGGTGAAGAAGTGTCTTTGACTAGCCAGCTTCATGCCGTAGCACTGGCTTGACGAGGTGAAGAAGTGTCTTTGTCTAGCCAGCTTCATGCCGTAGCACTGGCTTGACGAGGTGAAGAAGTGTCTTTGTGAGCCAGCTTCATGCTGTAGCAGGGAAGAAGTTGAGATCAGGTGAAGAAGTGTCTTTGTCCACAGACTAGGAGACAGGCCTCAGCGTCTTCAGATTAGGTGAAGAATGTCTTAGTCCACAGACTATGGAGACAGGCCTCAGCGTCTTCAGATTAGGTGAAGAAGTGTCTTAGTCCAGAGACTAGGAGACAGGCCTCAGCATCTTCAGATCAGGTGAATCAGTGTCTTAGTCCAGGAGAAGGGGAGACAGAGCCTCAGAAAGTCTTCAGATTAGGTTCTAGAAGAAGAGGTATGGAGGAGAAGGGAGAGAGAGATCAGAAAGTATGGAGGAGAAGGGAAGAGAGAGATCAGAAAGTATGGAGGAGAAGGGAAGAGAGAGATCAGAAAGTATGGAGGAGAAGGGAAGAGAGAGATCAGAAAGTATGGAGGAGAAGGGAAGAGAGAGATCAGAAAGTATGGAGGAGAAGGGAAGAGAGAGATCAGAAAGTATGGAGGAGAAGGGAAGAGAGAGATCAGAAAGTATGGAGGAGAAGGGAAGAGAGAGATCAGAAAGGATGGAGGAGAGAGAGATCAGAAAGTATGGAGGAGATCAGAGAGAGTATATGGAGGAGAAGGGAAGAGAGAGATCAGAAAGTATGGAGGAGAAGGAAGAGAGAGATCAGAAAGTATGGAGGAGAAGGGAAGAGAGAGATCAGAAAGTATGGAGGAGAAGGGAAGAGAGAGATCAGAAAGTATGGAGGAGAAGGGAAGAGAGAGATCAGAAAGTATGGAGGAGAAGGGAAGAGAGAGAGATCAGAAAGTATGGAGGAGAAGGGAAGAGAGAGATCAGAAAGTATGGAGGAGAAGGGAAGAGAGAGATCAGAAAGTATGGAGGAGAAGGGAAGAGAGAGATCAGAAAGTATGGAGGAGAAGGGAAGAGAGAGATCAGAAAGTATGGAGGAGAAGGGAAGAGAGAGATCAGAAAGTATGGAGGAGAAGGGAAGAGAGAGATCAGAAAGTATGGAGGAGAAGGGAAGAGAGAGATCAGAAAGTATGGAGGAGAAGGGAAGAGAGAGAGATCAGAAAGTATGGAGGAGAGAAGGGAGAGAGAGATCAGAAAGTATGGAGGAGAAGGGAAGAGAGAGATCAGAAAGTATGGAGGAGAAGGGAAGAGAGAGATCAGAAAGTATGGAGGAGAAGGGAAGAGAGAGATCAGAAAGTATGGAGGAGAAGGGAGAGAGAGATCAGAAAGTATGGAGGAGAAGGGAAGAGAGAGATCAGAAAGTATGGAGGAGAAGGGAGAGAGAGATCAGAAAGTATGGAGGAGAAGAGAGAGATCAGAAAGTATGGAGGAGAAGAAGGGAAGAGAGAGATCAGAAAGTATGGAGGAGAAGGGAAGAGAGAGATCAGAAAGTATGGAGGAGAAGGGAAGAGAGAAGAAAGTATGGAGAGAAGGGGGAGAGAAGATCAGAAAGTATGGAGGAGAAGGGAAGGAGAGAGAGATCAGAAAGTATGGAGGAGAAGGGAAGAGAGAGATCAGAAAGTATGGAGGAGAAGGGAAGAGAGAGATCAGAAAGTATGGAGGAGAAGGGAAGAGAGAGATCAGAAAGTATGGAGGAGAAGGAGGAGTTCCACCTGAGATAATGATGTGATGATGGTCCTATGATGTAACTACAATAAGATAACAGTCATTTATTACAGAGAAACACTAAAACATGCTTCCATTCTGGAAAAACAGTTCCTCTTTGATCTGGGTAGCTGTGTTTTTATTTGACCTATATTTTAATCATTACACATATTCAAGGGAGGGAGCAATGAAAACTGTCTTACCTAGATTCACTCAAGTCCTTAACAAGATGGTTTTCATGTTCAACGAGAGCTTTGAGACAAGCTCCCGTCACTTCTGGTCCTTTGGGGATGACTGCTTTCAGTAGTTTTCTCATTCGGTCCTGTTCAGTTGTTTCAGCTGTTATTCTGGAGTGCTCTTCTTCACCAATCATGTTCTTTGACCACAGATCATCTGCTATTGGCATTGAGTTTTTGGTTCGCTGAATTAGTTTAGCCCAGTGTTTCTTCAGAAACTCCTCAGCAGGAATGTCAGGGACTGTTAATGCTGAAGGGGGGGGGGGGGGGTCAATTAAATTAATATGGCTTTAGGGTTAACAGCAGCTGTTTCTACATCTTCCAGTCTCTCCAGTTATCATTCCTCTGATAGTCATTTATTGTATAGAGCCGACTCCAGGGTTGTGGTCAATTCCAATTAAAGTCAGTCAATTTAAAATAACAAATTGAAATAACATATTTTCGTATTAGGTTTATTGAGAAGTCATTGAAAATAGATGCCCTTATTAATGTTTTATCAACAATCTACTCAGAATAATCTAATGTCAAAGTGGACATGTCCCCCATACATTCAACATCTGGAAGGTCCCTCAGTCAAGTATCGCATTTCAAGCACAGATTCAAGTACAAAGACCAGGGATCTTTTTTGAAAGCCTCATAAAGAAGGGCAGTGATTGGTAGATGGGTAACAATAACAAATCAGACATTGAATATCTCTTTAAGCATGGTCAAGTTAATAATTATCCTGTGGGTGATGTATTAAACCACCCAGACACATCAAAGATACAGTCGTCCTTCTGAACTGAGCTGCAGGACAGGAAGGAAACTGCTTAGTGATGTCACCATGAGGCATTGGTGATTTTAAAACAGCTACAGAGTTCAATGTCTGTGATGGGAGAAAACTGAGGATGGATCAACAACATTGTAGTGACTCCACAATAATGACTTAAATGACAGAGTGAAAAGAAGAATACAAAATATACAGAATAAAAATATTCCAAAACAGAAATACCTTATCGACATAAGTATTCAGACCCTTTGCTATGAGACTTGAAATTGAGCTCAGGTGCATCCTGTTTCCATTGATCATCCTTGAGATGTTTGAACAACTTGATTGGAGTCCACCTGTGGTAAATTTAATTGATTGGACATGTTTGGGAAGGAACACACCTGTCTATATAACGTCCCACAGTTGACAGTGCATGTCAGAGCAAAAACCAAGCCATGAGGTCGAAGGAATTGTCCGTAGAGCTCCGAGACAGGATTGTGTCGAGGCCCAGATCTGGGGAAGGGTACCGAAACAGTTCTGCAGCATTGAAGGTCTCCAAGAACACAGTGGCCTCTATCATTCTTAAATGGAAGAAGTTTGGAACCACCAAGACTCTTCCTAGAGCTGGCCGCCCGGCTAAACTGAGCAATCGGGGGAGAAGGGCCTTGGTCAGGGAGGTGACCAAGAACCTGATGGTCACTCTGAAAGAGCTCCAGAGCTCCTCTGTGGAGATGGGAGAACCTTCCAGAAGGACAACCATCTCTGCAGAACTCCACCAATCAGGCCTTTATGGTAGAGTGGCCAGACGGAAGCTACTCCTCAGTAAAAGACACATGACAGCCCGCTTGGAGTTTGCCAAAAGGCACCTAAAGGACTCTCAGACCATGAGAAACAAGATTATCTGGTCTGATGAAACCAAGATTGAACTCTTTGGCCTGAATGCCAAGCGTCACATCTGGAAGAACCCTGGCACCATCCCTACGGTGAAGCATGGTGGTGGCAGCATCATGCTGTGGGGATGTTTTTCAGCGGCAGGGACTGGGAGACTAGTCAGGATCGAGGGAAAGATGAATGGAGCAGTACAGAGAGATCCTTAATGAAAACCTGCTCCAGAGCGCTCAGGACCTCAGACTGGGGCGAAGGTTCACCTTCCAACAGGACAACGACCCTAAGCACACAGACAAGACAACGCAGGAGTGGCTCCGGGACAAGTCTCTGAATGTCCTTGAGTGGCCCAGCCAGAGCCCGGACTTGAACCCGATCTAATATCTCTAGAGAGACCTGTAAATAGCTGTGCAGCGACGCTCCCCATCCAACCTGACAGAGCTTGAGAGGATCTGCAGAGAAGAATGGGAGAAACTCCCCAAATACAGGTGTGCCAATCTTCTAGCATCATACCCAAGAAGAATCGAGGCTGTAATCGCTGCCAAAGGTGCTTCAACAAAGTACTGAGTAAAGGGTCTAAATACTTATGTAAATGTGACTTTATTTCAGTTTTACATTTTTATATTACATTTGCAAAAATTCTAAAAACCTGTTTTTGCTTTGTCATTATGGGGTATTGTGTGCAGATTGATGAGGGGGAAAAAACGATTTAATCAATTTTATAATAAGGCTGTAACGTAACAAAATGTGGAACAATTCAAGGGGTCTGAATACTTTCCGAATGCACTGTAACTCATGTTTACTTACTTGTTGAATGGGTGGCAGTGATGTATTCATCTGAAAGATAAACAAAATGAGGTTATATCACTCTAAATAGCATCTGTTACAAAAGTACAAAGTTATGATTGACATATGCTCCTACCTTGTGATACCACTTCTTTCCATGCTATCCTCTCATCATCACCGAATAACTCCTCCATCTCAATGTCAACCCCTGTCATTTTCACAACCGCCTTGAAAAAGCTTGGTGTGGAGTCTCTATGTATGAGATGAATCTTCTGGAGAGAGATGGAGAGAGCGAGAGAGAGATTGCTTGCAATGTAAACATATGTTTCCCATGCCAATAAAGCCATTTGAATTGAGAGCCATCGAGCGACAGAGAGCAATGGATAGAAATGTGACTTAAATGTCAGATTCATGTTCTTAGTCTACTAAAAACTGTACCTGTGGATTGATGTAGGTAGAACAGGGAATGTTCAGTCTGAAGTAACTATTCAGTTTGAAGGCCTGCTCTGGTCTTGAGATGAGAACCCTTGAAGACCCTTGAGACTTTTCCTGTTGTTCCACAGCCTGCGAAACGAGGCATGGAATACACAGCCAGTCAATGTATAGTCTTATTCAAACATTTATTCAGAAAACTAGCAACACACTATTATCTTCATGTTATGAGTGTCAACATAAACCGTACCACTGCTTAGTTAAGGTCACCTATAAAATAATGGTACCTCACCTGTATTTGGCTGGGGTTACTGGGGAACAGGTATAGGCGTGGAATTAGTGTTTCCTTTTTCACTGTCATATAGAGCATCAGCTCACAGTGGACATCTATGTTCCACGAAAAGATATAGCTCAGTATAACAGAGATAGCTGAGAACTTGGGATGGAGAATCTTAGCATGGAATCTGGTGACCTCATGCACTTCCTCAACAGACACTCCATGTTCCTCTACATGAAGAATCTTCATCTCATTCCTCAGGGAAGGGTTGGTCCCTGAACAACACAATAAAAAGGAGACAGAAAGACAAATATTGTATTATTCATCCAACTAAAACACAAAGAATATGCAGTATCAGATCACAGTAAACTCAAACTCCCAGAATATTCATTCATTCATTCAGGAAGTGAAACTCAGTTACATGGAAATGTCTTTCTGAATACTATGTCAATATGGTTTTACCTAAACAGACAAAGTGTGGCAGATGAACTTCCTCCAGTTCACCTAACTCCATAGTGATGTCCAGCAATGGACCACCTTGTCCGTACTGCATGTCTTTCAGAAGGTGACTGTAGGGATACCAGTTCCTGAAGTGATACTTCAGAATGACATCTCTGTCACACACCCAGCGGAGCCCAGACACTGTGCACTCATAACGCCCTTTGGGTGTCCTGTGCCTGAGGGCAACAACAAGATATGGTAGAGAGGGTCAATCGTCAAATGGAGAGGTTGGATTAGAAGCCTATTCCCAAAGGTAATGGGGAAATACACTAGCAAGCGGAATGAAATGTTAAAAGTAGTTATTTTACCTGAACATTGTCACTCCCTGGACAGTGGAAGTCAAGGGTTCAATCTGAAGCCAGTGTGTGGAGTCCTGAACAAGGGCAAGCATCTCAGTTATACATATGGGGCCAGTTTCCTGGACACAGATAGAGTCTAGTGCTGGACTTAAAGCATGATCAATGGAAGCTTCAATAGAAAGTCCTTTAAGGTCCAAGACTAGACTTAATCTGTGTCCGGGAAACTGGCCCATTAATCAAAGTAACTAATCTAATGTATTTATTAAATGTTACATGGAATGCTGGGGATTGATCCAATTCAACTGTCTAATGACAAAATATGACAACAGCTAAAATCCTGCATTCCTACAAGCAGAACACAGGACTGTCTATATCCCAGTATGAATGGTTGGTCAGTACACACCTGGCTTTCAGACAGTGTTTATATTACTAAAGCAGAACACAGGACTGTCTATATCCCAGTATGAATGGTTGGTCAGTACACACCTGGCTTTCAGACTGTGTTTATATTACTGTGTTATATTACTAAAGCAGAACACACAGGACTGTCTATATCTAAAGCAGAACACAGTATGTAATGGTTGGTCAGTACACACCTGGCTTTCAGACTGTGCCTGACTCCTGAAGGTATGTAAAAGTGAGAATTTACATTACGACTTACCTCAACATGTTCACAAGTCTTACAGCTCTGAGGAATCCCTGAAGTCAAAAGTAGTTGTTATTTAAAATGGACAATCTCATGTAATAATGAATTAATAATTATTAAATAGACTTGTAATAAAAATGTATATAAGTGAGCAACAGTCTCATTAGCACACATTAGTGTTATATTAATGAATGTTTGTGGAAGCAGGAAACAACATGGTTCTGGTCCATGTTTTGGAGATGTTGTTGGGGGCCTGATTTCTGGTAGATCCCAGGATGAGAGCTTAAAGGTAGAGTCAGCTAAATGATGTTGTACGAGCAGCACCGCAGATATTGTGATGAGCAAGATGCCTGACTTCTCTCTCACACAGTATCTGCCCAGGTGCACGGGTTCTCTTCACTCTCTTACAGCGTGGTAGCCACGGGACCAAAAACAGAGAAGTTTAGCATCGCGCTCCAACACTCTTAGTTGTTGTAGAAATTGACCCACTATGATGTTTACTTTGTGCATCTACATCATATTGCTGACTCTACCTTTAAGTTTTTGTTTTGACCAAATAGATCATGATTGTGTTCCTTGCCTGGGACTCAAGTATAATGAGCGTTTAAAACAATTATTTTTATTTTCACATTTCTCAGGTCCAGGCTTGATACAACACTCTCCACATGGTCTCTGGTGTTCTCTCAGGTCCAGGCTTGATACAACACTCTCCACCATGGTCTCTGGTGTTCTCAGGTCAGAGATAGACTTGATAAACAATACACTGATCTTTATATAGCATACTGGTCTTCATAAGCAATACAAAGGGTGTATAAAGGTTGACAGAACACTCTCCCTATGTACTGCATTGTTGGGTAGTCTCTGCAGAAAGACTGTGATTGATAAACTAAATACAACTGATAAAAGGCTTTATATAGCATACATACAGTCTTCCATAAGCAGTATACAAAGGGTGTATAAAGGGTGACAGAACAGTCTCTGATGTAGGAGTGTCTGCTAAATGACCAAACTGTGTCTCATGGATAAGAGTATGTCAACTTCTGAATGTGGTCCCTGTGGATAAGAGTATCTGCTAAATGACCACTACTGAGTCTCTGATAAGGTATCTTGACAATGTTGAGGATAAGAGTATCTGCTAAAACCACTACTGTAAGTCTCTGAGGATAAGAGCGGGGGACCACTACTGTAAGTCTCTGAGGATAAGAGTAAAAAATGGTACTACTGTAAGTCTCTGAGGATAAGAGTATCTGCTCAAATGACCACTACTGTAAGTCTCTGAGGATAAGAGTAGTGATCTGCTAAATGACCACTACTGTAAGTCTCTGAGGATAAGAGTATCTGCTAAATGACCACTACTGTAAGTCTCTGAGGATAAGAGTATCTGCTAAATGACCACTACTGTAAGTCTCTGAGGATAGAGTATCTGCTAAATGACCACTACTGTAAGTCTCTGAGGATAAGAGTATCTGCTAAATGACCACTACTGTAAGTCTCTGAGGATAAGAGTATCTGCTAAACTGACCACTACTGCTAAATGACCACTACTGTCTCTCTGAGGATAAGAGTATCTGCTAAATGACCACTACTGTAAGTCTCTGAGGATAAGAGTATCTGCTATGACCACTACTGTAAGTCTCTGAGGATAAAAGTGAAATGACCACTACTGTAAGTCTCTGAGGATAAGAGTATCTGCTAAATGACCACTACTGTAAGTCTCTGAGGATAAGAGTATCTGCTAAATGACCACTACTGTAAGTCTCTGAGGATAAGAGTATCTGCTAAATGACCACTACTGTAAGTCTCTGAGGATAAGAGTATCTGCTAAATGACCACTACTGTAAGTCTCTGAGGATAAGAGTATCTGCTAAATGACCACTACTGTAAGTCTCTGAGGATAAGAGTATCTGCTAAATGACCACTACTGTAAGTCTCTGAGGATAAGAGTATCTGCTAAATGACCACTACTGTAACTGTAAGTCTCTGAGGATAAGAGTATCTGCTAAATGACCACTACTGTAAGTCTCTGAGGATAAGAGTATCTGTCTGCTAAATGACCACTACTGTAAGTCTCTAAGTCTCTGAGGATAAGAGTATCTGCTAAATGACCACTACTGTAAGTCTCTGAGGATAAGAGTATCTGCTAAATGACCACTACTGTAAGTCTCTGAGGATAAGAGTGTCTGCTAAATGACCACTGTCTGTCCTATATCTAGGAGATAAAAGAAAGCTTAGGAAATATATTTTCACACATACATTTAACCCCTATTTTGGGTTAGGCACAAAACTACCTTCATTACATAATTTTTTTCCAAACGGTACCGGTTACCGGTAAGACGTATCCCTTGACACTCATGGGGGTCGTAGAGCATCTCCCTAGTCCACAGTGGGGTCAGATTAGTTTCTAGCCAAAACGGTTCGGATTCTACAAACAGAAGTTGGCATATCGACGGTACTGACTTCAGATGAGTCCCCTGACAAAACACCCTAGCTCTGCCACCTTTCACCGCCGATGCGTTGGATTGAAAAACAGATATATCTATCCTAAACTGACGGATGATTGATGGGGATTTTGTTATTATGTTACTTAGATTGACACACCGCTGCGTCAATCGATTTTAGGGGGTTATTTAAACACATCAACAATAATGTAATTGTAGGAATGATTCCAGAGGAAAACACATGATAAAACATTGCTATGACTCACCTTTGATTGTGTTGATCATCTATCTGACACAGGGTCACTGAGGAAGAGAAAACGCTCAACCCAAACCCAGGATAGAGGGGTTCAGTGAATGTGGTGTGTTCTGTGTAAAGGTGTGTCAGTGTACCAGAGGAGGACACACTATAGAAGGACAAAGTACCAGCTGGCCAGTCCAGATACACTCCAACTCTCTTAGAAACAGGACCAGGGATGCATCTGCTGACTCCAGAATGGTAAAATAAATAGAGGCTATCAGAGCAGAATAAACACCAGGACTTCCTGTTGGCTCCAATCCAACTTTCATCCACCCGTCCCTTCCTCTTCAGTCCTCTGTACACCACACCAATGTCAGCCATGTCACCATCCCTCTCCACCTCCCAGAAATAACGACATCCAGATAAGCCTTCTCTGCAGAGAACTAAGTAAAGATGGTCAAATCTGTCTGGATGGTCTTCATAATGCTGCTTCTCCTCCACCCGTGTCACCTTCCTGTTCCCCTCAGACAGTATCAGGTGTGGGTTTGCTGTATTTGGGTCCAGGGTGAGATGACAGGCATCTGTAGACAAAAGGAGAGTTTAATCAAACCACATCTTCATATAAAATGTTGTTTTTGTAGGTAGAGAACAAGTATTGATTAGTTACTATGTTACTGTAGTTCTGAATATGCAGTTGATTATGATTGAAGAGACTTACATTTCCTCAGCCCTGATTTCAGCCTGAACTCTCCACCATGATCCACACTGTAGGAGAAACAGGTTATTGACTGACAAAGACCTAATAAAGCAGTCAGCATTTAAACCATATTGTTGTGTTCTGGTGCACTATCCAAGTTCATTACTAGAGAAATACAGGTATTCTATCCTACCTACTGCATACAGAACAGAGTACAATTCATTACTAGAGACATACAGGTATTCTATCCTACCTACTGCATACAGAACAGAGTACAATTCATTACTAGAGACATGCAGGTATTCTATCATACCTACTGCATACAGAACAGATTACAATTCCATACTAGAGACATACAGGTATTCTACCCAACCTACTGCATACAGAACAGAGTACAATTAATTACTAGATACATACAGGTATTCTATCCTACCTACTGCATACAGAACAGAGTACAATTCATTACTAGATACATACAGGTATTCTATCCTACCTACTGCATACAGAACAGAGTACAATTCCAACAGGATATCAGAGATGCAGAAGAGAGTATTCATGTGGTGATGATGTATGCTGTGTTGGAGTGCTAAGCCTGCTGGGTAAACTTCCCCTTAATTCTATCATCATGTCCTCATGTTACTGAACCTACTACACTTCATAGGACACAACCGCTGCTCACACTATTAGGACATCTATTCTGACTTACTTCAGCTTCATCAGTTTATCTGTGGGATCCACCAGAGCAGCTGAAAGCAGTCCCCCTGCAGAGTCTCCTGGGTGATTGTAGCTCAGGTCCAGCTCTTTCAGGTGGGAGGGGTTTGACCTCAGAGCTGAAGACAGAGCAGCACAGCCCTCCTCTGTGACCAGACAGCCAGACAGCCTACAGAGAGACACAACAGCTGTCTAGGTTGGTGGACTGGTGTCAATCATCTTGTAGGACACCCATACATTTTTCCATGACACAAACATTGTCATGAAACATCAGATGTTCAGAGTATTTGTTTTACTAAGCTCAGTACCGACCTGACTGAAACAGCTGTACATACCCCAGTGTGTGTAGTTTACAGTCTGGATCCTCCAGTCCAGCAGAGGGCAGTGTAACTCAGCTCAGTACCGACCTGACTGAAACAGCTGTACTTACCCCAGTGTGTGTAGTTTACAGTCTGGATCCTCCAGTCCAGCAGAGGGCAGTGTAACTCAGCTCAGTACCGACCTGACTGAAACAGCTGTACTTACCCCAGTGTGTGTAGTTTACAGTCTGGATCCTCCAGTCTAGCAGACAGCAGTGTAACTCCTGAGTCCTGCAGGTCATTGTCTCTCAGCTCCAGTTGTTTCAGTTGTGAGTTGGATGAACTCAGGACTGAGGCCAGATCTGAACAGCAACCCTCTGTCAGACCACACTGACCTAGACTAGAGGGCAGAAGAGCACATGATTAACAAATGTTTAAAACATCCACATAATAACTCATACTGTAGAAAGTTAACTCACACTAGTGTCTGTATGTTGCAGAGTGGACTGGTTAGTCCAACACAGAGCAGCTCCACTCCTCTGTCTCCCAGGTCATTGTAGCTGAGGTCCAGTTCTCTCAGGGGGGAGTTTGGTGTCTGCAGAGCTGAAGCCAGAGTCTCACAGGATTCATATGTGAGTTTACAGCCAGCTAGTCTGAAGAGAGGAGATATGTCAATACACTGTTGCTAACCCAGTCACGACCTCTGCAGCCAGAATAACAGCAAAGTACAATGAACTAAAATATAAACTCAACATGCAACAATTTCAATGATTTTACTGAGTTACAGTTCATAAGGAAATCAGCTAATTGAAATCCACTCATTAGGCCCTAATCTATGGATTTCACATTGCTGAGAATGCAGATATGCATCTGTTGGTCACAGATACATTTTAAAAAATGTAGGGGCATGGATCAGAAAACCAGTCAGTATCTGGTGTGACCACCATTTGCCTCATGCAGCACGACAAATCTCCTTTCGCATTGAGTTCATCAGGCTGTTGATTGTGGCCTGTGGAATGTTGTCCCACTCCTCTTCAATGGCTGTGTGAAGTTGCTGGATATTGGCGGGAACTGGAATACGCTGTCGTACACGTCTATCCAGAGCATCCCAAACATGCTCAATGGGTGACATGTCTGGTGAGTATGCAGGACATGGAAGAACTGGGACATTTTCAGCTTCCAGGAATTTTGTACAGATCCTTGCAACATGGGGCTGTGCATTATCATGCTGAAACATGAGGTGATGGCGGCAGATGAATGGTACGACAATGGGCCTCAGGATCTCGTCACGGTATCTCTGTGATTTCAAATTGCCATCGATAAAATGCAATTGTGTTCGTTGTCCGTAGCTTATGCGTGCCCATACCATAACCCCACCGCCACCATGGGGCACTCTGTTCACAACGTTGACATCAGCAAACGGCACACCCCCAGGACACCATACACTTTGGTCTGCGGTTGTGAGGCCAGTTGGACGTACTGCAAAATTCTCTAAAACGATGTTGGAGGCGGCTTATGGTAGAGAAATTAGCATTAAATTCTATGGAAACAGTTCTGGTGGACATTCTTGCAGTCATCATGCCAATTGCACCTGTGTTTACAATGTAACCAATTCCGGTTGAGCTTTCTGTAACTTTGTAGCAAGCTCTGCATGTATAGGCGCTTATTGCGTCATCATATCTTTTCCAACTGTCCCGTTATCTGGTTTGAATGTCCATTCTAGAATGCCCTTCTAGCCAATCAGAAATGAGTTTTCAACAATGCTGTGGTATAACTAAATGTTAAAAACATACCACCTCACTCAAGATATTTAACCTTTGTGTGGTGGCTCCGGTAATGTGGCCCGGGGAAAGCCACTGTTTTGAGCGTCAGCCACGCCCCCACAACCAGCATTGTAGGCTGCAGGGCTACGTCCACACCTGAGACCACTTCGCCTCGTTTAGGCTGCAATGCACCTTGGACATTTAAGGTGTTGCTTTAGTTCAGCAGGGGAGAGCTCCGGGCTGGACGCCCCAGGACATTGTGTTCTCCACAGGAAAACTAACCGGACTACAAGTGAATCTGTGTAGCAGCCCAGCTAGTTTTTCATTACAGCTAAGTCAAACTCTCGGTTCAGTTAATTAGAGTGTTTTGTTTTCAGTTATAGTTTGACAATCTTTGTTAATCTTTTATTTTGAATAAATATGCCAGCCTAGCAGGTTTAAGCTCCTGTGTGTTGGACTGTTTTTGTTCCATCCTGCCAGCCACACCTAGCGAGTCATTACATTTTGTTTTGAATATTTATCACATTTTATGTATATGTTCAAATAATGTTAAGATTCCTAACAACTACGAATATATAAACAATAAAGAAACAGTGGATACTGAAGATAGTTAACTCACACTAGTGTCTGTATGTTGCAGAGAGGATTGGTTAGTCCAACACAGAGCAGCTCCAATCCTCTGTCTCCCAGGTCATTGTAGCTGAGGTCCAGTTCTCTCAGGGGGCAGTTTGGTGTCTGCTGAACTGAGGCCAGAGTCTCACAGGATTTATATGTGAGTTTACAGCCATCCAGTCTAAGAGAGGAGATAATATGTTAGATATACAAATCCTCCAGAATAATGTAAACATCAACTCAATAGCAGAACTTACAGTGCTCTCTTGCAGGTTTTCACAACCGGCATTAACCTCTGATAACCTTCCTCTGATGTGGTGTATGTCTTCAGGTCAAACTCCTCCAGCACCTCCTCTGACATCAGTAACAGGTAGGCCAGGGCTGAACATTGTTGAGGTTCTAGCTCGTTTTTCTGAAAGAGTTCCTGATCGCAGGGAGGTTTGCATGTCTTCAACTAGAGAGTTGGCACCAAGTTCATTCAGACAGTGGAACAAGTTGATGATCCTTTCTGGTGAGGATTCCCATTCGATCTTGTCTGAAAGGTACCTGACTGTTCTCTCAACTGTTTCCTCATTGCTCTGTGTTGTACTTCCTGTCTGTGTCAGAAGGCCTCGTAACAGATTCTGATTGGACTCCAGTGAGAGACCCAGAAGGAAGCGGAGGAACAGGTCCAGGTGTCCATTCTCACTCTTCAAGGCCTGGTCCACTGCTCTCCTGTGTAAGTCAGACAACTGGATTGACTCCTCCTCTTCATCCTCACTAGTGGTGGAAAAAACATTTTCCTTCTTGTCCAGACATGATTCTAAAGCATGCACTGCTGCTAGAAACTCCTGAATGCTCAGATGCACAAAGCTGTAGACCTTGTCTTGGTTCAGCCCAGATTCTTCTTTAAAGATCTCTGTACACAATGCTGAGTACTCTGATGCCTCTGTGACATCAAGGCCACACTCTCTCAGGTCCTCCTCATAGAAGATCAGGTTGCCCTTCTGCAGCTGTTGGAAAGCCAGCTTTGCCAGTTTCAGGATCATCTCTTTGTCTGACTGAGACAGTTCCTTTGGGTTTGTCTCTGTGGCTTTGTTGTACTTCTTGTTCTTCACAATGATTTGGATGAGCGTGAAGTGTATGTACATCTGGGTCAGAGTTTTGGGGACTTCATCCTTCTCTGCCTCTTTCAGCATCATCTCAAGGACAGTGGCTGATATCCAACAGAAGACTGGCATGTGGCACATGATGTGGAGGCTCCTTGATGTCTTCATGTGTTTGATGATTTCATTGGCCAGATTCTGATCTGTGATTTTCTTCCTGAAGTACTCCTCCTTCTGTGGATCATTGAACCCTCGTACCTCTGTCACCTGGTCAACACACTCAGGAGGGATCTGATTGGCTGCTGCAGGCCGTGAGGTTATCCAGAGGAGAGCAGAGGGAAGCAGATTCCCCTTGATGAGGTTTGTCAGCAGCACGTCCACTGAGGTTGGCTTCGTGACATCACAGCACTTCTCATTGTTTTTGAAGTCTAGAGGAAGTCGACACTCATCCAGACCATCAAAAATGAAAACAGTTTTGGTTTCCCCATCTTCAATGCTTTCAATCTCTTTCAGGTCTGAGAAGTAGTGGGAAAGATGTTGCATCAGACTGTATTGGTCCTTTTTCAGGTTCAGATCACGGAAAGGAAGAGGAAACATGAAATGAACGTCCTGATTTGCTTTTCCTTCTGACCAGTCAAGGATGACCTTCTGCACAGAGACTGTTTTTCCAATGCCAGCGATTCCTTTTGTCAGCACAGTTCTGATAGGTTTGTCTTGTCCAGGTAAAGGCTTGAAGATGTCGTTGCATTTGATTGGTGTCTCTTGTGTGGTTTGTTTCTTGGATGCCATCTCTATTTGTCTCACCTCATGTTCATTATTGACCCCTCCACTTCCACCCTCTGTGATGTAGAGCTCTGTGTAGATGTCCTTTAACAGACTTTGGTTTCCATGGTGTCCAATTCCTTCAGATATGTGTTGATACTTGTGTTTCAGTTTAGCCTTAATGTCTTGTTGGACTGTCAGAAGAGTTTGACCTGTAGGAAAACAATGAGAGTTGGGACTCATAAGTTTGTGTGTGTGTGTGTGTGTGTGTGTGTGTGTGTGTGTGTGTGTGTGTGTGTGTGTGTGTGTGTGTGTGTGTGTGTGTGTGTGTGTGTGTGTGTGTGTGTGTGTGTGTGTGTGTGTGTGTGTTTAAAGGGGCCTTTGTACCGTTCTTTGTAATATTGTATGAAACACAGTCTTACTTCTTCTGTCCAGAAGGTTGTGTGTGATCTTTAATGCATCCTCACTGTCCAAACTCTCCACTTCCTTATTGTCATCTGGTAATGGTTCTTGGCTGAAAGCAGGTGGCTGATCACTCTTCATTGATAGCAGGCTGGGGGCAGGTGACTCTGCTCTGGGCTTCTGGACACTTTCAACAAAACAGGGAGATCGATCACCTCATCAATATCTCATCTACTTCATTTGAACAACTGTATAATGGAACTTCTAGAAGTCCTGGGTATCCTTCGAATACCCATACTAACCTACTTTATACTACATACTTAATGAGTATTACATACAATATACTATTAGTTCATTTTAGTATACTGTAAACGAATGGTATCCTTTCAGTTGTGCATACTAACACTACGCCTGTCTACCGGAAGTTGATTATTTTGCTATGCAACCACTTGCTAGCTTGTTAGCATAAACAAATCACTAGCTAGACATGTTTGTGTTCGTAAATTCAATCTGGAGTGCCAGAGTGCGCTCTGGGCGTTCTTAAATTCAGAGCGTTTTCGCTCTCTGAGTGTTCAGAGCACACACTAGCCGAGGAGTAGGGTTGATCCTAGCGTTCTGACCCTCATGACAGCAGTCAAGCTAACTGGCTAGCTACTTCCAGACACAAATGAGAGAACACCTCACTCTGACCATTTTACTCGCCATAGCAGAGCCGGATAGGCTGTTTTCATGTTATCCAGTGCTGCTGGCAACAATTTACATTTTTGCCGACGTTTACTGACACCGGCCACATTAAACCGTTGTTGGGCGTTTGTAAATTCGTCAGTTATTCTGCGCTCTGGCACACTCAGACGAGAGTGCTTTGAAATCGGAGTAGATAGCAAGAGCTAATTTATGTCCATTGAGAACGCACAACAACTATACCACTTAGCTAAGAATGACGTGAATAATCAAGTCAATAAACGTTAGATAGTTAGTTAGTTAGCATATAGTTAATATACTGGCAAGTTCGGTGTATTAGTAGCCAACTAACGAGGTAGCTAGCTAACATACTGGTAGTACCTACTGCTGTAATGATATGCTTTGCGGTGCGTAAGGATAGCGTAGCCAACACATTGTCAGCCAACATAACGTGTAGCTTAACTTATTTGAAAAGTCATTACATTGTTCAACATTTTCTTAACATTTGTCATAATTAGTTAAAGCAATGAATTTGTATCCGCTCTCGTTAGACTTCGGCTGCATATTTTCCGCCATTTTCTTAAAATCTGAAAACGTTGTGAAGCCACACCCATTTTCTGAAGAATTGCATTATGGGCCCTAAAAGCACGGAAATAGTGTCCACTGCGTGTATACTTCGTACTTTTGCGAATAAGCATACTACATACTCAATTTACATCACAAATAGTACGGTTAGTGCGGCTAGTATGAGTATTTGAACACAGCTCTGATGTTTCTTTATAAAGCTACAGTCTGCAATTGATAAATCGATTTGGGGAATTTTAAATGAATTATGTAGACCTACATTTTATGTAATTTGGGAACACTTTTCCCTTTAGTTTTATATCTTTAAGAGAACTGTATATTTTACATGTCATCTCTTACCTCTTAGAACTGGTGTCTTGAGTCGTTTTAGAGGCAGTGGTCCCCTCCTCTCTCTCCCCAGAGAGACTCATTTTAGAGGCAGTGTTCTCCTCCTCTCTCTCCCCAGAGAGACTCATTTTAGAGGCAGTGGTCTCCTTATCTCTCTCCCCAGAGAGACTCATTTTAGAGGCAGTGGTCCCCTCCTCTCTCTCCCCAGAGAGACTCATTTTAGAGGCAGTGGTCCCCTCCTCTCTC
This sequence comes from Coregonus suidteri, assembly GCA_036851935.1. NCBI lineage: Eukaryota > Metazoa > Chordata > Actinopteri > Salmoniformes > Salmonidae > Coregonus > Coregonus suidteri. The sequence goes on from CM072220.1 coordinate 6,791,253, forward strand.
TCCCCAGAGAGACTCATTTTAGAAGCAGTGGTCCCCTCCTCTCTCTCCCCAGAGAGACTCATTTTAGAGGCAGTGGTCCCCTCCTCTCTCTCCCCAGAGAGACTCATTTTAAATGTAAGTCACAGCTCACTCAGCTACAATAAGAAATAACAGAACAGTCAATATTTCTAAACATTGTTGAAGAACCATTAACAATGACAACACTTTTACTGTCTGTGGTCAGAGTTCAAACAGAGACTTCATATTGCATTTAAACATACACAGTTAATTTGATTTGATTTGACTTGGATCCCCATTAGCTGACTCCATAATAACAGCTAGTCTACCTGGTTGGATCCCCATTAGCTGACTCCATAACAACAGCTAGTCTACCTGGTTGGATCCCCATTAGCTGACTCCATAATAACAGCTAGTCTACCTGGTTGGATCCCCATTAGCTGACTCCATAACAACAGCTAGTCTACCTGGTTGGATCCCCATTAGCTGACTCCATAATAACAGCTAGTCTACTGGTTGGATCCCCATTAGCTGACTCCATAACAACAGCTAGTCTACCTGGTTGGATCCCCATTAGCTGACTCCATAACAACAGCTAGGTCCCATTAGCTGACTCCATGGTTGGATCCCCATTAGCTGACTCCCATAACAACAGCTAGTCTACCTGGTTGGATCCCCATTAGCTGACTCCATAACAACAGCTAGTCTACCTGGTTGGATCCCCATTAGCTGACTCCATAATAACAGCTAGTCTACCTGGTTGGATCCCCATTAGCTGACTCCATAACAACAGCTAGTCTAGTCTACTGGTTGGATCCCCATAGCTGACTCCATAACAACAGCTAGTCTACCTGGTTGGATCCCCATTAGCTGACTCCATAATAACAGCTAGTCTACCTGGTTGGATCCCCATTAGCTGACTCCATAATAACAGCTAGTCTACCTGGGGTACACACAACTAAAAATACGTTACAGCTTAGATTGACAGACATTATAAACATTTACCAAGTAGACATTACAGACAGTTAAAATAACTGACAGGTATTTCTTCTATGCCAAGGGAAGCCAGGCTATAATGTATCTTTCGTCTCTCTGTGCTTCATAATTGTCCTTTAATTCGCAAGAGGCTGAATGTATCTCACAGGAGAAAGCATCCGAGCGAGCTAAACAGCGCCCCTCTGTCTCTCTATGTGTAGGCCATCTATCTGATGCTGTCTGGTCCAAACGAGTATGACATTGTTGCCCGTAGCATTGAAGACAAGGGAAGCCAGCGAACATTTGTCCTTCGATTTAAAAAAGTATTAGAAATTAGCCAATCAGCGTTGAGCTAAACTGAGCGAGCTCAACTGTGATTGGTTCTGGTGCTCCAATAAAAGGTGTCAAGGTAAACCAGCTTGGATTTTGACAGAAACAACTTGAATTGTTGCATCTCGTTGTGTTGTTGTCCTCTGGTGTCTAGCTAGTTAGTTAACATTGGCCTTTTCCTAAATGAACCATGGATGGAGATAGGGATTCGGACTTGTGGTTTTACTTAATTCTCCATACTGGCGAATGATTATAACAGCGATTCTGATCCAACCATTAAGTCATACATTGCTGTGCCCCAGCCTGAGAGGATAGAAGTTAAATATGTAGCTAGATGTAGAAGGATAATGTTAACTAGCTAACGTTGCCATGAATGGAAGTTAGGCTAGTGAGCAAGCATTTTAGCCAGGTAGCCTAGGACAACAAAAATATAAAAGTGTACTGTATGACAGAGTGATAGACCGTGTACTGTATGACAGAGTGATAGACCGTGTACTGTATGACAGAGTGATAGACCGTGTACTGTATGACAGAGTGATAGACCGTGTACTGTATGACAGAGTGATAGACCGTGTACTGTATGACAGAGTGATAGACCGTGTACTGTATGACAGAGTGATAGACCGTGTACTGTATGACAGAGTGTGATAGACCGTGTAGACTGTACTGATAGACCGTGTACTGTATATGACAGAGTGATAGACCGTGTACTGTATGACAGTGATAGACCGTGTACTGTATGACAGAGTGATATAGACCGTGTACTGTATGACAGAGTGATAGACCGTGTACTGTATGACAGAGTGATAGACCGTGACTGTATGACAGAGTGATAGACCGTGTATATGACAGAGTGATAGACCGTGTACTGTATGACAGAGTGATAGACCGTGTACTGTATGACAGAGTGATAGACCGTGTACTGTATGACAGAGTGATAGACCATTTTGTCAACATGAAAGAGAGGAGGGTGTCATTGGCGTTTCTCTACAAGTAGGGTGAGTCAACATGTTTTTTCTACTTGCACGAACGCGCACGCACACACACCCACACACACATAAATCAGGACCATGAACCACTCTTTGCAATTTGCTGAAAACTCTCTGTGGTTCTAAATCAATAGTTGTTTAGTGGTCCGAAAATGTCCGAAACATTAACTTGCTTGACCATGCTGTAGGTCATGTAACTGTCTGTTACATAGAATATGCATTGTGGACTTAACTGGACAGAAGTTGCTCTCCGGTTTTGTGATAAAACAAAGGTGGGTTGAATTTATTCTGCCACTGTGTCTTCTTATTGTCTCGGCCTTTAGGCCTACAGTCTATTTCACGGTCACAAGGCATATGAATTAACAGTGATTTTACGCACGCACCTCTACTGGTGTGACCTCATAATAGGCGTGGATGCAATTTGGACCCCCAAGCTTTAGGCTTCTGTAGGACTGAACCTGCCGAGTTGATGTATGAGCTTCGGAATGTTTTAATTATAGGCTGTGCCCAGGCTTTTCTCCGTTTATTTTACAATTTGTATCATGTTAAATATCAGCCACTATCGAGAACCACCGTCAGTAAAACCCACATACATTTATAACTGTCACTTTAGTGTTCGTTTTCTTCAATTTGTAGCTTACATTTTGCATATTTTTTGCGTCGTGTGTAAAGGTTCTCCAAACCAGTTTTTTTTATGATTCATACATACTTTCCTAACCCTAAAATGTGCCTAAATAATCTACAAAATCCGAGTATTTTTAATATTCTCAACCCGTTCTCTCGATGTATTCTAGTCTGTCGAAAAAAATCTAATTAAAGGTACACCGTACTTAAAGGCTTAAAATATATGTACTGAAAACGCTATTTAATGAAAACTCCACCAGAAAATCTGTTGGCCAGCAAGTGGGAGTGTTTTCAGCGGTTGAATTACATTATATCAGCGCACGCAAGGGAACCACGCCTGCAAAACCCGTTATGCAACTTAATAAGGTAAAGTCTGAATAGAAACGACGAGCAGTCCGTAGGAAAGGCGTAATTTCATAAATTGGAATAGTGCCCTTAGTGAAAACACCCATGCACTGCTCGAGTTCACATGAGGTGCGATCAGTTTATCTCGTCCGTTGCACCGGGGCATGTATTCAGATGAAAGGTGTGCCGACAACGATTGAACCAGTGGGTAACATTACGCAACGGTGCGCCGGCCAAGTTATATCGAGCGCACAGCAGTGAGCAAAACGGACCACCACCTTTCTGATCCATGTCGCCAGAAAGCATTTTCAACTTGAACTTTGATTTATCCCAACATTTATTTAGTTTCTATGCTATTGTTGCACGTCATTTTTACTTGACTGACTTGTCGAAACAGACTATTTTCTTTATTTAGTGACATCTTTACATAATTCCGATGCACGTCTTCTAACGTTGTTTCATCACGCGGATAATAATCACGATAATGTGCTGTCAGTCGCCTTTACCAATAATACCCTACCTCATAGCCCTGTAGCCCATAACATCACATCACATTGGATCATATTGATTAGGCTAATTAATATGAATCAACACCAATATAAAATTGTCAAAGACTCCAGCCACCCTAGTCATAGACTTGAAAGTTGCAAATCAGTATTGTGCCAACTCTAGGTCCAAAAGACTTCTCAACAGCTTCTCCCCCAAGCCATAAGACTCCTGAACAGCTAATCATGGCTACCCGGACTATTTGCACTGCCCCCCCCACCCCATCTTTTTTACGCTGCTGCTACTCTGTTAATTATTTATGCATAGTCACTTTAACTCTACCCACATGTACATATTTCAACTATCTCTAGCCGGTGCCCCCGCACATTGACTCTGCAACCCCCCTTATATATAGCCTCCCTAATTTTAGAAAGCTTTTCTCAGACCTTTTTTTGTTGTTGTTTTATTTTTACTTTTTTTGTTAAAAATAAATGCACTGATGTTTTTGGGCTTCTAAGTAAAGTCATTTCTTCCTCTACTTCCTTATACTTCCGCATGTTGGGACATGATTTGATTTAGGGGAGAGGTAGAGGGAGAGGTCTTGAAAGTTGAGGGATCAGGGAGAGGTCTTACCCTTAAATCATGTCTGTCTCTCTATGATAGCCTAACTTCTCCAGAACACTTTTCTACAGGTAAAAGAAAGCTACAGACCTCTGATGTTTTTGTCTTCTAGCTGTAAAGTCCAGTTTCTTCCTCTACTTCCTGGAGGGAGATGGGAGACATGAGGTGGGGAGGGGAGGGAGGAGGGAGAGGGGAGAGGTGGGGAGGGAGGGAGGGGTGGAGGGAGGGAGAGGGGCGGAGGGAGAGGTGGAGGAGGGAGAGGTGGAGGGGGGGAGGGAGGGAGGAGGAGAGGTGGAGGGAGGGAGAGGTGGAGGGAGGGAGGGAGGAGGAGGGAGGAGTGGGGGAGGTGGGGGGAGAGAGGAAGAGGTGGGGGGGGAGGATGGGAGGGAGGGTGGGGGGATGGAGGGGGGTGGAGGGAGGGAGGGTAGGGAGAGGTGGAGATTGAGCATAGTGCAATATCAAAAGTAGTGCACTATATAGGGAAAAAGGGTGTCATTTGAGAGTACGTACTCTATACACTGTGTAGTAACATAGGACCTTAGAGCTTATTGACATAGGATCTGTCTCTCTCTCTAACACACACACACACACACACACACACACACACACACACACACACACACACACACACACACACCTTAACAGCGGTGACTACACTACATTTACAACTTGCGGTAACTCTCTGTGGTTCTAAATCAATCGTTGTTTAGTGGTCGGAAACATTAACTTGCTTGACCATGATGTAGGTCATGTCTGTTACATAGAATATGCATTGTGGACTTAACTGGACAGAAGTTGCTCTCCGGTTTTGTGATAAAACAAAGGTGTGGTTGAATTTATTCTGCCACTGTGTCTTCTTATTGTCTCGGCCTTTAGGCCTACAGTCTATTTCACGGTCACAAGGCATATGAATTAACAGTGATTTTACTCACGCACCTCTACTGGTTTGACCTCATAATAGGCGTGGATGCAATTTGGACACCCAAGCTTTAGGCTTCTGTAGGGCTGAACCTGCCGAGTTGATGTATGAGCTTCGGAATGTTTTAATTATAGGCTGTGCCCAGGCTTTTCTCCGTTTATTTTACAATTTGTATCATGTTAAATATAAACCACTATCGACAGCAACCGTCAGTAAAACCCACATACATTTATAACTGTCACTTTAGTGTTCGTTTTCTTCCATTTGAAGCTTACATTTTGCATATTTTTTGCGTCGTGTGTAAAGGTTCTCCAAACCAGTTTTTTTATGATTCATACATACTTTCTTAACCCTAAAATGTGCCTAAATAATCTACAAAATCCGAGTATTTTTAATATTCTCAACCCGTTCTCTCGATGTATTCTAGTCTGTCGACAAAAATCTAATTAAAGGTACACCGTACTTAAAGGCTTAAAATATATTTACTGAAAAACGCTATTTAATGAAAACTCCACCAGAAAATCTGTTGGCCAGCAAGTGGGAGTGTTTTCAGCGGTTGAATTACATTTATTCAGCGCACGCAAGGGAACCACGCCTGCAAAGCCCGTTATGCAACTTAATAAGGTAAAGTCTGAATAGAAACGATGAGCAGTGCGTAGGAAAGGCAGTCATAAATTGGAAGTGAATACACCATGCACTGCTCGAGTTCACATGGCTCGTTTTTCAAATTGGAATAGTGCCCCAAGTTAGTGAATACAAAACCCATGCACTGCTGTCGCCAGAAAGCATTTCACATGAGGTGCCAACAGTTTATCTCGTCCGTTGTTGCACGGGGCATTTATTCAGATTGAGGTGTGCGAAACAACATTTTCTTTATGGGTGACATCATTACATACGCAACGAGTGATAATAATCAGTGCTGGCCAAGTTATATACCTCAAGCGTAGCCTACAGCACATCACATTGAGCAAAACGGACCACACCAATTTCTGATCCATGTCGCCAGAAAGCATTTTCAACACGGCAAGAACTTTGATTTATCCCAACATTTAAATAGTTTCTATGGCTACCCGGATTGTTGCACGTCATTTTTACTTGACTGACTTGTTAAGAAAAGACTATTTTCTTTATTCTACCCACATGACATCTTTACATAACTTCCGATGCACCCGCACATTCTAACGTTGTTTCGACATGCGGATAATAATCACGATAATGTGATGTCAGTTCTGCCTTTTTTTCCTCAAATAATATTTTTACCTCATAGCCCTGTAGCCTATCAATCACAAATTGGATCATATTGATTAGCTAAGCAATATGATTTCAACACCAATGTACAGTAAAATTGTGATCATTCAATTTGAAATTGAAATCAGTATTGTATTAACTTTACAATTTCTGTAGATGTCTTACCCCTAAATCATCTGTCTCTCTATGATAGCCTAACTTCTCCAGAACACTTTTCTACATTAAATTGTAAAAGAAAAAACTACAAACCTCAGATGTTTTTGTCTTCTACCTGTAAGGTCCATTTCTTCTTCCTCTACTACCTATGTTGGGAAGAGGTGGAGGGTTTGGGAGAGGGAGAGTTGGCGAAGAGGTGAGGGAGGGAGGAGGAGGGAGAGGTGGAGGAGAGAGGGAGAGGTGGAGTGAGGGTGGAGAGAGGGAGGGAGGGGTGGTGGGGGGGGGGGAGGGAGGGAGGAGAGGGGGGAGGAGGGAGAGAGGGAGGGAGAGGTGGAGGGAGGGGAGGGGAGGGAGAGGAGGAGGGAGAGGAGGGAGGGTGGGGGGAGGGAGAGAGGTGGAGGGGAGGAGAGGTGGAGAGGGAGAGAGGGAGGGAGAGAGAGGGGAGGGAGAGGGAGGGAGGTAGGGAGGGAGAGGTAGAGGGGAGGGGAGAGAGGAGGGGGAGGGAGAGGTGGGAGGGGAGGAGAGGTGGAGGGAGAGAGGGAGGGAGAGGTGTCAAAGGACACCAGAAACAAAATTGTAGACCTGCACCAGGCTGGGAAGACTGAATCTGCAATAGGTAAGCAGCTTGGTTTGAAGAAATCAACTGTGGGAGCAATTATTAGGAAATGGAAGACATACAAGACCACTGATAATCTCCCTCGATCTGGGGCTCCACGCAAGATCTCACCCCTGTGGGGTCAAAATGATCACAAGAACGTTGGTGAGCAAAAATCCCCAGAACCACACGGGGGGGGACCTAGTGAATGACCTGCAGAGAGCTGGGGACCAAAGTAACAAAGCCTACCATCAGTAACACACTACGCCGCCAGGGACTCAAATCCTGCAGTGCCAGACGTGTCCCCTTGCTTAAGCCAGTACATGTCCAGGCCCGTCTGAAGTTTGCTAGAGTGCATTTGGATGATCCAGAAGAGGATTGGGAGAATGTCCATATGGTCAGATGAAACCAAAATATAACTTTTGGTAAAAACTCAACTCGTCGTGTTTGGAGGACAAAGAATGCTGAGTTGCATCCAAAAAACACCATACCTACTGTGAAGCATGGGGGTGGAAACATCATGCTTTGGGGCTGTTTTTTCTGCAAAGGGACCAGGACGACTGATCCGTGTAAAGGAAAGAATGAATGTGGCCATGTATCGTCAGATTTTGAGTGAAAACCTCCTTCCATCAGCAAGGGCATTGAAGATGAAACGTGGCTGGGTCTTTCAGCATGACAATGATCCCAAACACACCGCCCGGAGCAACAAAGGAGTGGCTTCGTAAGAAGCATTTCAAGGTCCTGGAGTGGCCTAGCCAGTCTCCAGATCTCAACCCCATAGAAAATCTTTGGAGGGAGTTGAAAGTCCGTGTTGCCCAGCGACAGCCCCAAAACATCACTGCTCTAGAGGAGATCTGCATGGAGGAATGGGCCAAAATACCAGCAACAGTGTGTGAAAACCTTGTGAAGACTTACAGAAAACGTTTGACCTGTGTCATTGCCAACAAAGGGTATATAACAAAGTATTGAGAAACTTTTGTTATTGACCAAATACTTATTTTCCACCATAATTTGCAAATAAATTCATTAAAAATCCTACAATGTGATTTTCTGGATTTTTTTTTCTCTCATTTTGTCTGTCATAGTTGACGTGTACCTATGATGAAAATTACAGGCCTCTCTCATCTTTTTAAGTGGGAGAACTTGCACAATTGGTAGCTGACTAAATACTTTTTTCCCCCACTGTATGTAAAGAAAAAAGTATTTAATAAGATGATTTCATTCATTCAGATCTAGGATGTGTTATTTTAGTGTTCCCTTTATTTTTTTGAGCAGTGTATATTTGTTTTTAAACATTTAATCGCAGTGGTGTCAATATACATATTTTTTCTTCATTTAGTGAATAACATGACTCATTTCTTTATTTTATTCAGTTCAATCCAGTTCAATTCAACTGAGTCCAATCCATTCAATTCATTTCAACAGAGTCCAATCAAATCAATTCCAATCCATTCAATATGATTCAATTCAGTTCTTACTGGCGATTTCCAGAGAGGTGTAGGTGTGTCCGCAAATGTTGTCATTTATTAAAACTGAACTTGACATGACAATGTGCTAATCCTCCTGCAACCTTTAGACCATGCGTGCTCACAGTTTCTAGTGGTTGAAGTCTTGCATTGCAAGAAGGCAAAAGTAGCCTAGTAGCTTTGTGCAGATGGGGAATATATGACGAGACTCTTATTCAGAACAAAACAACCGGTAGCCCTAGCTAAATATAATAACAAGATGCAATCATTTGCTGTTAGTGAGAAGAGCGAAAATCGATGTATCTTTACATTCTAAAATAATTAGAAATAGACATATATTTCCTGTTTTTATTTCATTTCCATGATCATTACAGAATAAAGCCTATACTCGCCAAATATCCTATAGGCCTATAACAAGTTAGGATTGGCTACCATTCGTCCCATCTCTCATTTAATAGGACCCACTTCACAGTAGTAAATAGATCAGCTACAGTATTTCCAGCAGCCTATTTTTGCTCTATGCGATCCGATCCGAAGCGCAGTTTAACGTTAGAACAGACGATTCACCTTTTCCATTGACGTTTGTAGGCGACGTCTGAATGATGTAATGTGACATTTCTTGCGTAGACAATATTTCATTTATAAACATAATACATTATCATAATCATTGCATAATAAATTCCTCACCTTTTTTGGCCCATGATGAGTTCATATTCCCGATGTAGCCATACAACAAATTACCATGCGCATTTCTCATTTAATTGGGCCTATCAGAGAGGCTATTATTTAAAGTGTTTGCTCTATGCAGATGACAGGGTGCGCGGCGCGGTTTATAACATACAGCAGAATGGAACAGGTGAACAGACAGCTGATCTTTTTGTATTGAAGTGTGTGTAGCTACCAAAAACTGTAGTTTATTTTTTTCGAGTAGACAAATGTTTCCGAATTTGTGGGCAGTGAAGCATATTTAGTTTCGGGAAAAAGTGAATGCAAAACATTACTGCATTCCAACGATCTGTTTACAGGTCCACAACAATTTGCAAGTGTTTTTGTCTTTCAGAAACGGTCAGATAGACCTACAGCAAATGTCACTGTAAAATAAAACATTCTGCCAACACCTCCAAAGACATTTGAAGTTCGCCATGGATATTTTCCTTTAGATATACTGTCTGGGCCTAATTCCAATACTTCCCAACTATACAGCAAATAAGGGCGTTATTGTCACCATGAAGGGTGAATGATGATTTCACGTATTTCACTATGGAGTTATAACAAACAACAACTGCTCATTGTTACTCATCAAAGACCACAACTGAGTGAGACAAATAAAACATTTTTTTGGCTATGTTTTTTATTCAATCATCTGAACACTAGCAGTAGGCCAATACTCACCAATACGCCATCCATCCTCAACAGCTCCCCCTGTAGGCGGATCGGCAACATTGCTGTTCTGCAGAATGAACAAGTCGTGCTTTCCACCTGAGCACTATATTCAGTAGCGTGTTTTGCACATAACATCACCTATCACCTGCTCATTAAGAGTAGAAGCCTTCTCTGTTCACATAGCCTAGTTGAACTCGTTTTGGGATGGTGCTTTTATGGCGATGTGGGGGCCGTCTATTTCTCCGTTCGTATTTGGGAACCCATTTGATGGCAAAGAAACCCCCTCTTAAACCTGTTGCGCGATGGTGGGAACGTATTGTATCTTACAGTACGTTTTTGCTGATGATTGCATCCAAACCATTGGCTCATCGAGGGATGTGAGATGCCGCTGGCCGATCAGAAAGCTCCGGCTGAAAAGTGCCCGTTGCCAAAAACCCGAGGATGGATAACACTTTGACGTGCACCCGAATGGCATGGGTTTGCCTTTCTAAAGTAGGTCTTAAATCCTCGCAAAGATCCTATAAGATTGGTTTTGGGAAACGATATCTGATGAGCCAATCTGTACTTTCTGCTAAAAAAGTCCCACCTGTCTCTAAAAAACGTGCTCTCTGTGAAATGCAGCGGCCGCCAGATCTTCCAACAGAGCAGATCAGCCATCTCTCATTGGATTCCCATTATCTCAGTCTTTTATAGGATTTACACAATAGTTTTTCACTTTCACACGTACCTCTAATTTAACAAATTACTGTACTTTATATGGATTATTATCGTTACAAATGCACCAATGTGGTCAATTATATTTAGCCTGTCAAGACGTTGCATGAATTCACAATGTCAATACAATTAAATAAATAAAATAATGTCATTATTACTCTCACATTTCACACATTGTCAACATACAGTATATTTTTCGTTAAGGCAGCCGTTGCTACGCTTGGGCCCAGCACATGTCAGTTGTCCCTTTCAGTTGAACACTGGCACTGATCGTGGTTTGCCCATCTGTTGACACTCTGGTTCCCGCTAACATTTATATTGATAAATCTCACATTTCTTTGCGTGGACACTTTGCAGTTGTAGATCCCTTGCATGGTTTTCGTACAGATAGCGCTCGTTGATGTATGACTAGTGGCATAATAAATGATGTGAATGAATAATCTCAAAGTGCATAAAATAAACTAGAAAATAAAGTTTAATAAAAATGTATCGTATTGTTTGGGGTTTGTATAACAGAATAGTATTTTAGAACACAACAGGACAGGGTAAATGAGGAAGTGACATGATAAGAGGGCAGAAAGTTCGTCAATGGTAACAAAAGTAACGTGCAACATTACTTATAATGATACTATTAACTTCCTCATTTACCGAACCACAACCCCCATTGGAGTATGATTATTGCTTGAGATGGTTGGATTTACCACATGTCACAAAGGACTACTGTACCCCTATGGGGCATTCCCCAACGGACTCATTACCCTGCCCCCACCCCACTCTGCGCGAAACCTGCCAACGACCTCTTATGCCCCCACCACCATCCAGATCCCCACTGCCCCCACCCCAGCCAAACTCTTTTTACCTGCCCCCACCAGCCAAACAGACTCTTACCCTGCCCCCACCACCACCCAACAGACTCTTAACCCTGCACCCACCCACCACCCAACGGACTCTTACCCTGCCCCCACCACCAACCAACGGACTCTTACCCTGCCCCCACCACCACAACGGACTCTTACCCTGCCCCCACCACCCACAGGACTCTTTTACCTGCCCCCACCAACTGGACTATTACCCTGACCCACCACCAAACAGACTTATTACTGCCCCCCACCCCACACCACCCAACACCACAGACTCTTACCCTGCCCCCCCCACCACCCAACAGGACTCTTACCCTGCCCCCACCACCCAACAGACTCTTTACCCTGCCCCCACCACCCAACAGACTCTACCCTGCCCCCACCCCTGCCCCCCCACCCAACAGACTATTACCCCCCCCCCCCCCTCCACCCCCAGTTGAAATGTCCACATATTATTACCATCCCCATCATGTCTCATTCACTCTCTCCCCCACCACACAGAAGCATATGTCTACATATTATTACCTCTTCTATCTTGGTACTGATGCACTTAACTTTTTCTATCTGATTTTATTGCCCCCACACCTGCCTGTGGACTAAATAGCCTGCCAGATTTTGCGTCCCCTCCAACTGTGACTAAAAAATTCACCAATCTGTAACACTAATTACTTGATGGGAATTTGCTAAAGTGTTTTCTAAAAGCCAACAGATTATTATAATAATAATATTATTATAAGAATATTACCGGAGTTACCCATAGTAGCATCATAAATAATGTTATTTGTATTACTGCTGTTACCATGGCTGATTGACAACCACTCTAGTAATCATTACTTTCAATGCTGTTAACAAATGTGTCTTATGCTATAATATTATTTTGTGCCCACCAGGCGGTTGACTTTATTGCTTTTTCCATATTGTTAAACAACATTTAAGTCACAATACATTCATTTTAATTACATGCCAGCAACATGTAATTGACAGGGATACTGCACATCAATCCAACATTTCTGTAAATGTGCCAGATTTAGCTGTAGTCCCTGGGCAGGTAGATACACAACAGAAAAATACAACGTTATAAAACCAGAGAGAGTAAAACATTGTGTATAGATGGGGCTTAAGTGATTGGTCCTGAGAGTTGAGCCACTCTCAAGTCATTGGTAAATGGGTAAGAGAGGGTTGAACAGCTCTTATATGTCCTTCAGCCACTCTCAAGTCATTGGTAAAGGGGGAGAGAGGTTGAACAGCTCCTTATATGTCCTTCAGCCACTCTCAAAGTCATTGGTAAAAGGGGTGAGAGGTTGAACAGCTCCTTATATGTCCTTCAGCCACTCTCAAGTCATTGGTAAAGGGGTGGAGAGGTTGAACAGCTCCTTATATGTCCTTCAGCCACTCTCAAGTCATTGGTAAAGGGGTGAGAGGTTGAACAGCTCCTTATATGTCCTTCAGCCACTCTCAAGTCATTGGTAAAAGGGGAGAGAGGTTGAACAGCTCCTTATATGTCCTTCAGCCACTCTCAAGTCATTGGTAAAAGGGGAGAGAGGTTGAACAGCTCCTTATATGTCCTTCAGCCACTCTCAGTCATTGGTAAAGGGGGAGAGAGGTTGAACAGCTCCCATTATATGTCCTTCAGCCACTCTGGTAACAAGTCATTGGTAAAGGGGTGAAGAGGTTGAACAGCTCCTTATATGTCCTTTCGCCCACTCAAGTCAAGTGAGAGGGGAAAGAGGGAGAAGAGGTTCCTTATAGTCCTCAGCTTATGTCATTGTATAAAATGAGAATTGAACAGCTCTCACTGTCCTTCAGGAACTCTCAAAGTCATAGGGGGAGAGAGATGTTGATGTGTTGATATCCAGCCACCTCTCAATCAACCTCTAGAAGAGGTGGAACAGGCTCCATACAGCTGTACAAAGGGGAGAGAGGTTAACAGCTATATGTTTCCGCCACTCATAAATACATTTCTGTGGTTTTAGTTGATGTCCCTTCAGCCACTCTCTCAGAGCCATATATGTCCTTATCAGCCCCCCTCAAGTCATTGGTAAAGGGGAGACATGAACAGCACTTAGTGAGTCCTTCATGCAAATACAGTAAGTAAGAGGTTCCTTATAGTCATCAGCCACATCACAAGTCATGTTTTACCTAGGGGAGAGACAATACATGCTCCTATGATGCGTCTCACAATGAAATTTAAAATCTAACAGTCCTTAAATCGTCAATTCAGCAGGACACTCAGTGGATAGGTAGGTGGACATCCAGCTCCTGTGAGAGGAGAGACAGAGTTGTATCAAAGACAATTTTTTTTAAGTGACTCCTGCTAGATAGGGGTCCATACCTAGGTACCTAGTGGAGACTAACTGACCCTCATGCTAGATAAGTGGTCCAAGTAGGTACCTAGTGGAGGACTAACTGACCCTCCTGCTAGATAGGGGTCCAGTCTTAGGTACCTAGTGGAGGACTAACTGACCCTCCTGCTAGATAGAGGTCCAACCTAGGTACCTAGTGGAGGACTAACTGACCCTCCTGCTAGATAGGGGTCCAGCTAGGTACCTGGTGGAGGACTAACTGACCCTCCTGCTAGATAGGGGTCCAGCTAGGTACCTAGTGGAGGACTAACTGACCCTTCCTGCTAGATAGGGGTCCAGCTAGGTACCTAGTGGAGGACTAAACTTTACCCTCCTGCTAGATAGGGGTCCCAGCTAGGTACCTAGTGGAGGACTAATACTGACCCTCCTGCTAGACAGGGGTCCAGCTAGGTACCTAGTGGAGGACTAACTGACCCTCCTGCTAGATAGGGGTCCATACTAGGTACATAGTGGAGGACTAACTGACCCTCCTAGCTAGATAGGGGTCCAGCTAGGTACCTAGTGGAGGACTAACTGACCCTCCTGCTAGATAGGGGTCCAGCTAGGTACCTAGTGGAGGACTAAACTGACCCCTCCTGCTAGATAGAGGGGTCCAGCTAGGTACCTAGTGGAAGGACTAAACTGACCCTCCTGCTAGATAGGGGTCCAGCTAGGTACATAGTGGAGGACTAACTTACCCCTCCTGCTAGATAGGGGTCCAGCTAGGTACCTAGTGGAGGACTAACTGACCCTCCTGCTAGATAGGGGTCCAGCTAGGTACCTAGTGGAGGACTAACTGACCCTCCTGCTAGATAGGGGTCCAGCTAGGTACCTAGTGGAGGACTAACTGACCCTCCTGCTAGATAGGGGCCCAGCTTACAGTGGGGAAAAAATAAGATTAGTCAGCCACCAATTGTTGCAAGTTCTCCCACTTCTTAAAAAGATGAGAGAAGTCCTGTAATTTTTCATCATAGGTCAACGTCAACTATGACAGACAAAATGAGAAAAAAAAATCCAGAAAATCACATTGTAGGATTTTTTATGAATTTATTTGCAAATTATGGTGGAAATAGGGGGGGAGTATTTGGTCAATAACAAAGTTTTCTCAATACTTTGTGTATATTACGCTTTGTTGGCAATGACACAGGTCAAAATTTTTCTTGTAATCTTCACAAGTTTTCAAGACACTGTTTCTGGTATTTTGGCCCCTTACTCCATGCAGAGTCTCCTCTAGAGCAGTGATGTTTTTGGGGCCTGTAGCTGGCAAACATGGGACTTTCCACTCCCTCCCAAAGATGTTTGCTATGGTGTTGCAGATCTGGAGACTGGCTAGCCACTCCCGGAACCTTGAAATGCTTCTTACGAAGCCACTCCTTCGGTGCCCTGGCGGTGTGTGGTGGGATCATTTGTCATGCTGAAAGACTCAGCACACGTTTCCATCTTCAATGCCCTTGCTGATGGAAGAGAGTTTTCACACTCGAAATCATCAGGCATACATGGCCCCATTCTTCTCTGTTCTTTACACTGCATCAGTGCGTCGTGTTGTCTTTACCCGTTTTTCTGTGCCTTAGGCAGAAAGACAGTACCAGATCAACTATGATGTTCCCACCCGCCATGCTTTCACAAGTAGGTATGTTGTTCTTTGATGCAACTCAGCATTCTTTGTCCTCCAAACACGACGAGTGAGAGTGACCACAAAAAGTTTCTATTTGTTTCATCTGACTATTGACTTCTCCCCAATCCTCTTCTGTATCATCCAAATGCACCCTAGACAAACTTCGAGACGGAACTCAGACATGTCTTGGCTTAAGCAGGGAGGACACGTCTGGCACTTGCAGGTTTGGTCCCCCTTGGCGGCGTAGTTGTCGTTACTGGATGGTACGCTTTGTTACTTTGGTCCAAGCTCTCTGCCAAAGTCAGTCACTTAGGACCCCCCGTGTGGTTCTGGGATTTTTGCTTACCGTTTTTTTTGTTTCCCCCTTGTGATAATTTTGACCACACCAGGGTTAGATCTGCTGGGTTGGAGCCTCCAGATCGAGGGAGATTATCAGTGGTCTTGTAGTTTCTTCCCATTTCCTTATATTGCTTCCCACACAGTTGATTTCTTCAAACCAAGCTGACTACCTATTGCAGATTCGAGTCTTCCCAAAGCCTGTGTGCAGGTCTACAATTTTGTTTCTTCTTCTGGTGTCCTTTGACAGCTCTTTGGTCTTGGCCATAGTTGGAAGTGTTGGAGTGTGAAATGTTGAGGTTGTGGACAGGTGTCTTTTACGATAACAAGTTCAAAAGGGCATTATACAGGTAACGAGTGAGAGGACAGATGAGCTCTTAAAAAAGAAAGTTTCGGGTCGTGAGACCGAAATAGCTTACTGTAGGGCCAAATACTTTTTTTCCACCATAATTTGCAAAAAAAATTCATAAAAAAAAACTCAATGTGATTTTCGGATTTTTTTTCTCAAATTTTTTGTCATAGTTTACGTGTACCTATGATGAAAAATTTTCAGGCCTCCCATCTTTCTAATGGGGGAAATTTCACAATTGGTGGCTGACTAAATACTTTTTTTTCCCCCCCTGAGTACCCAGTGGAGGACAACTGATCTCCTGCTAGAAGGGGCCAGCTAGGACCTAGTGGAGGACTAAAAGACCCTTGCTAGATAGGGGTCCCGTGGTACCTAGGAGGATAACGACCCTCCTGCTAACAGGGGTCCCGCTAGGTACCCAGGAAGGATAAAGACCCCCCGCTAGATAGGGGTCCGCAGGACCTAGTGGAGGACTAACGACCCCCTGTGATGGGGTCCGCTAGGACCTAGTGGAGGCTAACTGACCCCCCCTTTGACCG
>CM072220.1:6808641-6834665 GCA_036851935.1 Coregonus suidteri
GTGTGACCTCATAATAGGCGTGGATGCAATTTGGGACACCCAAGCTTTAGGCTTCTGTAGGACTGAACCTGCCGAGTTGATAGTATGAGCTTCGGAATGTTTTAATTATAGGCTATGCCCGGCCTTTTTCTCCGTTTTATATTTACAAGTTGTATCATGTTAAATATCAGCCACTATCGAGAGCCACCGTCAGTAAAACCCACATACATTTATAACTGTCACTTTAGTGTTCGTTTTCTTCAAATTTGTAGCTTACATTTTGCATATTTTTTGCGTCGTGTGTAAAGGTTCTCCAAACCAGTTTTTTTTATGATTCATACATACTTTCTTAACCCTAAAATGTGCCTAAATAAATCTACAAAATCCGAGTATTTTTAATATTCTCAACCCGTTCTCTCGATGTATTCTAGTCTGTCGAAAAAAAATCTAATTAAAGGTACACCGTACTTAAAGGCTTAAAATATATGTACTGAAAACGCTATTTAATGAAAACTCCACCAGAAAATCTGTTGGCCAGCAAGTGAGAGTGTTTTCAGCGGTTGAATTACATTTAGTCAGCGCACGCAAGGGAACCACTTCTGCAAAACCCGTTATGCAACTTAATAAGGTAAGTGTGAATAGAAAACGATGAGCAGTGCGTAGGAAAGGCGTGCATAAGAAAGACGTAATTTCATAAATTGGAATAGTGGCCCTTAGTGAATACACCCATGCACTGCTCGAGTTCACATGAGGTGCGATCAGTTTATCTCGTCCGTTGCACACGGGGGCATGTATTCAGATGAAAAGGTGTGCCGACAACGATTGAACCAGTGGGTAAACATTACGCAACGGTGCGCCGGCCAAGTTATATCGAGCGCACAGCAGTGAGCAAAACGGACCACCACCTTTCTGATCCATGTCGCCAGAAAGCATTTTCAACTTGAACTTTGATTATATCCCAACATTTATATTTAGTTTCTATGCTATTTGTTGCACGTCATTTTTACTTGACTGACTTGTCGAAACAGAACTATTTTCTTATTTGACATCTTTACATAATTCCGATGCAACGTCTTCTAACGTTGTTTCATCACGCGGATAATAATCACGATAATGTGCTGTCAGTCGCCTTTACCAATAATACCCTACCTCATAGCCCTGTAGCCTATAACATCACATCACATTGGATCATATTGATTAGGCTAATTAATATGAATCAACACCAATATACAATTGTCAAAGACTCCAGCCACCCTAGTCATAGACTGTTCTCCCTGTACCGCATGGCAAGCGGTACCGGAGTGCCAAGTCTAGGTCCAAAAGACTTCTCAACAGCTTCTACCCCAAGCCATAAGAATCCTGAAACAGCTAATCATTGCTTACCCGGACTATTTGCACTGCCCCCCAACCCCATCCTTTTTACGCTGCTGCTACTCTGTTAATTAATTTATGCATAGTCACTTTAACTCTACCCACATGTACATCATTACTTCAACTATCTCAACTAGCCGGTGCCCCCGCACATTGACTCTGCACCGGTACCCCCCTGTATATATAGCCTCCCTACTGATATTTTATTTTACTTCTGCTCTTTTTTCCTCAACACTTTTTTTGTTGTTGTTTTATTTTTACTTTTTTGTTAAAAATATAAATGCACTGTTGGTTAAGGGCTGTAAGGAAGCATTTCACTGTAATGTTCTGCACCTGTGTGATTCGGCGCATGTGACCAATAAAATTTGATTTGATTTATAAATAAGACTAAACTCATCATTCTTGAAAGTTGAAATCAGTATGTATTAACTTTACATTCTGTAGATGTCTTACCCCTAAATCATCTGTCTCTCTATGATAGCCTAACTTCTCCAGAACACTTTTCTACATTAAATTGTAAAAGAAAGCTACAGACCTTCTGATGTTTTTTTGTCTTCTACCTGTAAAGTCAATTTCTTCCTCTACTATTCTTCCTACTTGGATGTTGGGAGAGGTTGGGGGATGAGAGGGGAGGGAGGGAGAGGGTGAGGGAGGGAACGAGGTTAGAGGAGAGGGGAGGGACGAGGTGGAGGGAGGGAGAGAGGGAGGGAGGGAGGGAGGGAGGGAGGGAGGGAGGGAGGGAGGGTTGGGGGAGAGAGGAAGAGGTGGGGGGGATGGGAGGGAGGGTGGCGGGGAGAGGGATGGAGGGAGTAGAGGTGGAGGGAGGGAGGGAGGGAGAGGAGGGTAGGGGAGAGAGAGGGTGGAGGGAGAGGGATGGGAGAGGGAGGGAGAGGTGGAGATTTGAGCATAGTGCAATATCAAAAGTAGTGCACTATATAGGGAAAAGGGTGTCATTTGAGAGTACGTACTCTATACACTGTGTAGTAACATAGGACCTTAGAGCTTATTGACATAGGATCTGTCTCTCTCTCTCTACACACACACACAGAGACACACACACACCACACACACACACACACACACACACACACACACACACACACCTTAACAGCGGTGACTACACTACATTTACAACTTGCGGTAACTCTCTGTGGTTTCTAAATCAATAGTTGTTTAGTGGTCGGAAACATTAACTTGCTTGACCATGATGTAGGTCATGTCTGTTACATAGAATATGCATTGTGGACTTAAACTGGACAGAAGTTGCTCTCCGGTTTTTTGTGATAAAAACAAAGGTGTGGTTGAATTTTATTCTGCCACTGTGTCTTCTTATTGTCTCGGCCTTTAGGCCTACAGTCTATTTCACGGTCACAAGGCATATGAATTAACAGTGATTTTACTCACGCACCTCTACTGGTGTGACCTCATAATAGGCGTGGATGCAATTTTGGACACCCAAGCTTTAGGCTTCTGTAGGACTGAACCTGCCGAGTTGATGTATGAGCTTCGGAATGTTTTAATTATAGGCTATGCCCAGGCTTTTCTCCGTTTATTTTACCATTTGTATCATGTTAAATATAAACCCACTATCGACAGCAACCGTCAGTAAAACCCACATACATTTATAAACTGTCACTTTAGTGTTCGTTTTTTTCTTCCATTTGAAGCTTAGATTTTGCATCATTTTTGCGTCGTGTGTAAAGGTTCTCCAAACCAGTTTTTTTAATGATTCATACATACTTTTCTTAACCCTAAAATGTGCCTAAATAATCTACAAAATCCGAGTATTTTTTATATTCTGAACCCGTTTCTCTCGATGTATTCTAGTCTGTCGACAAAAATCTAATTAAAGGTACACCGTACTTAAAGGCTTAAAATATATGTTTACTGAAAAACGCTATTTAATGAAAACTCCACCAGAAAATCTGTTGGCCAGCAAGTGAGAGTGTTTTCAGCGGTTGTTGAATTACATTTATTCAGCGCACGCAAGGGAACAACGCCTGCAAAGCCCCGTTATGCAACTTAATAAGGTAAAGTGTGAATAGAAAACGATTGAGCAGTGCGTAGGCAGTGCGTGCATAAGAAAGGCGTAATTTCATAAATTGGAATAGTGCCCTTAGTGAAATACACCCATGCACTGCTTAACTTCACATGAGCTGCGATCAGTTTCTCGCCCGTTGCACCGCGGCTTTATTCAGAAGAAAGGTGTGCAGGCAACGAGTGAACCAGTGGGTAACATTACGCAACGGTGCGCCGGCCAAGTTAGACCTTTTCTGATCGGTGTCGCCAGAAAGTATTTTCAACTTTGTGATTTAGCCCTAAATTTAAATAGTTTCTATGCTATTGTTGCACGTCATTTTTACTTGACTGACTTGAAGCAACAGACTATTTTCTTTATTTAGTGACATCTTTACATAATTCCGATGCACGTCTTCTAACGTTGTTTCATCATGCGGATAATAATCACGATAATGTGATGTCAGTCGCCTTTACCATTAATACCCTACCTCATAGCCCTGTAGCCTATAACATCACATCACATTGGATCATATTGATTAGGCTAAGCAATATGAATCAACACCAATGTACAGTAAAATTATCATTCTTGAAAGTTGAAATCAGTATTGTATTAACTTTACAATTCTGTAGATGTCTTACCAATAAATCACCTATCTCTCTATGATAGCCTAACTTCTCCAGAACACTTTTCTACATTAAATTGTATAAAAGAAAGCTACAAACCTCCAGATGTTTTTGTCTTCTACCCATAACGTCCATTCTTCCTCTACTTCCTGATACCACCTATGTTGGGACATGAGGGGAGGGAGGGGAGAGGTGGAGGGAGGCAGGGGTGTCAAAGGACACCAGAAACAAAAATTGTAGACCTGCCCACCAGGCTGGGAAGTCTGAATCTGCAATAGGTAAGCAGCTTGGTTTGAAGAAATCAACTGTGGAGCAATTATTAGAAATGGAAGACATACAAGACCACTGATAATCTCCCTCGATCTGGGGCTCCACGCAAGATCTCACCCCGTGGGGTTCAAAATGATCACAAGAACAGTGAGCAAAAATCCCCTGAAACAACATGGGGTGACCTAGATGAATGAATGACTGCAGAGAGCTGGGACCAAAGTAACAAAGCCTACCATCAGTAACACACACGCCGCCAGGGACTCAAATCCTGCAGTGCCAGACGTGTCCCCTGCTTAAGCCAGTACATGTCCAGGCCCGTCTGAAGTTTGCTAGAGTGCATTTGGATGATCCAGAAGAGGATTGGGAGAATGTCATATGGTCAGATGAAACCAAAATAGAACTTTTTGGTTTAAAAAAAACTCAACTCGTCGTGTTTGGGGACAAAGAATGCTGAGTTGCATCCAAAGAACACCATACCTACTGATGAAGCATGGGGGGGTGGAAACATTCATGCTTGGGGCTGTTTTTCTGCAAGGGACCAGGACGGAATGATCCGTGTAAAGGAAAGAATGAATGTGGCCATGTATCGTCAGATTTTGAGTGAAAAACCTCCTTCCATCAGCAAGGGCATTGAAGATGAAACGTGGCTGGGTCTTTCAGCATGACAATGATCCCAAACACACCGCCCCCGGGCCAAACGAAAGGAGTGGCTTTTTTCGTAAGAAGCATTTCAAGGTTCCTGGAGTGGCCCAGCCAGTCTCCAGATCTCAACCCCATAGAAAATCTTTGGAGGGAGTTGAAAGCCCGTGTTGCCCAGCGACAGCCCCAAAACATCACTGCTCTAGAGGAGATCTGCATGGAGGGAATGGGCCAAAATACCAGCAACAGTGTGTGAAAACCCTGTGAAAGACTTACAGAAAACGTTTGACCAGTGTCAATGCCAACAAAGGGTATCTAACAAATTATTGAGGAAAAAAACTTTGTATTTGACCAAATACAAATACTATTTCCACCATAAATTTGCAAATAAATTCATTAAAATCCTACAATTGCTTTTCTGGAAAAAAAATTCTCATTTTGTTGGCATAGTTGACGTGTAACTATGATGAAAAGTACAGGCCTCTCTCATCTTTTTAAGTGGGAGAAAACTGCACAATTGGTAAAGGACTAAATACTTTTCCCCCCACTGTATGTAAAGAAAAAAGTAATTTAATAAGATTTATTTCATCATCAGATCTAGGATGGTATTAGTGTTCCCTTAATTTTTTGAGCAGTGTATATTTGTTTTTTAAACCATTTAATCGCCAGTGGTGTCCAATATACATATTTTTTCTTCATTTAGTGAATAAACATGACTCATTTCTTTATTTTATTCAGTTAATCCAGTTCAGATTCAACTGAGTCCAATCCATTCAATTCATTTCAACAGAGTCCAATCAAACTACAATTCCTAATCCATTCAATATGATCAATTCATTTCTTACTGCGATTCCGGGAGAGGTGTGGGTGGCCCGAAAATGTTTTCATTTTTTAAAACGAATTTGGGACATGAAAATGTGCTAACCCTCCTGAAAACCTTTTAACATGGTGTCACATTTTTCCTAGGGTTTTAAGCTTTTGTTGCAAAAAAGAAAAAGTGGCCTGTGCTTTGTGCAAGGGGGAATATATGAAGGATTTCTTTTTCAGAACAAAAAAAAACCGTGGCCCTAGTTTAAATAAAATAAAAAGATGCAACTTTTGCTTTTGGTGAGAAAAACAAAAATGATGTATCTTTAAAATTCTAAAAAAATTTAAAAATAGCCCAAAATTTTTTCCTGTTTTTATTTCTTTTCCATGACCCTTAAAAGAAAAAAGCCTATACTAGCCAAATATCCTAAGGCCTATAACCGTTAGGATTGGCACCATTGTCCCACTCTCTTTTAATGGGCCCTTTTAAAAAGGTGTTTGACATTATGATGGTGTTAAAGTTTTTTAAGGGGAAACTGAAAGAATGTTCTTTTGGGGACAAGGGGGAAATTGTTTTGCTAACGCCACATAAAAAAGCCCGGGAAGTGTGGTGTAACAGGGGGAATTGGACAGTGGGGGAAACCCCACATCTTGGGGGGTTTAAAATTTGGGGGGGGGAAAAAAGACGGGGGGGCAGAAGCGGGAGATTATTGGGACTGTTCCCCAATCTTCCCCCGGTGTCGGGCTTATGCTGAACCTCGGATTTAATAAAACCCTTTTGAACACGGTACAGCCTGGAAACCCTTTTGGGTTAACAGCAAACCCACCAGCGCCGACGCGACACAAAAAGGGGCCCCTACGGTACTGATTGCTCGTTCTTTGTTCTTTTTTGAGTGTGGGTTTAAACTACTGTCCCCGGGCCAAAGGGGGAGTTTTTTCCCCCTTTTTGGGAAATTAGTTGTGTCGATTTTTTTCCTTTAAAAGGAAGGGGATGGTAGGGACAGTTAAATTTTTGGGGGCGGGTGGGGTTTGTTGATTGCTTTTGGATGGGAGGCTGAAATAAAAATTTTAAAAATTTGGTTTGGGGGGGAAAAAGGGGGAAAAATAGAAATTTCTAAAAAATGGATTGGATTGAATAAAAGCGGGATACGTTTTGAATTTTTTAGGGCTTTGGGGGAATCTTTTTAAAGACCTTGAAAAAGGGGCGATCGCGGGGTGGGGCCCTACAAATCCGGGCAAAGTTTAGATTTGGGTCGGGTTTGGGGTTTTCTGGGAACCAAAAATTGAACGTTTGGTATTTATGTTTTTACCCCTTCTATACCCGGGGGAGATATTTTTGGGGTTACCTCCCCCAAAATTTTGATTTCATCTTTCCCGGGCACTAAAGTTAGGGGGAAAGATTGGTTTAAGATGGATAATGATTTGGGCACAAGGGGCAGGAAAATTTATTTGGGGGGAGGCCCCCGTTAGTAAAGGTAAGGCAAATTCCTAAATGCTTGATTGTGGTCGGGCCCCACGGGGAAACTTTAGGGGCTAAGGCAATTCAAAATTTGGGTGGGGGGCCATCTACAAAAATTTAGCTGCTAATGATAATCCCTAAGGCTAATTGTTTTTGCGTGCTCATGCTAAGGATACCCTTAGAGCCCCAATTGCGAGGTTAAAGTCTCTTAAACGGCCCTCTGGGGGGGGTAAGTCGGGTTTATTTGTTTTGTGGCGCTTTTAAAAATGTTTTTTTAAAAGAGGGGAAACGGGGGGGTTACAGGGGATGTTACCCCGTTTTGGGGGGGAAAAAGTATTTTGGGTTTATGTGCGCATGCCCCTTTGTTTTTAGGGGGCAAAAAACTACGAAAAGTGGTTGTCTAAGCTACAAAACCACGGCATTATGGGTAAGGGCCCTGGGGGGGTTTTTTGGGGTTTTAAACCCTACAGGGGAAAGTAGCCACAGATAAGGGGGTGGACCCAAATTTTTTAAACTTTAAAGTAACTGTTTTTTCCAACTAAAACATTTTGGAGGTAGTACTTTTAAAAATTAAAATTTTTGGGGTTTGGGACGGAGTATAATGAATTTAAAATTAAATGCCGGATTAAAAAAAATAAAAAGGTTTTGAGCGATTTTTTACCCGGGGTTTCCAGTTTTGGTACCCAAAATGGTGGGGGAATTTTAAAATTGGAAATTTTGGTTAGTGTAAAATTTTAAAATGCTTGTTGAAACCGTTTTTTCCCTTGCCTTTGGGGCCCTATAAAAGGGAGAAAGGAGAGAGAGGAGGGGCAAAATTTGTGGGGAAATTAAAGTGACAATTTGGAGGGCAGGCGAGGATCTTTAAAAATCAGCTATCCCTTTTTTGTCACAAATTTTTCCCCTTTTAGGATTTTGGATGCAATGCCCAATTTTCTCAGCCCTTTGGAAACAGATGATCATTTAAAAAAAATTTGCATTTTGGGGGTCTCGTCCCTTTTACGGGGGGGCTTGATTGGGTTTGGGTTTGGAAAACCCGGGTCTGCCCTTATTCTGTTTAAAAAAAAATTGGGGTGCATTTTAAAACGGGAAATTTATTTGTTTGTGGTTTTTAGGGGGGAAAAGTCCTGTTTTGGGTTGGGGGGCGGGTGAAGTTGACTAGGGGTTTTCCCCTTTCCGGGGGGGTTTAAAGGTAAGTGGGCCAAAAATTGAAAAAGGGGTAAAAAAAAGGTGTAAAAATAAAAGTTTGGTTTAAATTTTAAAAATTTAAAATTTTTTAAATTTGATTTTTTTATTTTTTTTTAATTAAATTTTTTGTTTTTTAAAAAAAAATTTTTAATAAAAATTTAAATTGAATTTTTTTTTTTTTTAAAAAAACTTTTTTTTTAAAGTTTTTGAAAAAAAAAATTTTTAAATTAAAATTTTTAATATTCATATTTTTTTTGGATTTTGGGAAAAAAAAAAAAATATATATATATATATAAAATTTTTTTTTTTTTGGTTGTTTAGGTTTTATTAAAAATTTATGGGGGGGGAAACCCCATAGGCAATGGCTAAAAAAAATTTCACAAAAAGGGAATATAAAAGAGAGTTAAAATGGGAAAAGGATGCGGGGCTATGAAAGTTATTAAAAACCTTTAATATAGGGGAACATAGTAATCCTTTTTTTAAAGGGAAATTCCCGAGATTACCCGGCAAAGGGAAAAAATTTGGCCTAAAATTTGAACAACCATCCCCAGGAAAGGGACTTTTAACCCGAGTCATCAACATCATGAAAGTGTTTCTGTTTTTTAAAAGGAAATAAGAAAAGGGGGGAAAAAAAAAGGGAAGACGAAAAGAGAAGGAAAAAGGGAGCGGGGTTGTTTTTAAATTTGTTTGAAGATAAAGGAAAAAAAACTGATGAAAGATACCAACAAAAGGGGAAGAAAAAGGTTGGAAAAGGCAAAAGGGAAGAACGTCGCCAAAAAAACAAGGGGAGAGGTCGGTATCCTTTTCTCCCATACGGATTGGGCAAAAAAAACCCCACCTTATGGGGAAGGAAGTACAGCTTGGGGATGTTTTATCCTCAGTTTCCCAAAGTGTCCTCCAGCGGGGGGATTTTTACATCAGAGATGGATAAATGAATAATGAAAAGGGAAAAGCAGAAACGGACCAAAAAAATGCACCCAAGCCCAAAAGGAAAAAAGAAAACGAGAATCTAAAAACGGGGGTGGTATGGGGTTTTTTTTAAAAAAAAGGGGAAGGGAAGGGATGGGGACGATGAGGATCAAAAGTGATTTAGAGGGGATCATGGGTGGATATGTTTCCTGCCCACCCAAAACGGGGTTGGCCAACGGAGAAAAGGGTAAGGAAGGTTTGAAGAAAAAGGATAAAAGATATTACAGTGCTGAGGAAGGTTGGGAAGAAGAGGATACAAATATTCGAGTGCTGGGGAAAGAAAAGATAAAGGGACAGCGATAAAAAGGAGCCCGGGAAGGTTTTGTGTATTCGAAGGAGTTTTTCCTAAAAGAGGGCCACAGAAAAATAGAAGGAGATATAGCCCATGTTTTATCAAAAACTGAAGAGTGAAAGGACTGCAGAGGGGAAAGAGATTTAAAAGAGGAAAAACCTCCAGCCCGCTAACCATACAAAAGGGAGAAACAGCTAAAAAGAGAACCCAAAAAAAGGTGAACAAAATATGCATTAAGGTCAAGGAAAGATACCACAGAAAAGGGAAACCAGTTATCATTTTCGAGGTAAAAAACTTTGAATAAAAGGGGCCGTTGCAAAATCCGATATGTCAAATATACTTGAAAAGTTGCCTATTCTTCAGAAGGGGGCCCTACCCGGGGGGTTTTCAAAAATTGGAAAAAAATTACGGGGGGAACACAGCCCGGGCCATAGGGGGGAAAATTAAGAGATGTTGGAAAATCCTTTGGGATTCCGAAAAGGAAGAAGTTTTTTCAGGAGCTGGACTCATTAGATATGTGGGACTGCAGGAAGGGATCCTGAATTTTTTGGGGGGGCAAGAGGTCGTCTGTGGAGAGCTTTAAAAGATACTTTTCCAAAAAATGTGCACCCTTTATATATTTTGATTGCCCCGCTAGGAAAACAAGAAAACCCGGACCCCTATGTGTAAAGAGTTCATAAAGTGTGGGGGAAATATTCCGGGAAAATTGCCCCAGTTTGTGAGTCAAATTGAGCATCAATTTTGAGAGCAAACGCAAATGGGACTGCCCTCACCAGAAAGGGAACCCAAAGGCAGAATGGTTGGATTTGGAAAAAAGAAAAAAGGGTTTTGCTATACGGGACCCACATAGCTCATCAGGGTTTCTTTTCCCGGGGAAAGGGAAAACTCAACCAAAAAGAGCCAAACGAAGAAACCTCAAAAAACCTCAATCAAAACAACGGGGAAGAAAAAAAAGGGATAAGAAACAAGTTTTGGGTTTGCAAAAGTCCTTTGCCCCCAAACCAAAAATCACTCCCACGGGGTTTCAACCGGGAAACTTTCCAAACCAAAGTGGCCCCACCCAAACCAAATGGCCCCCAACCGGGGGTTTCATATCCAAGCCAATTTTGGACAGCCCCCAAAATTTGGGGAGAGGAAAAAAGGGAAAAAGGATTTAAAGGGGGGGAAATTTTTAAGCCAAACTTCCCGCCCCCTCCAGTGGGGTTTTTAATTGTGGACGGGTTTGGGGTTTTTTTTCCCGTGGGAGTGAAATTTGGTCAGGGGGGAAAAAATTAGGGGGAAATTTTTAGGGGAAGATACGGGGCCCCTTCGGTCTCGGGAGGCCCGGGGGTAAACCCTACGGGGTTCCGGAGCAAGGATTCAAGGGGGCCTAGAGACCGAAAGGGGGTGTCCTGGAAAAAAAAATCAGGACAAAAGAGTCCCTTTGGTGAAAATAAAAAAACCCCGCCCTTTGGGAAGTGGGGCGGTAGCGGGTTTGCGTTACCGGGGTGTGGGACCTGAGATGCAAAACCTTCCCCCTATGCCCAAATCAACCCCCTTTGGGGAAAATCGGATTGGGGGGGAAAAAAAGGTTTCCCCCGGGAAAACCCCAATTGAGTTTGGCTAAAAGACAAAGGGAACAAACCCAAAAGGGTTTCAAAAACAACACGGGGCATTTGGGGGTTCATTGTGAAAGTTAACGGAAACAAAAGGGGGCCCAAACGGCTGTTGATGGGCCCGGGGGAAAGGTTTACCAATTTTTCGTGAGGACGAGATGGTTGGGGGCTTCAGATTCGGGGATTGGAACTCAAGTGAAGATTTTATAAAAGGCAGGCAAGAAAATAAAAAGTTTTATTTTTAAAAAACCCGGGGTTGGGGCCCGGGGGAAATATCCATTCCTTTTTACCCCAAAAACAAAAATCTTTTTCCCAAAACGGGGAAGGTTAGTATAAACCCAAAAGAAGGTTAAATTTGGGCCAAGGGTTTTTTTTTAAGGCCAAAAGGGACACCCATGGAAAAACCCCAGACGTTATCTGAATAGAGAATTGGAAAAAGAGAGTGTGCCCAGGGCCTTTGGGGTTTTTGGGGGAAAGGTTATAGAAAAAAGCAAATAGGAGAAATGATGACAAAAGGGCAGAAAAAATTTGTTTCGGGAAAGGAAAAGGGAAAATTTTGGCGATCTGAGAGGAAGACCCAAAAATTTTCTTAAAAAAATGATTTCGGCTCAAGGGAAAAGGAACCCACAGGGGGTAGGAATGACCTAAATCTATTTCAATAGGGTTTGATTCAAACCCCATAAAAGAGGGATGTTGCAAAAAGTTCCAAAAGGGTTGTGGTCTCACATGGGACGGATTTTGGCGTGTAAAATCGCCCCCCCTTTAGGTTGAATTTCCCCGGACCAAACCCCCATGGAAAAATCGGGACCCATTGAAGGATGAAGAAATAAAAGGGAATTGAACCAAAAATTGAAGGATTTTCAAAAGCAGGGTTTTTTAAGGGGACAAAAAAAAACCCTGGGGTAAAAAGCCTTTGTGGCCTGTAAAAAAAACCAGAGGGAATTTATGGGGGAGCTCTGATTTGAGACAGTAAATGAGGTAGTGTTTGACTTTCCAGCAGAATCCCAAAGGCCCTCATACCTTGTTGCTATTTCCCCCGGGATGCGACACTTTTTACAGAAATAGACTTATGGGGAGCATTTTTCAGGGGCCCCTTAGTGTAGAGGGGCCGGGTTTATTTGGGTTCCCCTATGGGGACTTCAAATGGTAAATAAAATTCCACGGGGGTCCCGGCTTTCGCCGCATATTTTCAAAAAAGTACTAAGGGAAATTTTGGTAGGGAAATCAGATATTGCAAAGCACGGGTCATTCAGTACGTGGATAAATTAGTTTGCTCAAAAAAAGGGGAAACTGTCATGGGACTCTTTTACTACGGGTTTTGGGCAAAAAAGGGGCATAAGGGCCCACAAAAAAAAGCGGAAATTTTGGGCAGGAAAAATTTGTTATTTAGGTAAAAACTAACCCCATGGCCACAAAAACTTTGGAAAAAAGCAGGGGGAAAAACAAAATTCGAAAGGCCCCCAAAAACCCTAAAACCGGTCGGGAAAAATGTTTTGACTTTTCTGGGTATTGGGTTTTTATTCCCAGTTTGGGTAGAGGATTTACTAGTTTGTGGCAAAATTGAAGTTTATGGTTGGGGTACTGAGAGTGGTCAATCCATAGAAAAATTTTTTCCGGGGGACCCAGGAACCAAATGGGGGCTTTAAAACGATCAAACAAGTTTGCAGGAGGCCCTGAAACTTCCCCTACCAGATTACCAAATAACTTTTTGCTATATTTCCAAATTTTAAATGGGGGGTAGATTCCCGTGTGCGGTTTTTTGTCAACCGACAGGCACGGGGACAATCCTCAGCCTATTTCCTACTATTTTCTACTGCTTTTTCCAAGGTAAAAACTGGTTTAAACCACTTTTGGTACGGGAAAATGGGGGGGGGGGATATTAATGTTAAAAACCCTCACGTCACGATGGGCAAACCCGGTGCCCAATTCTTACCCTCTGTCCAAAAATCTTCTGAACTAGGGAAATAACTTTTACTATGCCTAGGCTCAGAGACTATTGGGCTCTTAGGGGAGGATTCACCCGGGGTGGATGGTTACAGTAAATCCCCGAGAGTTTACCAACTTCAGAGGATGGTTGAGCCACATGAGTGTCAGAAGCAGAGAGATATTCGAGGCTCAGATCAGATTTTACAAGCCTTTCATTACGTGAGGCAGACCTGGAGGATTGGACGGATGGGTCTTGCTATCGGGTGGGCGTGTAAATTATGGGGGGGAAAGGAAGAGGGGGGGGGGGGGGGGACGGGGGAGGGATGGTGAAAAGGCTGAAGTAATACCACAGCCGCATCTGCACAACTTGCTGAACTTGTGGGGCTAACAGAAGCATGTTTGTTAGCAGAAGGAAAGCCCGAGTATTAAAGTAACCATATACACTGATTCAGCATATGCACCATAGTGTATGTCATGTGTTTGGGCGGTATGGAAAGGTGGGTCGAGGGTTTAAGAAAAACGGATGGTTCTCCGATACACATCATGCACAAAAATGAAACGTTGCCATGCTATGATTTGAGCCTTACAGAGATAGCGATAGCTAAGTGTGCAGCTCACAAGAACAGATATGATCAAGAGTGACACAAGGGGAAAAAACGCTGGGTGAAGTGCAAAGCCGCCCCAGGAGCGGATAAAATTGGGAAAAATTTTTTCCCGGTCACTCAGTAGTGGAAATGGGGAAAACAAATACGCTTGGGATGTTTTTGGCAAAAACGCCTTTCAACGACAAACAGCTAGGCTAACCGAGGGGGGTCCCCAAAAATGCCTACTGGGCTTGGAAACCCTGGGGGGGTTTTTATAACGCCTCTAATCTCTTTTGGGATGATTCAAAAAAGCCCCGGCTTAGCTCATTTTCAGGGGGGAGGGTTTAAAAGAAGGGTCCCCAAAGGTAGGTTTTTTGGGGTCCATATTGGGTTTTAAAAAAGTGATTTATGGAAAGGGGCACTAAACGTCTTTAAAAAAAAAAAGTTCGAAAAAGGGATACCGTTCCACCCGGTTTTCCCTTTCCCCAAACCCAAAGGGGCCTATCGTGAGTTGGGTCATTGGGTTTGTTGAAAATGTACAAAACCCCCTTTTAGGGAAAAAATACATGTTGGGGGGGTTTTAGAAAGATTTTCACATGGAAAGGAAAACTTTCCAACCAAACGTAAGGAGGAAAATCGGGTTTCCAAGGTTTTTTGTGTTAAAAAAGTCATAAGCAGGGGGGATTTCCCGACAATATCCCCAGACAATGGAAGGGGAATTTTTGGATAAATCAGTTTTAAAAGATTTGCAAAAATTGGGAATTAAGCAACGTTTTTTGGGGGCAGTTTTTTTCACCCCCAAATCAAGGGATGTGTGAAAAATGAACGGGGTCTTGAAAAAACGCATTGGGGAAATTTTTCCCAACAGGTCTAAAATGGTAGCGGGGCTTCCTTTAGCCTAAAGGGGTTCGTCAAGTGAGTTACGGTTACTTTTTACACCCCATTAGTTTTTTAAAAGGAAAAAAGGTGCCAAAGCCTTTTTGCGAACAAATGGGAAAAGGGCCAAGCTTGGCCCTGTTGGGAAATGAAATGAGACGTACGTTCCTATATGGCCCAATTTTTATAAAAAATTTTCCACATTTTGGTTTTTTGACAGGCAAAGACAAGAAAAAGGTGCAGAAAGGGCCTGAGGGGGATAAGAGGGTACATAAACCGGGGGACAAAATATTCAAAGGGATTTAAAAGGAATTTGGGAAAAACGGGAAAGTCGTGAAGGGGCCCTTTTAAGTTTCGTAGATGGGGAAAAGCTTTTCCGGTTACGGGGGCTCCTCGTGGGGTTTATTTTTTACTTGGGGTTAAAACGCCCACAGGAAAGTCCACCGCAGAGGGGAGGGGAAAGGGGATAGGGGAAAAACAGGAAGAGGAAAAGATTGGGCAAAGTTGGGGGTTAAAGTTTTTATAATGGTGACACCCCCCCCCCCCCCTTTTGTGTGCCAGGGGTTTACTATGCGGGGTGGGAAGGAAAAGGGTTTGGGGGAAATTTTTTCCCCTTCGTCCCAGAAGCAACCCGGGGAAAATTTCAGTGGGGGGTGTGAAGCGCAGGGGATCCCCAGGGCAACTCTTGGGGTTTCCGGGGAAGCAGTGATTCAGTTGGACAAAATAGGGCCAGACCCCGTTTGGAGAAAGTCAGACCCAAAACCCTTTCAAAAAAGGGGTAAATTTCAGCGATAACAAAAACAGTGGGGAAACTTTAACCCCTTTTAACATTGAAAATTAAAACCCTAAAATATCGCATTTTGATTACAAGGGCCAATTTGGGGGAAACACCAATTTTGAACCAAAAGACTTTTTTAAGGGGGAATACTCAACTCTTTAAAGGTAACTTTTGGAAAGGGTTTTAAAGGACGACGCCCAAAAACAAATGTAGGAGGGAAACCGGGCCCGACAACAACTTTTCTAAAAAACAAAAGATGAAAAAGGGAAAAGACTCAGCAAAAAGTGGAGAGAAAAATATAGGTTTTACTGAAATATACAGGAAATAAATGGAAGTAAGGGTGAGTTTTTTTGGGGCAACTTAAATCAGAAGGGTACAAGGGTCAAACCGCTGGGAGGGAAAAGAGACCTAAATGGGAAAACATTTTGGGTTTGATTCTTGTTTGAAAAAAAGATCAAAGGGGGAGGGATAAAACTTTGGGTTCCCGCAGTTAATCATGCTGTAAGGTCATGAGGGAAACTTGAGGGCCCTTTTTGTTGAGAATTCCGCACCGGAGACGTTGGGTTTTTGATTTTTGGAAAAAAAAGGGCCTCAAAACCCTTATCAAGGGGGGTGGGCAAACCGGGGGTTGAATGGCTGTTTTAAACATCAAAGACATTTACAGATACAAAATTCGTGTCAAAACTTTGTTTAAACCTAGGTATAAGTGCCTTTGGGTTAATGAATTTTCCCCTTTGGAAAAATGTTTTGGGTGGTAAAAAAAGTCAGGGAATGCGATCCCCCGAAACTTTTTTAGGTGAAAGCGTGGGGCTTTTGTTTTGTTCTAATAAAAAGATGAGGCAAAAAAGGTTTGTTCAGGGAAAACAGATTTTTGATGATTATATATATTTGGAGAAGCAAGGACAAAAGGGTAGAGAGGACAAAAAGAATGTAACTTTTTTTTACCAGGTAGGAAGAAAAGGGAGGCTTGATGGGGAAGATCACCCTTTTTCCTGTCAATTAAATTTGGGGAAATTTTTAAAATATTTTGGGGGGTTTTTGGGTGAAAAAGCAAAATATTTCTTTTCCCTATGGATGGAAAAGGGTTTGTTATATGTCAAATTGAAACCTTTCCCTATAGGTTTTTTTTCCCTTTGAAGAGGAGACATGAAAAACAGATAATCTGGGAAAAAAAATGTTGAAAATAGGGTGAAAAAAACCCCTGGCAAATTTTTAAAAATCTTTAAGGGCCCACCTTTTGGGGAAAAAAAGTCGGGGAGGGAAGTGGGAATTTTTTTTTCCATGGTATGGGTTTTAACATTTCTAGCCCGGGGGTCATATTGATAAATTACATATACGTTTCAGGGGTTTTCGAATGAAACCCAAAAAGAGGGGTTTTTCCCTTTTGTCCAAAAACTCAAAGAAGTCACAGACTGCGCTGTTGAAAAAATGACCCTGGCTTTTATTTATTTTTGGGAAAAAAAGGGGGGATTTTTGGGTAGAATTGGGCGGGGGGGATTTTTATACTTTTATCCCCCGATAGTTGATTATCACTAGTGTTATAGAGGGATTTAAAAATAAAAAGGAAGCGTTTGGTTTGACTGAAGGAGCGGATGGTCGCAAGTCTTGGGGTTTAAAAATCAGTTAGGCCCAATGGAGCTGTGATGGCGATTTTTTGGCCCGCTTTGGGTACGTTGTTTTGGTCATGTTTTTCTTTTTTACTTTTTTTGCCTTTTCCCCCAAAATATGATTTAAGAAGGGGTTTGGGGTTGTGAGCCTGGAGACAACATCAGATGGGCCCTTGTTGATTGTTCCCGGTTTGCAAAATGGACGAGGGGGGGCTTATGGGTACTGATGGGTAAAATCCTTTTTTATTTTTGATCATTTTTCAATTTTTTTTAAAATTTGGGGTGATTTTTTTATGATTTTATGAATCAAGGGGGGGAATGGGTTTATATGATTCATATATCATTTATATATCATTTTTATATTCTAAGTTGATATCATTTATTTATCATTATTTTCTTTTAAGTTTGATAATTGATGTTATAATTTGAAAATGTATTGTTTTGCAAAAGATACTGTGGGTTTTTATTTTTCTGCCAGAAGCATTTGGGGAACATGGGAAGGGACATATGACTGGAGGGGATATAAACAAGGAGGGTGTGGCCGATTCCATATCAACAAGCCATTGGAAGTCGAGACTACGGGGGAGATGAAGTGTAGGGATACATTCCAGTGTCTGCAATGAAATATAGACCATGTGTAATACATAATTGTGTATATTCTTAGGTATTAATTTTTGTAGAAGATGTTTGATGTATTGAATACATGTGAGGGATTTAGATGTTTTTGTTTATTTCGGTGATGTTTGAGGGACAGGGAATTAGGCAGGGGAGAGTTGTGCCACTTTAGGGTCCAATGGGTTGACCAGCCTTAATGGTTTTTTGGATAGGATTTTTTTTTGGAGGGGCTTTTCCTTTTTGTTTTAGTTTTCCTCATAGTTTCAAAAAGCATTTACATGGGGTTTTGGTTTTTCTGGAGACCGGGTGGGTTGGGCCCGGGGGAAGGGACCGTGAAAGAATTTTTTCTGTCTTGATTGATGGATGGGTAGAAAGAGGGGGGCCGGACATTTTTTCGCTCTAAAACCCATAAAATTTGTTCATAAGTCTAGTAAAGTATTCCCCCAACGGGGCATAAACAGGGGTTCCAATTTTTAAAAAGGTATTTACACTCTAAAAGGAAAATGTTTTTGGGTTTTAAAGTTTTAAAAAAACTCAAAAAGATAAAAATTTTTTTGTTAATCCTATTCGTTTGGTTTGAGACTTTTTTGTTTGGTTTTCGAAAGGGGGGAATGTAGTTATGACATTTTTGAAAGGTGTTTAAAAGTTTTTTTAAAGGGAACTGAAAAAATTTTCATTTTGGTTCAAAGGGGAATGTTTTAGCGGGAACCCACAACAACAGCAGGGATTTTGGGGAGAAACGGGGGTTGGGGGCATAAGGGAGGAAAACCCCATTTGGGAGGGGATATTACGGGGGAAAAACGACGAGGGCAAAAAAACATTGGGGATTTATTTTTGGGCTGCCCCCCAGTCCAAACTTTGCGTGTCTGTAACTTTTGCTGTAAACCCCCTTTATTTAATAAAAACCTTGAAAAGGGACGGGCCTTTGGCAGGCCCCTTTGGGGGAACACGCTTGGGCCCCCCCAGCCACCGGGCACACCCCCCTTCACAGTGTAAAAGATCACTAAGATTTTTAAAAGGGGCCATTGGCCCCTAAAGCCATTATCCGAAGGGGCATTAAAGGGGACAGAAAGATTACCCCATTGGGCGGGGGAGGCTAGTCTGAAAAAATGTGTGACATTTCTTGGGATAAAAATATTTAAAAAACATAATAAAGGGGGTACACAGGAAGCGGCACGTCCTAATCCAGGCACTTGGGCATCCCCGTCTGGGGTTTCGGCAATCGCTGGTTGGGGGGGCACCCCTGTGCTTAAAAAACCCCCAAAGGTTTAGAACCCTGCAGCCCGTTTGGGGGAAAAAACCCCCCCAATTCCTCCGTCACCCCCCCCCTCCCCCCCACACTCCACTGGCTTCCAGTTTAACTCGCATCTACTACAAAACCAAAGGTGCTTGGGCCCACGGAGCTTTGGGGGGAACGGCCCCCTCCGTCCCCTTTGGGCCTGTCAGTCCCCACACCCCCAAAAGAGGGCACTGCGTTTTATTCCCCCTCTGGCCCCTGGCCCCCCACCCCTGCGGGCATAGGGTTTCCCCCAGGGCCCCGTCCAAAACTATTCGCTGGCCCGCTTGGCACCCCAATGGGGAAAAAGCTCCCCCCCGACCCCAGGACAGTGGAGTCACTGACCCCCCCCGGAAAACACGGGAAACCCCCCCCCTTTAAAGGCTACCGGGGGAGTTTTAACCCGGAACCCCCTTCCAAACCCCCGTTTTTTGGGAAACCCAATTTATGGGAAAAAAACCCCTCTTAAACCCGTTTTCGCGTGGTTTGGGGAAATTTTATGTTACAGTACGTTGGGGGGTGTATCAGAATATATTTTTGAACCAAAAGGGAAGGGGGAATTTGGAAAAGGGTTTTAAATATTTTTCATGGGAACAGCAGTAAAACATTATTTATAATGCTACTATTAAAAAGGAGGGAAACGAGGAAAGTTGATTTCTAAATAGTTGGGGTTTCCACCAAAGGGGCTCTTTCCCCCGTCCCCCCCAAAAACCCAAAACTCTTACCCCCCCCACCACACCCCCAAAAAAACCCTTTCCCTCCCCAATTTTAAACGGACTCTTCCCGGGGGGAAACCCAACAGACTCTTACCCTCCCCCATCACCCAGGGGCCTTAAACCCCGCCCCACCAAACCCCAAAAAATCTTACCCGCCCCCCCACCCCAAAGGCTCAACCTGCCCCCCACCCGGCTCATTACTTTTAATGCTGTCAACAAATGTAAAAAAATGTCAATGCTATAAAGTATTTGTAGCTAATAAAGGCGATTGGACTGTATGATTTTTCATATTGTTAACAACATTCTAAGTCTGCTAACATTTCATCATGAAATGTAACGAATTTAGTTTTTTTAACATCACAATCATCATTGCGGGACTTTTATTATTTGAGTAAAATCGCAGAGGTCACGACCTATTTTGCTAGGTCTGTGTAATTTTCATACTGGCGGAACGGAGGTGAAGCGAAGTAGCGGCACCATTGATCTCCAATAAGAGGTGGACCCGGTTCATCTACTTCAGTATAAATGGACTTCCTGTTTCACACACAGTGGGAGGATTCAACACCTATAGGTGCATGTAAAGTCTTCATACACTTAATACAAGTATTCAGCCTATAAGTTAAGATTACTATCTAGTAAAACTGCAATTACATTTTTGTATTTAATGGATTTTATTTAATGAGGTAGAGTTTTTGCAAGTGCGGGATACAAGAGAGGGGCAGTGTTGACACAACAACCAGTTGGCAGAAGGACTCCAGAACCAGTGGTTCCCACCTGTGGCGTCTTGCGCTGGGTGGTGCAGGTGTGTCCTCAATTACTTTTTAGATTGTAGTATTTATTATTGCAAAAAAAATAATAACAGTGGGAGTGTATTAATGGTATTATAACATCAATTTTACATTCCTTTTCACAATGCAACTAGTTTATAATAATAATAATTAAAATAATAATACTCGACCTTCACAGGCTGTGTTACATTCACATCTAGTGATAGAAATTTGGACCGACAACTATATTGATGTGGAAAAAAGCAACAGCGGACAGCCGTGAATGGTGGTCCTCAAGGTGGGAGGGGGGGGGGCTTGGACGGTGATTGAGTGTCTTCCAGACTGGGAAAGATTGGGAAACCGCTGAGCTGAGACAGTCACATCTGTGTGGTGTATCATGATAAGGTAGGGTAAAAACCCAGATATACAATGATTCTGCAAAACCCAACAAAACAGACTGGATTATAATGTATAGTATATGTACGTTACCATGAACTAATGCCAGTAATCCGAGACCAACCTCACACACACAGTATTATACAAAGACACACAAAAACACACCAATAACATACTAGGTGTATAGCAGTGTCTTAGTCCAACAGACTAGGGAGACAGGCCCTCAGCGTCTCAGATCTAGGTGAAGAAGTGTCTTCGTCCACCGACTCTGGAGACAGGCCTCAGCGTCTTCAGATTAGGCCCCCTTTAGTGAAGAAGTTTAAGTGTCTTATGTCCACCAGAATAGGAGACAGGCATACAGCGGTCTTCAGATTAGTGTGAAGAAGTGTCCTAGTTCCACAGACTAAGGAGACAGGCCTCAGCGTCTTCAGATTAGGTGAAGAAGGTCTTATCACAGACTAGGAGACAAGCCTCCAGCGTTTCAGAAGGGAAGAGAGAGATCAGAAAGAGTATGGAGAGCAAGGAAGCGAGAGATCAGATGGTATTCTCAAGTGTCATAAGGTAGAGAGCCGACCAGAAAGGCCGAAGGTTTCAGAAGGGACGCAAGAAGATCAGAAGAATATGGAGGGAGAAGGGGAGAGAGAGCTCAGAAAAGATGGAGGAGAAGGGAAGAGATGAGAGACGATTCAGTAAGTGATGGAGGAGAAGGTAAGAGAGATGATCAGAAAAGTATGGAGCCGAAGGGGAGAGAGAGATCAGAAAGTATGGAGGAGAAGGGAAGAGAGAGATCAGAAAGTTATCGAGGATGAAGGGGAGAGAGAGATCAGAAGGTATGGGAGAAGAGGGATGAGAGAGATCAGAAAGTATGTGAGGCGAGAAGGGAAGGAGAGAGACATCAGAAATAAGGAGGAGAAGGGAGAAGAGATAGATCAGAAAGTTATGGAGGAGAAGGGGAAGAGAGAGATCAGAAAAGAATGGAGGAGAAGGGAAGAGAGAGATCAGAAAGTATGGAGGAGAAGGGGAGAGAGAGCAGATCAGAAAGTATGGAGGAGAAGAAGAGAGAGATCAGAAGAAAGTATGGAGGAGAAGGAAGAGAGAGATTCAGAAAGTATGGGAGGCGAGGGAAGAGAGAGATCAGAAAGTATGGAGATAGGAAGATAAAGTGGTGCAGAGGAGAAGGGAAGGGAAGAGATTGAGATCGTAGAATAGCGAGGATGGGAAAGGATGAGAGAGATTCAGATAGTATTGGAGGTAGAGGGAAGAGAGAGATCCATGAAGGAGTATGGGTTGGAGCGGATGAAAAGGGAAGAGAGAGATCAAGACCAGTATGGAGGGAGAAGTTGGAATTAAGAGATCAGAGATTCAGAAGAAGGTAATTGGAGGATCAGAAAGGGAGGAAGATGGACGAGAGAGATCAGAAATGTTTGGATGGAGGAGAAGTAGGGATAAGAGGAGAGATCAAAGAAAGTATGGAGGGATGAGAAGGGAAGACGGGAGAATGAGATGGAGGAGAATGGAAGAGAGAGATCAGAAAGTAAGAGGAAAGTCATAAATTTATGGAAGAGAGAGAAAGTATGGATTGGAGGAGAGAAGGGAAGAGAGAGATCAGAAAGATATGGAGGAGAAGAAGAGAGAGCATGTTCAGAAAGTAAGGGAGGAGAAGGAAGAGAAAGTCAGAAAAGTATGGAGGAGAAGGGAAGAGAGAGATCAGAAAGTAGGGAGGAGAAAGGGAAGAGAGAGATCAGAAATTATGGAGGGAGAAGGGAACAGAGAGCATAGATCAGAAAGTATGGGAGGAGAAGGGACCGAGAGAGAGATCAGAAAGTATGGAGGAGAAGGAGGACGTTGTTCACCACCTGAGATAATGATGTGATGAATCGGTCCTATGATAGTAACTACAATAAGATAACAGGTCATTTATTACATGACAGAAACACACTAAAACATGCTTCCATTCTGGAGAAACACAGTTCCTCTTTGATCTGGGTAGCTGTGTTTTTTATTTGAACTATATTTTAATCCATTTACACATATTCAAGTGGAGGAGCAATGGAAAAACCTGTCCTTACCTAGGAGGTTCATGCTCACAAAGTCCTTAAAAAGAGGTTTTCATGTTCAACGAGAGCGCGTTTGAGACAAGCTCACGTCACTTCTGGTCCTTTGGGGATGGACTGCTTTCACGTAGTTTTCCTCATTCGGTCCTGTTCACGTTGTTTCAGCTGACAACATTTATTCTGGACGTGCTCTTTTCACCATACACATGTTCTTTGACCACAGAT
The DNA here is from genome assembly GCA_036851935.1 of Coregonus suidteri. Classification (NCBI taxonomy): domain Eukaryota; kingdom Metazoa; phylum Chordata; class Actinopteri; order Salmoniformes; family Salmonidae; genus Coregonus; species Coregonus suidteri. Next base: position 6,831,671 of record CM072220.1, read on the forward strand.
CATCTGCTGAGCGAATAATGCACTTGAGTTTTTTGGTTCGCTGAATTAGTTTAGCCTCAGTGGTTTCTTCAGAAACATCCTCACAGGAAATGTCAGGGACTGTTAATGCTGATAGGGGGGGGTCAAATTAAAATTAATATGGCTTTTAGGGTACAGCAGCCTGTTTCTACATCTTCCAGTCTCTCCAGTTATTACTTCAATTGATAGTCATTGATTGTAGAGAGCCGAGTCCAGGGTTGTTGGTCAATTCCAATTAAAGTCAGTCAATTTAAATAAAAAAATTGAAATAACCAATTTTTCCTATTAGTTTATGCGAAAGTCATTGAAAGAGATGCCGTATTAATGTTATCAACAATCTACTCAGATCTCTATTGTAAAGTGGGCTGCCTGTCCCCTACATACATTCACCATACGGAAGGTCCTCAGTCAAGTATCGCATTTCAAGCACAGATTCAAGTATATAAGACCAGGGATTTTTTGAAAGCCTATAAAGAAGGCAGCAGTGATTGGTAGATGGGTTAACACATAACACATCAGACATTGAATATCTCTCTTTAAGAATGTGTCAAGTTGTATCATAACTTATCCTCCTGGTGATAGTGCATGTATAAACCCCCAGAGCCACATCAAAGATACACGTGTCCTACCTTGATGGGGTTCGAGCTGCATGACAGGAAGGAAAACTGCTTGTCCCATTGTGATTCACCATTAAGGCCAATTGGTGATTTTAAAACAGCTAACGAGTTCGTAATGTCTGTTATGGGAGACGAAAATCTCAGGATGGATCAACAACATTGTAGGACTCCACAATAATGAACTTAAAGACAGAGTGAAAAGAAGAATACAAAAATAAGAAATAAATTATACTCCAAACCAGAAATCCCTATTACTATAAGTATTCAGACCCTTTGCTATTAGACTTGGAAATGAGCTCTTGGTGCATCCTGTGTTTCCATTGATGATCCTTGAGATGTTTGAACAACTTGATTGGAGTCCACCTGTGGTACTATTCCTAATTGCGATGGACATGTGATTGGGAAGGAAACACACCTGTCTAGGTTAACATACCACAGTGACAGGCATGTCTCTCCCCCCCCCCAAAAAAAAATAAGCCATGAGGTTCGAAGAATTGTCGTAGAGCTCCGAGGACAGGATTGTGTCGAGGCCCAGATCTGGGGAAGGGTACCGAAACAGTTCTGCAGCATTGAAGGTCTCCAAGAACACAGTGGCCTCCTTCATTCTTAAAGGGAAGGAAGTTTAGAACTACCGAAACTCTTCCTAGGAGCTGGCCGCTTTCCGGTACCAAACTTGAGCCAATCGGGGAGAGGAAGCCAGGTGCAGGGGGAGGTGACCAAGAACCTGATGGTCACTCTGAAAGAGCATCCAGAGCTCCTCTGTGGAGATGGTTGGAACCTTACCAGAAGGACAAACCATCTCTGCAGCACTCCCCCACCAATCAGGCTTCCTTTACGGTATGAGTGGCAAGAATGGAAGTCACTCCTCAGTAAAAGGCACATGGACAGCCGCTTGGATTTGAATTGCCCTAAAAGCACCAAATATGACTCTCAGAATGCATGAGAAAACAACCGATTCTTTGGTCTGATGCAAACAAAAGATTGAACTCTTTGGCCTGAATGCCAAAGCGTACACATCTGGACGAACCCTGGCATCATCCCTAACGTGAAGCATCGGTCTGGTTCGTGCACAGAATCATGGCTAGTGGGGATGTTCTTCAGCGGCAGGGAATGAGAGACTAGTCAGGATAGAGGGAAAGATGACATGGAGAAAAAACGTACAGAAGGAGAGTCCTGATGAAAATCCTGCTCCAGAGCGGCTCAGGACCTCAGACTGGGGCGACGGTTTCACCTTCCAACAGGACAACGACCGTGAAGCACACAGGACAAGACCAAACGCTTAGGAGTGGCTCCGGGACCAAGTTTACTGAATGTCCTTGAGTGCCTACCATCCAGAGCCCCGGATGCATGAACCCGAATCTAATATCTCGTAGAGAGGACCTGAAAATATGACTGTGTCCAGCGACACTCCCCATCCAACCTGACAAGGAGCTTTAGAGGATCGTCGCAGAGAAGAATGGGAGGAAATCCATAAATGTACAGGTGTGCCAAACCTTGTAGCGTCATCCCACCAAGGAAGATCAAGGCTGTAAGCGTGCCCCAAGGCGGGCGTCAACAAAGTTTACTGAGTAAAGTGGGGTTCTGAATACTTATGTAAATGGTGATATTAACAGGGTTTTTTTATGTATACATTTTGCATACAATGTCTAAAAACTGTTAGTTGCTTTTGTAATTATGGGGTCATATCGTGTAGATGATGAGGGTGTGAAAAACAAGTGTATCCATTTTATCAAAATAAGGCGTAATGTAAAAAATGTGGAAACAATGCAAGGGGTCTGAATACTTCTGAATGCATCTCGTAATCTACATGTTTATTTTACTTGTGAAGTGTGTGCAGTGTACTGACGTCATCTGACAATATAAACCAAATGAGGTTATATCACTCTAAAGAGCATCTGTTACAAAAGTACATAAGTATGATTGGACATATGCTCCCTACCTTGTCGAAATACCACTTCTTTACATGCAATCCCCTCTCATCATCATTCGAATTAAACTGACCACTCTTCCAAGTCAACCCCGTCATTTTCACAACCGCCCTGAAAAAAGCTTAGGTGTGGGCGTACTCTATGTGATGAGATGACTCTTTGTGGAGAGAGATGGACCCAGAGAGCGCACGAGACGAAGATTTGCTTGCAAATGTAAATCATATATTTCTACCTTGCCAATTAAAGCACACATTGAATTGAGAGCCATCGAGCGGACAGAGAGCACATGGATAGAAATGTGACTTAAATGTTCAGATCTCATTGTTTCCTTAGTCTACTAAAACTGTTAACGGTGTGGATTGATGGCGGATAGAAACCGGGAATGTTCAGTCTGAAGTAAACTATTCAGTTTGAAGGCCTGCTCTGGTCTTG
>CM072220.1:6835165-6868172 GCA_036851935.1 Coregonus suidteri
TTTTTTTTTCCCTATATTTTAACCTTTAAACATTTTAAGGGGAGGGAGCAATGAAAATGTTCCCAGTCACTCAAGTCCTTAAACAAGTGGTTTTCATTTTAAAGGAGCTTTGAGCAAGCTCCCTCCCCACTTCTGGTCCTTTGGGGAGATGTTTTCAGTAGTTTTTCATTCGGGGTTTTCTCTTGTTTCCTGTTTTTTCGGGAGTGCTCTTTTCCCCAATCAGGTTCTTTACCACAGATCTTGTATTGGCATTGATTTTTTGGGTTCGCTGAATTAGTTTAGCCCGTGTTCTTCAGAAACTTCAGCAGGAATGTCAGGGATGTTAATGCTGAGGGGGGGTAAAATTAATTAATAGGGCTTTGGGGTTAACGCAGTGTTTCTACATTTCCCGCTCTCCGTTCTTTCTCTATATCTTTTATTGTATAGAGGCTCCGGGTTGTGGTAAAATTCCAATTAAAGTACAATTTTTAAAATAAAAAAAATGAAATAAAATTTTTTTCCTTTTTAGGTTTTTTTGAGAACTCATTGAAAAAGATTATTAATGTTTTTTTTCAAACAATCACTAGAATAATTAATGTCAAAGTGGGCCTGTCCCCCAACATTCAACATCGTAAGGTCCCTCAGTCAAGTTCGCATTTTTCAAGCACAGCTCAAAATACAAAGACCAGGGATCTTTTAGTAACCCCATAAAGAAGGGCCGTGATTGGTAGAGGGTGACAATAAAAACACAGACATGGGAAAATCTCTTTTAAGCATGGCAAGTTAAAAAATTTTCCCGTGGGTGATGTATTAAACCCCCAGACACATCAAAGGATGCAGGTCCTTTAACGGCGGGAGGACAGGAAGGAAATGCTTGTGTGTCACCAGAGGCATTGGGATTTTTAAAACAGTTACAGATTCAATGTCTGTGCGGGAGAAAACTGGGATGGGTCAAAAACATTTTAGTGACTCCACAATAATGACTTAAAAAAACACAAAATATAAAAAAATAAAAATATCCAAAAATCATCTTATATGAAAAAAAAGGTTCTAAAGAATAGCAAAGGAAACGGCAAAGGAAACACTTTTGGCCTAAATGCAAAGCCTCATTTTGGGGCAAATCCAACACAACCCCATCCTGAGTAATGCCTCCTTTTTAAGCATGGGGGGTGGCTGCATATGTTATGGGTATGTTTGACAATAGGGGGAGTTTTTTCAGGATAAAATGAAAGGGGGAGGGAGCTAAAACAGACAAACCCTAGAGGAAATTGCTTCAGTCATTTTCACAAGAACTGGGAGGGGGGAAAATTCACCTTCACCCGGACAAAAACCTACAACACAAGGCCACATTACACGGGTTGCTTAAACCAAGAAGCAGTGAATTTCCCGGAGGGGCCGAGTCAGTTTTGATTTGAATTCCTTAAAAAACCCTATGGCAAGACTTGAAAATTGCCATTAGCCACGTCCCCAAAAATTTGACGGATTTTTGAAAAAATTTAGAAAAGAAAATGGGTTTAATATCACCCCACTGAACATGACTCATGAAGACCTTCATCACCCCACTGAACATGACTCATGAAGACCTTCATCACCCACTGAACATGACTCATGAAGACCTTCATCACCCCACTGAACATGACTCATGAAGACTTCTTCATCACCCATGAACATGACTCATGAAGGTCTTCATCACCCCACTGAACATGACTCATGAAGACCTTCATCACCCCCCACTGAACATGACTCATGAAGACCTTCATCACCCCACTGAACATGACTCATGAAGACCTTCATCACCCCACTGAACATGACTCATGAAGACCTTCATCACCCCACTGAACATGACTCATGAAGACCTTCATCACCCCACTGAACATGACTCATGAAGATCTTCATCACCCCACTGAACATGACTCATGAAGACCTTCATCACCCCACTGAACATGACTCATGAAGACCTTCATCACCCCACTGAAACATGGACTCATGAAGACCTTCATCACCCCACTGTACATGACTCATGAAGACCTTCATCACCCCACTGAACATGACTCATGAAGACCTTCATCACCCCACTGAACATGACTCATGAAGACCTTCATCAGTGTCCTTCATCACAACTTGAAGAGACGTTCGCTCTATAACCCGTTTTTTATAAACCTCGTCCACAAAAAACAAACGTACCTATTGGATGAGAGTCTTTGCTGTATTCATCTAAAAGACAAACAAGAGAAAACATCATAAAAACATTTTAATAGCATCTGTCAGAAAATAACAGTTATGATTGACATATTCTCCTACCTGTTGGTACCATATCTCTCCATACTGTCCTCTCATCATCCCCGATTAACTCCATCTCAATGTCAACCCCTGTGTTTCTCATAACCATCTTACAACAGCTTGGTGTGGTGTCTGCAGGTAACAGCTGAATCTTCTGTAGAAGGTCATATGGTGCAACGATTGAGACAACAGACAGAGAGAGAGAGAAAGAAATAGAATGATATTTCCAGTTATTTAATATATAATATGACAGATTCATGTCCTCAGCCTGCTAAAAACTGCACCTCTGGATTGATGGGAGAGGAATGGGGATTCTTGACAGCAAACCAACTGTTCAGCTTTAAGGACCCGTTTGGACTTGACAGGACCAATTCTGAATATCCTTGGGACACCTGATGTTTCTCCCGGTCCCGAACAGCCTACAAAATGAGCAGTGTAGTAGTCAGTCTGAACAATGTAGTCTAATAATTCACACAACATGCAGCTCACTGAGCAATCCTTTTTTGTCAACATCAAAAAAATGTGTACACTATTTTTTATTTATTTTACCCTTATTTGACCAGGTAATTGACTGAGAAGAGAGTCTCTTTTACAGCAACGACCTCGGGAAGTGTTACAGGGGAAAGGGGATGAATGAGCCAATTGGAAGCTGGGGATGATTAGGTGGCCATGATGGTATGAGGGCCAGATAGTGAATTTAGCCAGGACACCGGGGTTAACACCCCTACTCTTATGATAAGTGCCATGGGATCTTTAGTGACCACAGAGAGTCAGGAAACATGTTTAACGTCCCATGCGAAAGACAGCACACTACACAGGGCAATGTCCCCTTCACTGCCCCGGGGCATTGGGTTCTCCTTCGAACAGAGAGAAGAGTGAGTGCCGTCTACTGGCTCTTCAAATGAATGAGACAGAAATAGATTTCTCACAGAGCTGCATGTTGTCTTTGTAATCTATAGATTTTCAACAAACTATCAGCTTTCCTTTAGTAAGTTTCAACATACTGTTGTCACTTCAATGATGGCGCCTCACCTCTTTCTGACTGGAGTTTCTGAGGAGCATGTACAGCCGTGAAATTACTGTTGCCTTTTTACTGCCATATAGAGGACCACGTCACAGTGGACAGCTACGTTCCAAAAAAAGATATAGCTCAGTATAACAGCGATAGGTGAGAACTTGGGATGGGAGAATCTTAGCATGGAATCTGGTGACCTCATGCACTTCCTCAACAGACACTCCATGTTCCTCTACATGAAGAATCTTCATCTCATTCCTCAGGGGAAGGGTTGGTCCCTGAACAACACAATAAAAAAGGAGACAGAAAGACAAATATTGTATTATTCATCCAACTAAAAACACAAAGAATATGCAGTATCAGATCACAGTAAAACAAAACTCCCAGAATAACTCATTCATTAATTCAGGAAGTGAAACTCAGTTACATGGAAATGTCTTTCTGAATACTATGTCTATATGGTTTTACCTAAACAGACAAAGTGTGGCAGATGAACTTCCTCCAGTTCACCTAACTCCATAGTGATGTCCAGCAATGGACCCACCTTGTCCGTACTGCATGTCTTTCAGAAGGTGACTGTAGGGATACCAGTTCCTGAAGTGATACTTCAGAATGACATCTCTGTCACACACCCAGCGGAGCCCAGACACTGTGCACTCATAACGCCCTTTGGGTGTCCTGTGCCTGAGGGCAACAACAAGATATGGTAGAGAGGGTCAATCGTCAAATGGAGAGGTTGGATTAGAAGCCTATCCCAAAAGGTAATGGGAAATACACTAGCAAGTGGAATGAAATGTTAAAAGTAGTTATTTTTTACCTGAACATTGTCACTTCCTGGACAGTGGAAGTCAAGGGTTCAATCTGAAGCCAGTGTGTGGAGTCCTGAACAAGGACAAGCATGTCAGTTATACATATGGGGCCAGTTTCCTGGACACAGATTGAGTCTAGTGCTGGACTTAAAGCATGATCAATGGAAGTTTCAATAGAACGTTTTTTAAGGTCCAAGATTAGGCTTAATCTTTGTCCGGGAAACTGGCCCATTAAATGAACAAAGTAATTTATCTAATGTATTTATTCAATGTTACATGGAATGCTGGTGATTGATCCAATTAAACTGTCTAATGACAAAATATGACAACAGCTAAAATCCTGCATGCCTACAAGCAGAACACAGGACTGTCTATATCCCAGTATGAATGGTTGGTCAGTACACACCTGGCTTTCAGACTGTGTTTATATTACTAAAGCAGAACACAGGACTGTCTATATCCCAGTATGAATGGTTGGTCAGTACACACCTGGCTTTCAGACTGTGCCTGACTCCTGAAGGTATGTAAAAGTGAGAATTGACATTATGACTTACCTCAACATGGTCACAAGTCTTACAGCTCTGAGGAATCCCTGAAGTCAAAAGTAGTTGTTATTTAAAACGGACAATCTCATGTAATAATGAATTAATAAATATTAAACAGACTTGTAATAAAAATGAATGTAAGTGAGCAACAGTCTCAGAATGTACACTCATTATCATACCATAATCTGACATTAGTGTTATATTAATGAATGTTTGTGGAAGCAGGAAACAACATGGTTCTGGTCCATGTTTTGGAGATGTTGGGGGCCTGATTTCTGGTAGATCCCAGGATGAGAGCTTAAAGGTAGAGTCAGCTAAATGATGTTGTACGAGCAGCACCGCAGATATTGTGATGAGCAAGATGCCTGACTTCTCTCTCACACAGTATCTGCCCATGTGCACGGGTTCTCTTCACTCTCTTACAGTGTCGTAGCCACGGGACCAAAACAGAGAAGTTTAGCATCGCGCTCCAACGCCCTTAGTTGTTGTAGAAGTTTACCCACTATGATGTTTACTTTGTGCATCTACATCATATTGCTGACTCTGCCTTTAAGTTTGTTTTGACCAAATATATCATGATTGTGTTCCTTGCCTGGGACTCAAGAACGCTTTAATCGTATTTTGATTTTTAAAACAATTATCAGTTAACACTCACATATCTGGTCTCTGGTGTTCTCAGGTCCAGGCTTGATACAACACTCTCCACCATGGTCTCTGCTGTTGGTAAAGCAGATGGATAGACTGTGATTAAACTAAATACAACTTATAAAGGCTTTATATAGCATACATACAGTCTTCATAAGCAATACAAAGGGTGTATAAAGGGTGACAGAACAGCTCCCTATGTAGGGTGCATTGCCTAATGTGACATAACACTATGTCAACTTCCATGAAGTCAATACTGATGGTGACATTACAGGTGACATTGCTTATCTTGATGAAAGCCCCTAGAGACGTGAAGTCACCAGGTATCATTTTAACAGGTTCTGATGCCCTCTTGTGGTTAGAGTGAAACTGACACTACAGTGAGACATAGGAGAGGAAACATCTGTACATCCAACAGAACACATTAAAAACACACCACCACCACTAATCTAACTGTCTGTAGGTCCAACAGAACACATTAAAACACACCACTACTACTAATCTAACTGTCTGTAGGTCCAACAGAACACATTAAAACACACCCACTACTACTAATCTAACTGTCTGTAGGTCCAACAGAACACATTAAAACACACCACTACTACTAATCTAACTGTCTGTAGGTCCAACAGAACACATTTAAAACACACCACTACTACTAATCTAACTGTCTGTAGGTCCAACAGAACACATTAAAAACACACCACTACTACTAATCTAACTGTCTGTAGGTCCAACAGAACACATTAAAACACACCACTACTACTAATCTAACTGTCTGCAGGTCCAACAGAACTTTCACGGTTTCGGCCGAGGCTGCCTCTCGTCCTTGCTCGGGCAGGCTTCGGCGTTCGTCGTCTCCGGAATACTAGCTGCCACCGTTGAATGTTTCTACGTTCATTTGCTTTTGTCTGTTGTTTGCCACACCTGTTAGCGTTTTGTGTAATTAGTGTCCTATAAGTTTCTCGTTTTGTGTGTTTAGTGTTGTGGGTGATTGTTTCGTGTACTGTCGTGTTTGCTGGTCTTTTGACTATTTCGCTCGGTTGAGCTTTTTACTCCACTGCGCTGGAGCATATTACGCACCTGTTGTCGTGCGCCTTTCTTTTGGTCGCCTACGTGCGTCGTTTCGCCTTCGGGCAAGTTTTCCTGTTTGCCTTGTTGGTATTTTCAACTAAAGTCTTTTGGACTATTTACTTCGGTGTCCTGCGCTTGATTCCACCACTACACCCACCTACAGCAAACCTTGACAGAATCACCCACCTGCAAAATGGAATCAGCAGGAGCCGCAGCAACATCAGCGACGCTGGAGGACCGGGTTCGCGAACAGAGTGACCAGATCCTGCAGATGGGGACTGCACTGCAGGAGGTGATCACCACCATCCGAAGCTGGGGGACTCCTCCACCGCCATCATCTCTGCCAGCACCATCGGCAGGTCAGCCCATTCCAGCTCCGGAACCCAAAGGAGTGCGACTCTCACTCCCGAGGGCCTACGATGGGACCGCGGCCGGGTGTCAGGGATTCCTTCTCCAGGTGGAGCTTTACCTGGCCACCGTGCACCCGGCGCCCTCGGGACATGAGAGCGTGTCCGCCCTGATCTCCTGCCTTTCCGGGAAGGCGTTGGAATGGGCCAACGCAGAGTGGAGGAGGATCGACGCGAATACCATCACGTACGACGAGTTCTCCCGCCGCTTCAGGGCGGTGTTTGACCATCCCCCGGAGGGGAAAGCGGCGGGGAGGAGGGCGTCTGGTCTTCCTCCGGCAAGGGAGGTAGGGAGTGCTCAGGAGTTCGCCCTCGAATTCCGTACTCTAGCGGCGGATGCAGGGTGGAATGAGCGGGCTCTCATCGATCTCTACAGATGTAGTGCTCTGCGCGGTCGAGGACGTCCGTAGGGAGCTGGGCCTGTAGGGACATCAGCCTATCGTCGACCAGTTGGTCGACATGTCCATCAGGCTGGATAACCTGCTAGCTACCCGCGGACGTTCCGAGGGGGGTCCGTCCATTTCACCCTCCAGCGCCTCCGAGCCGTGCCCATGGAGCTCGGGGGCGCTGGCGCTAGAGAGAGGAGGGGTCGGTCTACGAGGGGGTCCATCGCCTGCACCAAACTGTGGTCGGGGAGGACACACCGCGGCCAGGTGCTGGGGATGGCCTCCTAGGGGAGAGAACGACAGGTCCCGCACTGGGGATTCCTTCCAGGTGAGTAGGCGCCCCACTCACCCAGAGCCCTCTGTTGACACATTTCTGTATACCTGTGCGTTTTTCCACAGGTAGCACCTCATTCCCAGCATAAGGCGCTAGTAGATTCAGGCGCGGCTGGGAACTTTGTTGATAAGAAGTTTTGTTTAGCCTTAGGGATTCCCCTTCTTCCTGTTGATGTCCCTTTCCCCGTTCATGCCTTAGATAGCCGTCCGTTTTGGGTGCGGGCTTGATCAGGGAGGTCACTGCGCCACTTAGGATGTGTGCGCAGGGGGGTCATCAGGAGATGATCCAGCTATTTCTGATCGACTCGCCTGCGTATCCGGTGGTGCTGGGCATGCCCTGGTTGAGTACCCATAACCCATCGATTTCGTGGCAGGAGAGGGCTCTGATGGAGTGGTCTGCCCAGTGTGTGGGTCGATGTTTAGGTGTTTCCATAGGGGCTACCTCGGTGGAGAGTCCAAACCAGGTGCCCGCACTGCACGTTCCCCCTGAGTATGGGGATTTGGCTATAGTGTTCAGTAAGTCGAGGGCGCGACGCAGTTGCCTCCCCCATAGGCAGGGAGATTGTGCGATAGACCTCCAGGCAGGAGCTGCGCTCCCACGGAGCCATGTGTATCCTCTGTCTCAGGAGGAGAAAAAAGCTATGGAGACGTACATAGAAGAATCTCTGAGACAAGGATACATACGGCCTTCCACTTCCCCTGCGTCCTCGAGTTACTTTTTTGTGAAGAAAAAGGATGGTGGTTTACGCCCGTGCATCGATTATCGTGGTCTCAATCAGATTACGGTGAAGTATAGTTATCCACTCCCGCTGATTGCGACCATGACTGAGTCATTGCATGGGGCACGTTTCTTCACTAAATTAGATCTCAGGAGCGCGTACAATTTGGTGCGCATCAGGGAGGGCGATGAATGGAAGACAGCCTTTAGTACCACCTCGGGCCATTACGAGTATCTTGTCATACCATACGGGTTGATGAACGCTCCGTCAGTTTTCCAATCATTCGTGGATGAGATCTTCAGGGACATGCAGGGGCAGGGGGTGGTTGTGTACATCCATGACATTCTTGTGTACTCGCCTACCCGTGTCGAGCATGTGGCCCTGGTGCGCAGAGTGCTGCGGAGGCTGATAGAGCACGACCTGTATGTTAAGGCAGAGAAGTGTCTGTTTTTCCAGGAGTCGGTCTCCTTTTTGGGGTATCAGTTGTCTGCGTCAGGGGTGAAGATGGAGGTAGACGGGTGTGTCAGCCGTGCGTAATTGGCAAACACCAACCACTGTGAAGGAGGTGCAGCAGTTTTTGGGGTTTGCGAATTACTACCGGAGGTTTATCCGGGGTTTGGGACAGGTGGCAGCTCCCATCACGTCTCTTTTGAAGGGGGGTCCGGTGCGTCTGCAGTGGTCTGCCGAGGCGGACAGGGCATTTGGGAGGCTGAAGGACCTGTTTACCTCGGCTCCTGTGCTGGCGCATCCGGATCCCTCTTTGCCATTTCAGGTAGAGGTGGACGGGTCTGAGGCCGGTATAGGAGCCGTGCTTTCACAACGATCAGCGCGCCACCTAAAACTCCGCCCCTGTGCTTTCTTTTCAAAGAAAGCTCAGTCCGGCGGAGCGAAAAACTATGACGTAGGGGACAGGGAGCTGTTAGCCGTGGTACAGGCCCTAAAGGTGTGGAGGCACTGGCTTGAGGGGGCTCAAAAACCCTTTCCTCATTTTGACGGACCACCGTAACCTGGAGTACATCCGGGCAGCGAGGAGGCTGAACCCTCGCCAGGCAAGATGGAATATGTTCTTGACCCGGTTTACATTTAAGATCACGTACATCCCTGGGTCACAGAACGGTAAGGCAGATGCGCTGTCTCGGCGGTATGACACGGAGGAGAGGTCCGTGGAGCCCACTCCCATACTGCCGGAGTCGTGTCTGGTGGCACCGGTAGTGTGGGAGGTCGATGCTGAGCTCGAGCGGGCGGTACGCACCGACCCTAGTCCACCGCAATGCCCGGAGGGTCGGAAGTACGTTCCGCTCGAGGTTCGGGATCGATTGATCTATTGGGCTCACACGTCACCCTCCTCTGGACACCCTGGTATCGGCCGGACAGTGCACTGTCTTAGTGCCAAGTACTGGTGGCCCACGTTGGCAAGGGATGTGAGGGTTTATGTTTCCTCCTGCTCGGTGTGTGCGCCCAGTGTAAGGCGCCTAGACATCTGCCTAGGGGTAAGTTACTACCCCCTGCCCGTTCCACAACGACCATGGTCCCACCTCTCGGTGGATTTCCTTACTGACCTTCCTCCTTCACAGGGGAATACCGGCTATACTGGTCGTTGTGGACCGGTTTTCTAAGGCCTGTCGTTTGCTCCCCATGCCGGGCCTTCCTACCGCCCTGCAAACTGCCGAGGCACTATTCACCCATGTGTTCCGGCACTATGGGGTACCCGAGGATATTGTGTCTGATCGGGGTCCCCAATTTACCTCCAGGGTCTGGAGAGCCTTTATGGAGCGGTTGGGGGTCTCGGGTGAGCCTCACCTTGGGTTACCACCAGGAGAGTAATGGGCAGGTGGAACGCGTAAACCAGGATGTGGGTAGGTTACTTAGAACATACTGCCAGGACCGGCCGGAGGATTGGGCAAGGTACGTTCCCTGGGCCGAGATGGCCCAGAATTCCCTACGCCATTCCTCCACTAACCTAACCCCTTTTCAATGTGTCCTAGGTTACCAGCCGGTTTCTGGCACCTTGGTAGCAGAGCCAGATCGAGGCTCCTGCGGTGGATGAGAGTGGGCGCGGCGCTCTCGGAGGAGACATGGAACGCTGCACACGTCCACCTGCAGCGGGCCCTCCGACGTCATAAGGCGAGCACCGATCTCCACCGCAGTGAGGGACCGGTGTACGCACCTGGTGATCGAGTCTGGCTCTCTACCAGAAACCTGCCCCTCCGCCTGCCCTGTCGGAAACTGGGTCGGTGGTTTTGTAGGGCCATTTAAAGTCCTGAGAATGTTGAACGAGGTGTGTTACAAATTACAACTACCTGTTGAATATAAAAGTATTAACCCCTCGTTCCATGTGTCTCTTCTCAGGCCGGTGGTAGCTGGCCCACTCCAGGAAAGTGAGATCAGGGAGACTCCTCAGCCCCCATTGGACATCGAGGGGGCACCGGCGTACTCCGTGAGATCCATCTTGGATTCGAGACGTCGGATGTGGGGTCTCCAGTATTTGGTGGAGTGGGAGGGGTACGGTCCGGAGGAACGGTGCTGGGTGCCGAGGAGAGACATTTTGGACCCCGTCTCTCCTGACGGAATTCCATCGTGGGCACCCGACGCGCCCTGCTCCGCGTCCTCCTGGTCGTCCCCGAGGCCGGAGTCGGCGCACGTCTGGAGCCGCGCGTCAAGGGGGGGGTACTGTCACGGTTTCGGCCGAGGCTGCCTCTCGTCCTTGCTCGGGCAGGCTTCGGCGTTCGTCGTCTCCGGAATACTAGCTGCCACCGTTGAATGTTTCTACGTTCATTTGCTTTTGTCTGTTGTTTGCCACACCTGTTAGCGTTTTGTGTAATTAGTGTCCTATAAGTTTCTCGTTGTGTGTGTTTAGTGTTGTGGGTGATTGTTTCGTGTACTGTCGTGTTTGCTGGTCTTTTGACTATTTCGCTCGGTTGAGATTTTTACTCCACTGCGCTGGAGCATTTTACGCACCTGTTGTCGTGCGCCTTTCTTTTGGTCGCCTACGTGCGTCGTTTCGCCTTCGGGCAAGTTTTCCTGTTTGCCTTGTTGGTATTTTCAACTAAAGTCTTTTGGACTATTTACTTCGGTGTCCTGCGCTTGATTCCACCACTACACCCACCTACAGCAAACCTTGACAAGAACACATTAAAACACACCACTACTACTAATCTAACTGTCTGTAGGTCCAACAGAACACATTAAAACACACCACTACTACTAATCTAACTGTCTGTAGGTCCAACAGAACACATTAAAACACACCAATACTAATCTAATTGTAGGAATGATTCCAGAGGAAAACGCATGATAAAACATTACTATGACTCACCTTTGAATGTGTTGGTCATCTATCTGACACAGGGTCACTGAGGAGGAATAAACCACAAACCCAAACCCAGGATAGAGGGGTTCAGTGAATGTGGTGTGTTCTGTGTAAAGGTGTGTCAGTGTACCAGAGGAGGACACGCTATAGAAGGACAAAGTACCAGCTGGCCAGTCCAGATACACTCCAACTCTGTTTGAAACAGGACCAGAGATGGATCTGTTGAATCCAGGATGGTGAAAGTTATATCCACTGCCATAGCAGAATAAACCCCAGGACTTCCTATTATATCCAATACAACTGTCAATCTCCTCTCCCTTCCTCTTCATTCCTTTGTACACGACACCAATGTCAGCCTCGCCACCATCCCTCTCCACCTCCCAGTAATAACGAGATCCAGATAAGCCTTCTCTGCAGAGAACTTGGGGTTGACGGTCAAATCTGTCTGGATGGTCTTCATAATGCTGCTTCTCCACCACCCATGTCACCTTCCTGTTCCCCTCAGACAGTATCAGGACTGGGTTTGCTGTATTTGGGTCCAGGGTGAGATGACAGGCATCTGTAGACAAAAGGAGAGTTTAATCAAACCACATCTTCATATAAAATGTGGTTTTGTAGGTAGAGAACAAGTATTGATTAGTTACTATGTTACTGTAGTTCTGAATATGTAGTTAATTAGGATTGAAGAGACTTACATTTCCTCAGCCCCTGTTTTTCAGCCTGAACTCTCCACCATGATCCACACTGTAGGAGAAAACAGGTTATTGACTGACAAAAGACCTAATGAAGCAGTCAACATTTAAACCATATTGTTGTGTGTTCTGGTGCACTATCCATGTTCATTACTAGAGAAATACAGGTATTCTAACCTACCTAATGCATACAGAACAGAATACAATTCATTACTAGATACATACAGGTATTCTATCCTACATACTGCATACAGAACAGAGTACAATTAATTACTAGAGACATACAGGTATTCTAACCTACCTACTGCATACAGAACAGAGTACAATTCCAACAGGATATCAGAGATGCAGAAGAAGAGTATTCATGTGGTGATGATGTATGCTGTGTTGGAGTGCTAAGCCTGCTGGGTAAACGTCCCCTGTATTCTACCATCATGTCCTCATGTTACTGGACCTACTACACTTCATAGACACACAACCACTGCTCACACTATATTAGGACATCTATTCTGACTTACTTCAGCTTCATCAGTTTATCTGTGGGATCCACCAGAGCAGCAGCTGAAAGCAGTCCCCCTGCAGAGTATCCTGGGTGATTGTAGCTCAGGTCCAGCTCTTTCAGGTGGGAGGGGTTTGACCTCAGAGCTGAAGACAGAGCAGCACAGCCCTCCTCTGTGACCAGACAGCCAGACAGCCTACAGAGAGACACAACAGCTGTCTAGGTTGGTGGACTGGTGTCAATCATCTTGTAGGACACCCATATATTTGTCTATGACACAAATATTGTGATGAAACATCAGATGTTCAGAGTATTTGTTTTACTAAGCTCAGTACCGACCTGACTGAAACAGCTGTACATACCCCAGTGTGTGTAGTTTACAGTCTGGATCCTCCAGTCCAGCAGAGGGCAGTGTAACTCAGCTCAGTACCGACCTGACTGAAACAGCTGTACATACCCCATTGTGTGTAGTTTACAGTCTGGATCCTCCAGTCCAGTAGAGGGCAGTGTAATTCAGCTCAATACCGACCTGACTAAAACAGCTGTATATACCCCATTGTGTGTAGTTTACAGTCTGGATCCTCCAGTCCAGCAGAGGGCAGTGTAATTCAGCTCAATACCGACCTGACTAAAACAGCTGTACTTACCCCAGTGTGTGTAGTTTACAGTCTGGATCCTCCAGTCCAGCAGACAGCAGTGTAACTCCTGAGTCCTGCAGGTCATTGTCTCTCAGCTCCAGTTGTTTCAGTTGTGAGTTGGGTGAACTCAGGACTGAGGCCAGATCTGAACAGCAACCCTCTGTCAGACCACACTGACCTAGACTAGAGGGCAGAAGAGCACATGATTAACAAATGTTTAAAACATCCACATAATAACTCATACTGTAGAAAGGTAACTCACACTAGTGTCTGTATGTTGCTGAGTGCACTGGTTAGTCCAACACAGAGCAGCTCCACTCCTCTGTCTCCCAGGTCATTGTAGCTGAGGTCCAGTTCTCTCAGGGGGGAGTTTGGTGTCTGCAGAGCTTGAAGCCAGAGTCTCACAGGATTCATATGTGAGTTTACAGCCAGCCAGTCTGGATAGAGGAGATATGTTGATACACTGTTAAATATGCAAAGCTTTAAGAATAATGAGATGCATTAAGATAATAACAGAAGGACACATGATTAACCAATGTTAAAAACATACTAACTCACTCCAAGATATTTACCTTAGTTTTTTATATATGTTATGTATGTTTCTGGATATGTCCCAAAAATGTTAAAATAATGTTAAAAAACATACACATACTAACTATACTGAACAGAAATATAAACCCCAACATGTAAAGTGTTGGTCCACGTTTCATGAGCTGAAATAAAAGATCCCAGATATGTTCCATACGCACAAAAGCTTATTATTCTCTCAAATGTTGTGCATACATTTGTTTAGATCCCTGTTAGTGAGCATTTCTCCTTTGTTAAGATAAATCCATTTTTGTTAAAATATCCATTCACCTGACAGGTGTGGTATATCAAGAAGCTGATTAAACTGCATGATCATTACACAGGTG
The DNA here is from genome assembly GCA_036851935.1 of Coregonus suidteri. NCBI lineage: Eukaryota > Metazoa > Chordata > Actinopteri > Salmoniformes > Salmonidae > Coregonus > Coregonus suidteri. The sequence continues at coordinate 6,849,411 of CM072220.1, forward strand.
CACCTTGTGCTGGGGACAATAAAAGGCCACTCTAAAATGTGCAGTTTTGTCACACAACACAATGCCACAGATGTGTCAAGTTTTGAGGGAGCGTGCAATTGGCATGATGACTGCAGGAATGTCCACCAGAGCTGTTGCCAGATAATTGAATGTTAATTTCTCTACCATAAACCGCCTCCAACATCGTTTTAGAGAATTTGGCAGTACATCCAACCGGCCTCACAACTGCAGACCACATGTAACCACGCCAGTCCAGGACCTCCACATCCGGCTTCTTCACCTGCAGGATGGTCTGAGACAAGCCACTAGGACAGCTGATTTAACTGTGGGTTTTCACAACCGAATAATTTCTGCACAAACTGTCAGAAACCGTCTCAGGGATGCTCATCTGCGTACTCATCATAATAATAATAATAATAATAATATGCCATTTAGCAGACGCTTTTATCCAAAGCGACTTACAGTCATACATTTTTGTGTATGGGTGGTCCCGGGGATCGAACCCACTACCTTGGCGTTACAAGCGCCGTGCTCTACCAGCTGAGCTACAGAGGACCACATCCTCACCAGGGTCTTGACCTGACTGCAGTTCGCTGTCGTAACCAACTTCTGTGGGCAAATGCTCACCTTCGATGGCCACTGGCACACTGGAGAAGTGTGCTCTTCACGGATTAATCCCGGTTTCAACTGTACCGGGAAGATGGCAGAAAGCGTGTATGGCGTCGTGATGGCATTGTGTGGGCAAGCGGTTTGCTGATTTCAACGTTGTGAACAGAGTGCCCCATGGTGGCGGTGGGGTTATGGTATGGGCAGGCATAAGCTACGGACAATGAACACAATCGCATTTTATCGATGGCAATTTGAATGCACAGAGATACCGTGACGAGATCCTGAGGCCCATTGTCTTTCCATACATCCGCCGCCATCACCTCATGTTTCAGCATGATAATGCACGGCCCCATGTCGCAAGGATCTGTACACAATTCCTGGAAGCTGAAAATGTCCCAGTTCTTCCATGGACTGCATACTCACCAGACATGCATGTTTGGGATGCTCTGGATCGACGTGTACGACAGCGTCTTCCAGTTCCCGGCAGTTTCCAGCAACTTCGCACAGCCATTGAAGAGGAGTGGGACAACATTCCACAGGCCACAATCAACAGCCTGATCAACTCTATGTGAAGGAGATGTGTCGCGCTGCATGAGGCAAATGGTGGTCACACCATATACGGACTGGTTTTCTGATACACACCCATACTTTTTTTTTTTAAGGTATCTGTGACCAACAGATGCATATCTGTATTCCCATTTATGTGAAATCCATAGATTAGGGCCTAATGAATTTATTTCAATTGACTGATTTCCTCATATGAACTGTAACTCAGTAAAACTTTTCAAATTGTTGCATGTTGCATTTATATTCTTGTTCAGTATACAGTACATACATAATATATAAACACACACAGTGGATACTGAAGATATTTAACTCACACTAGTGTCTGTATGTTGCAGAGTGGACTGGTTAGTCCAACACAGAGCAGCTCCACTCCTCTGTCTCCCAGGTCATTGTAGCTGAGGTCCAGTTCTCTCAGGGGGGAGTTTGGTGTCTGCAGAGCTGAAGCCAGAGTCTCACAGGATTCATATGTGAGGTCACAGTCAGCTAGTCTAGAGAGAGGAGATATAGTGATATACTGTTAAATATGCAAAGCTTTAAGAATAATGAGATGCATTAAGACAATAACAGGACACATGATTAACCAATGTTAAAAACATACTAACTCACTCAAGACATTTAACCTTAGTTTTATATATTTATCACATTTTATGTATGTTTCTGCATATTTACCAAGACGTTCAAATAATGTTTAAAACATACACATAATAACTCATACTGAATAAAGTTAACTCACACTAGTGTCTGTATGTTGCAGAGTGCACTGGTTAGTCCAACACAGAGCAGCTCCACTCCTCTGTCTCCCAGGTCATTGTAGCTGAGGTCCCCAGTCTCTCAGGGGGGAGAGTTTGGTGTCTGCAGAGCTGAAGCCAGAGTCTCACAGGATTCATATGTGAGTTCACAGCCAGCCAGTCTGGAGAGAGGAGATCATCTGTTAGATATACAAATCCTTCAGAATAATGATACTGTATACATCAACTCAATAGCAGAACTTACAGTGCTCTCTTGCAGGTTTTCACTACCGGCAGCAACCTCTGATAACCTGTCCCTAATGTGTGTGTATGTCTTCAGGTCAAACTCCTCCAGCACCTCCTCTGACATCAGTAACAGTAGGCCAGGGCTGAAAACATTGTTGAGGTTCTAGGTCTGTTTCTGAAAGAGTTCCTGATCGCAGGGAGGTTGCATGTCTTCCAACTAGAGAGTTGGCACCAAGTTCATTCAGACAGTGGAACAAGTTGATGATCCTTTCTGGTGAGGATTCCCTTTTGATCTTGTCTAAAAGGTACCTGACAGTTCTATCTCAACTGTTTCCTCATTGCTCTGTGTTGTACTTCCTGTCTGTGTCAGAAGGCCTCGCAACAGATTCTGATTGGACTCCAGTGAGAGACCCAGAAGGAAGCGGAGGGAAACAGGTCCAGGTGTCCATTATATCACTCTTCAAGGCCTGGTCCACTGCTCTCCTGTGTAAGTCAAACAACTGGATTGACTCCTCCTCTTCATCCTCACTAGTGGTGGAAAAAAACATTTTCCCTTCTTGTCCAGACATGATTCTGAAGCATGCACTGCTGCTAGAAAACTCCTGAATACTCAGATGCACAAAGCTGTAGACCTTGTCTTGGTTCAGCCCAGATTCTTCTTTAAAGATCTCTGTACACAATGCTGAGTACTCTGATGCCTCTGTGACATCAAGGCCACACTCTCTCAGGTCCTCCTCATAGAAGATCAGGTTGCCCTTCTGCAGCTGTTGGAAAGCCAGCTTTGCCAGTTTCAGGATCATCTCTTTGTCTGACTGAGACAGTTCCTTTGGGTTTGTCTCTGTGGCTTTGTTGTACTTCTTGTTCTTCACAATGATTTGGATGAGCGTGAAGTGTGTGAACATCTGGGTCAGAGTTTTGGGGACTTCATCTTCTCTGCCTCTTTCCTCGTTCATCATCTCAAGGACAGTGGCTGATATCCAACAGAAGACTGGCATGTGGCACATGATGTGGAGGCTCCTTGATGTTTTTATGTGGGTGATGATTTCATTGGCCAGATTCTGATCTGTGATTTTCTTCCTGAAGTACTCCTCCTTCTGTGGATCATTGAACCCTCGTACCTCTGTCACCTGGTCAACACACTCAGGTGGGATCTGATTTGGCTGCTGCAGGCCGTGAGGTTATCCAGAGAAGAGCAGAGGGAAGCAGATTCCCTTGATGAGGTTTGTCAGCAGCATGTCCAACGAGGTTGGCTTCGTGACATCACAGCACTCTCATTGTTTTTGAAGTCTAGAGGAAGTCGACACTCATCCAGACCATCAAAAATGAAAACAGTTTTGGTTTCACCATCTTCAATGTTGTCAATCTCTTTCAGCTCTGAGAAGTAGTGGGAAAGAAGTTGCATCAGACTGTATTGGTCCTTTTTCAGGTTCAGATCACGGAAAGGAAGAGGAAACATGAAATGAACGTCCTGATTTGCTTTTCCCTCTGCCCAGTCAAGGATGACCTTCTGCACAGAGACTGTTTTTCCAATGCCAGCGATTCCCTTTGTCAGCACAGTTCTGATAGGTTTCTCTTGTCCAGGTAAAGGCTTGAAGATGTCGTTGCATTTGATTGGTGTCTCTTGTGTGGTTTGTTTCTTTGGATGCCATCTCTATCTGTCTCACCTCATGTTCATTATTGACCCCCCTCCACTTCCACCCTCTGTGATGTAGAGCTCTGTGTAGATGTCCTTTAAACAGACTTTGGTTTCCATGGTGTCCAATTCCTTCAGATATGTGTTGATACTTGTGTTTCAGTTTAGCCTTAATGTCTTGTTGGACTGTCAGAAGAGTTTGACCTGTAGTAAGAAAACAATGAGAGTTGGGACTCATAAGTTTGTGTGTGTGTGGTGTGTGTGTGTGTGTGGTGTGTGTGTGTGTGTGTGTGTGTGTGTGTGTGTGTGTGTGTGTGTGTGTGTGTGTGTGTTAGAGGGGCCTTTGTCCCGTTCTTTGTAATATTGTATGAAACACAGTCTTACTTCTTCTGTCCAGAAGGTTGTGTGTGATCTTTAATGCATCCTCACTGTCCAAACTCTCCACTTCCTTATTGTCATCTGGTAATGGTTCCTGGCTGAAAGCAGGTGGCTGATCACTCTTCATTGATAGCAGGCTGGGGGGCAGGTGACTCTGCTCTGGGCTTCTGGACACTGAACAAAACAGGGAGGCAGATCACCTCATCAATATATCATCAGTACCTCATCTACATCATTTCAACAACTGTATAATTTAACTTCTAGAAGTCCTGATGTTTCTTTATAAAGCTACAGTCTGCAATTGGTAAATCGGTTTGGGGACTTTTAAATTAATGATGTAGAACTACATTTGATGTAATTTGGGAAAACTTTTCCCTTTAGTTTTATATCTTTAAGAGAACTGTATATTTTACATGTAATCTCTTACCTCTTAGAACTGGTGTCTTGAGTCGTTTTAGAGGCAGTGGTCCCCTCCTCTCTCTCCCCAGAGAGACTCATTTTAGAGGCAGTGGTCCCCTCCTCTCTCTCCCAGAGAGACTCATTTTAGAGGCAGTGGTCCCCTCTCTCTCTCTCCCAGAGAGACTCATTTTAGAGGCAGTGGTCCCCTCCTCCTCTCTCTCCCCAGAGAGACTAATTTTAGAGGCAGTGGTCCCCTCCTCTCTCTCCCCAGAGAGACTAATTTTAGAGGCAGTGGTCCCCTCCTCTCTCTCCCCAGAGAGACTCATTTTAGAGGCAGTGGTCCCCTCCTCTCTCTCCCCAGAGAGACTCATTTTAGAGGCAGTGGTCCCCTCCTCTCTCTCCCCAGAGAGACTCATTTTAGAGGCAGTGGTCCCCTCCTCTCTCTCCCCAGAGAGACTCATTTTAGATGTAAGTCACAGCTCACTCAGCTACAATAAGAAATAACAGAACAGTCAATATTTCTGAACATTGTTGAAGAACCATTAACAATGACAACACTTTTACTGTCTGTGGTCAAAGTTCAAACAGAGACTTCATGTTGCATTTAAACATGCACAGTTAATTTGATTTGATTTGACTTGGATCCCCATTAGCTGACGCCATAACAACAGCTAGTCTACCTCGGGTAAACACAACTAAAAATACGTTACAGCTTAGATTGACAGACATTATAAACATTTACCAAGTAGACATTACATACAGTTAAAATAGCTGACAGGTATTTATTCTATACCAAAGGAAGCCAGGCTATAATGTATCTTTCGTCTCTCTTTGCTTCATAATTGTCCTTTAATTTGCAAGAGGCTGAATGTATCTCACAGGAGAAAGCATCCGAGCGAGCTAAACAGCGCCCCTCTGTCTCTCTATGTGTAGGCCATCTATCTGATGCTGTCTGGTCCAAACGAGTATGACATTGTTGCCCGTAGCATTGAAGACAAGGGAAGCCTGTGAGCATTTGGCCTAGTGATAGACAGAGTGATAGACAGTGTACTGTATGACAGAGTGATAGACCGTGTACTGTATGACAGAGTGATAGACCGTGTACTGTATGACAGAGTGATAGACCGTGTACTGTATGACAGAGTGATAGACCGTGTACTGGTATGACAGAGTGATAGACGTGTGTACTGTATGACAGAGTGATAGACCGTGTACTGTATGACAGAGTGATAGACCGTGTACTGTATGACAGAGTGATAGACCGTGTACTGTATGACAGAGTGATAGACCGTGTACTGTATGACAGAGTGATAGACCGTGTACTGTATGACAGAGTGATAGACCGTGTACTGTATGACAGAGTGATAGACCGTGTACTGTATGACAGAGTGATAGACCGTGTACTGTATGACAGAGTGATAGACCGTGTACTGTATGACAGAGTGATAGACTGTGTACTGTATGACAGAGTGATAGACCGTGTACTGTATGACAGAGTGATAGACCGTGTACTGTATGACAGAGTGATAGACCGTGTACTGTATGACAGAGTGATAGACCATTTTGTCAACATGAAAGAGAGGAGGATGTCATTGGCGTTTCTCTACAAGTAGGGTGAGTCAACATGTTTTTTCATACTTGCACGGACACATAAATCAGGACCATGAACCATTCTTTGCAACTTGCTGTAACTCTCTGTGGTTCTAAATCAATAGTTGTTTAGTGGTCCGAAAATGTCGGAACCATTAACTTGCTTGACCATGACGTAGGTCATGTAACTGTCTGTTACATAGAATATGCATTGTGGACTTAACCGGACAGAAGTTGCTCTCTGGTTTTGTGATAAAAACAAAGGTGTGGTTGAATTTATTCTCCCACTGTGTCTTCTTATTGTCTCGACCTTTAGGCCTAAAGCCTATATCGGGGTCACAAGGCATATGAATTAACAGGTTATAGAGCAAAACAAATATTACAATACATAGATTGTATTGTATTTTTCTGTCTTCCCCATTGATTTTACGCACGCACCTCTACTGGTGTGACCTCATAATAGGCGTGGATGCAATTTGGACACCCAAGCTTTAGGCTCTCTGTAGGACTGAACCTGCCGAGTTGATGTATGAGCTTCGGAATGTTTTAAATTATAGGCTATGCCCGGGCTTTTCTCCGTTTATTTTACAAGTTGTATCATGTTAAATATCAGCCACTATCGAGAACCACCGTCAGTAAAACCCACATACATTTATAAACTGTCACTTTAGTGTTCGTTTTCTTCAATTTGTAAGCTTCCATTTAGCATCATTCCATTCTGATTCCCTTTCTTTCCTCTGTCACGTCAGTTGTTCCTGAGGGTCGTTAGCATTAGGCTAACGTTGTGCAAGAATTTAGGACATGTAGCCTGTTTGAATCATTATGGAACTCAGACACACGTAGCAGGTTAAACCTGTAGCCTGCTTCCACGGTTCACGACGAGACTGAACGCGGTTTCATACAGTTCCATGATTAGTGAGAATTAGGGTAAATGTATAGACCCCCCTATTATTCAACCCCTATTGTACACTTTTTTCCACCTTCCAATATTTCATGGATTGAACTTGAATATGACAACTTTCAGGATGAATCAAACCACTGTATTTTTTATTCATCCATATATTTAGTGTGTAAAGGTTCTCCAAACCAATTTTTTTGAATGATTCATACATACTTTCCTCAACCCCTAAAATGTGCCTAAATAATCTACAAAAATCTGAGTATTTTTTAAATCTACCAAGCAAGTGGGAGTGTTTTCAGCGGTTGAAATACATTTATTCAGCAGTCGCAAGGGAACCACGCCTGCAAAACCCGTTGTGCAAACTTAATAAGGTCAAGTCTGAATAGAAACTATGAGCATGTGCGTAGGAAAGGTCGCGTAATTTCATAAGTTGTAATAGTGCCCTTAGTGAATACACCCATGCACTGCTTGACTTCACATGAGGGGCCAACAGTTTATCTCGTCCGTTGCACCCGGGGCTTGTATTCAGGTGTGCCGACAACGATGCGGAACAACATTACGCAACAGTGCGCTGGCCAAGTTATATGAAGCGTACAGCACTGAGCAAAACGGATCACAGCCTTTCTGATCGGTGTAGCCAGAAAGCATTTTCAACTTGAACTTTGATTTATCCCAACATTTAAATAGTTTCTATGCTATTTTTGCACGTCAGTTTACTTGACTGACTTGTCGAAACAGACTATTTTCTTTAGTGACAGCTTTACATAATTCTGATGCACGTCTTTCTAACGCAGTTTCGACATGTGGATAATAATCACGATAATGTGATGTCAATCGCCTTTACCAATAATACCCTACCTCATAGCCCTGTAGCCTATAACATCACATCACATTGGATTGATTAGGCTAAGCAATATGAATCAACACCAATGTACAGTAAAATTATCATTCTTGAAAGTTGAAATCAGTATTGTATTAACTTTACATTTCTGTAGATGTCTTACCCTAAATCATCTATGTCTCTCTATGATAGCCTAACTTTCTCCAGAACACTTTTCTACATTAAATTGTTAAAGAAAGCTACAAAACCTCCGATGTTTTTTTGTCTTCTACCTGTAAGGTCCATTTCTTCCTCTACTTCCTGATACTACCTATTATGGGATATGAGGTGGAGGGAGGGGAGAGGGAGAGATGGCGAGAGGGAGGGAGGGAGGAGAGAGGGAGAGGTGGGGGGAGAGAGGGAGAGGTGGAGTGGAGGGTGAGGGTGAGGGTGGAGGGAGGGAGGGAGGGAGGGAGGGAAGGGGGTGGAGGGAGGGAGGAGAGGTGGAGATTGAGCATAATGCAATATTCAAAAGTAGTGCACTATATAGGGAAAAAGGGTGTCATTTGAGAGTACGTACTCTTATACACTGTGTAGTAACATAGGACCTTAGAGCTTTTATTGACATAAGATCTGTCTCTCTCTCTAACACACACACACACACACACACACACACACACACACAGACAACACACACACACACCACACCACACACACCTTAACAGAGGTGACATATACACTGCATTTACAACTTGCGGTAACTCTCTGGTGGTTCTAAATAAATAGTTGTTTAGTGATCGGAAACATTAACTTGCTTGACCATGACGTAGGTCATGTAACTGTCTGTTACATAGAATATGCTTTGTGGACTTAACCGGACAGAAGGTTGCTCTCTGGTTTTGTGATATAAAACAAAGGCTGTGGTTTAATTTATTCTCCCACTGTGTCTTCTTATGTCTCGACCTTTAGGCCTAAAGCCTATATCAGGGTCGCAAGGCATATGAATTAACAGGTTATAGAGCAAAAACACATTATTACAACACATAGATTGTATTGTATTTTTCTGTCTTCCCCAGTGATTTTACTCACGCACCTCTACTGGTGTGACCTCATAATAGGCGTGGATGCAATTTGGACACCCAAGCTTAGGCTTCTGTAGGACTGAACCTGCCGAGTTTGATGTATGAGCTTCGGAATGTTTTATTTATAGGCTATGCCCAGGCTTTTCTCCGTTTATTTTACAAGTTTGTATCATGTAAATATCAGCCACTATCGAGAACCACCGTCAGTAAAACCCACATACATTTATAACTGTCACTTTAAGTGTTCGTCCTTTCTTCCATTTGTAGCTTACATTTAGCATCATTCCATTCTGTTTTCCTTTCTTTCCTCTGTCACGTCAGTTGTTCCTGAGGGTCGTTAGCATTAGGCTAAACGTTTGTGCAAGAATTTAGGACATGTAGCCTGTTTGAATCATTATGGAACTCAGACCACACGTAGCAGGTAAACCTGTAGCCTGGTTCACGGTTCACGACGACTGAACCGGTTTCATACAGTTCCATGATTAGTGAGAATTAGGGTAAATGTATAGGACCCCCCTATTCAACAACTCCCTATTGTACACTTTTTTTCCAACATTTCCAATATTTCTGAATAGAATCTATGAGCAGTGCGTAGGAAAGGCGTAATTTCATAAGTTGGAATAGTGCCCCTTAGTGAATACACCCATGCACTGCTTGACTTCACATGAGGTGCCACAGTTTATCTCGCCGTCCGTTGCACCCGGGCTTGTATTCAGGTGTGGCCGACAACGATGCGGAACATTACGCAACAGTGAGCTGGCCAAGTTTATATGAAGCGTACAGCACTGAGCAAACGGGACCAAAGCCTTTCTGATCGGTGTCACCAGAAAGCATTTTCAACTTGAACTTTGAATTATCCCAACATTTAAATAGTTTCTATGTCTATTGTTGCACGTCATTTTTACCTTGACTGACTTGTCGAAACAGGGACTATTTTCTTTAGTGACAGCTTTACATAATTCTGATGCACGTCTTTCTAACGCAGTTTCGACATGTGGATAATAATCACGCTAAGTAATGTAACAATGTCAATCGCCTTTACCAATAATACCCTACCTCATAGCCCTGTAGCCTATAACATCACATCACATTGGATCATATTGATTAGGCTAAGCATATGAATCAACCACACCAATGTACAGTAAAATTATCATTCTTGAAAGTTGATATCAGTATTGTACTTCACTTTTACATTTCTGTAGATGTCTTTACCCTAAATCATCTGTCTCTCTTATGATAGCCTAACTTCTCCAGAAACACTTTTCTAACATTAAATTGTAAAAGAAAGCTACAAACCTCCGATTTTTTGTCTTGCTACCTGTGAAGTCAATTTCTTCCTCTACTTCCTTATACTACCTATGTTGGGACATGAGGTGGGGAAGGAGGGGAAGAAGGTAGAGGGAGAGGGGAGGGAGGAGAGAGAGGGAGAGGTGGAGTGGGGGAGAGAGGGAGAGGTGGAGTGAGGGAGGAGAGGTGGAGAGAAGGAGGGGTGAGATGAGAGAGGGAGGAGAGGTGGAGATTGAGCATAGTGCAATAAATCAAAAGTAGGTGCTCACTATATAGGGAAAGGCGTGTTCACTTTGAGAGTAACGTACTCTATACACTGTGTAGTAACATAGGACCTTAGAGCTTATTGACATAGGATCTGTCTCTCTCTCTCTAACACCCCTCACACCCACACACACACAGACACAGACACACACCACACACACACACACAACACACACACACACGACAACACACACACACAAAACACACACACACACATTCACACACACCCTTAACAGAGGTGACTACAACTGGCATTTACAACTTGCGGTGGTAACTCTCTGTGGTTTAGCATAAATCATAGGTTGTTTTTAGTGATGCGGAAACATAAAAGCTTGCTTGAACAATAAAGCACAACAAAAAATATTGACGTATGGTACATGTAAGACTGCTCTGTTTGTATAGAATATTGCACCAATGTTGGGACTGCAAAACCGAGGGACACAGTGTGCTCTCTTATCTGTATTTTGGGTTGATGAAAACAAACGTGTGGTTGAATTTTAATTCTGAAAGTAAACTGTATTTTGTTTTTTAAGCCTATGTTTTCTAAAAATCCTACTAGACATTCCTTTAAAGTTGCAGTGGTGACCTGTATGCATGTCACTAGTCCATAATGTATCAGTTTTAAAGTTCAATTTCTATTTCAATTCAAGAGATTAATCAACATTCAATTCAACAACCCAAAATTGTATTTATTTTCAAAGAGGATTTTTTATCCTGTGTCATTACTCTTTTTCCAATTTGAATTCTGAATTGATGGGAGTTTTGAAAAAGGAATTGATCCTCTACTACTCAGTACGCTCTATGGGCTACTCTACTGGTATTTGACACTTTATTGGGTAGCGTGGGAAGGACCTCTCGATACAAGCTACATACCTTCTCTGTGACGGGTGCGGGCTGACCACTCTGGTAGCTGCTCTCTTGATGTCGTGAAGCTCTCTGAGGGGGTGATCTGCAGCGCTCCAGCCTTCTGCACCAGGAAGATACAGCCATGACCCAGCTCCTGGACACGAGTCTTGATCTGGAAACCTATCTGGAGGAGACAAGAACACAGCATAGAAGCAAACATCAATGTCACCCATCGACATAACCTTCATGCTAACCTAATAAGGTGACAAAATAAAGATGTATTTGAATACTCCCTGGTTGTACATTTGGTACCAGGTTTGTTGAGTAGAAAGCAGATTAGAGTGACATAGTAGTCAAATTGGGACAATAAAGATGGTGGATAGCATGAGAAGGAGTTATGAGATTGACAGTGCATTGGTGGATACCTCCTTCCTCGGGTTCTGCAGTTGGTGCGCTCCTCAAGCGGTCCCTGCAGGGCCAGCTGGCTGTAAGTCGGTGGTCCCAACTGATCAGGGCCAGACCACCCTAGACTCCTCGTGGATTACTGTCCACAGACTTGGTCCATCTAGAGGGGCAAGAGAGATACAGTCCAACATTACCAACTTTCAACTCGATCGCTTGACAGTAATATAGTCCAACTCTGTCAACACAGGAGGGGCCCAAGTTTGTTGGATGTGACCTGTGGTCCACAGGGAGAAAAAGGGGTTAAGTCAAGTCCTGAAACAAGACATGTTTGGATAATTTTTTCAAAAAATGTTGGCTATGTTACCGCAAAGCACTTTGTGACAAATCGAAAGTCGAAAAAGGCTTTATAGGTAAACAATTATATTGATTGACTGCTCTAGAGATAAAGTAGTCAAAAAACAAAAATTCAAACATATTTCTGACACCGGCACACTCCAGTTTACCATTTCCCTGGAACTGCTTGGAACGAGCGAGTGGCCTTGGAGTATTTCAACGCATCTGTAGTCTGTAGTCTACACACACCTATCCTTCTTTCAGGAGAAGTCCCCTCAAATCAGACCCTGAGCCATAGGAAACAGCAAACATACTTTTCAGCCTTATTCACCTACATTAACCCTTATTCAAACATTTACTAAAAACAGGCGCTAACACCTCCCCCTAAATAATTGAGTCCTTAATCACAAATGTAGCTAACCTATTTATTCTATACCAAACACGACGGTGAACCTTATTCATACAACAAAACACCCCCTTTCACTCAAACATAACTCTTATTCATCAACAATTGCAGAGCGCAAATCATATATCAACCACCCCCCCAACCCCCCCAAGCCCCACATCATTTTTTATTAATCGCGCTTATTCAAACCAAACAGAATTAGCTAACCCTCGATAATATCAACAAATCGCCGCTCGCAAAACCTTATTTTAACCACAAACCAAACCTTAATTCCAACTCAAATCTAAAACCCTTAACAGGTCAACCTGCGCTTATCAATCTCCCTTTCATTATGGGGGTGCTGATCTGTTTAGACATACTAACCTACTAATGTCTTCTAGGCGAAAGTATCCATCCACCTTTATAATATGTATAATGAATATGACGACCACCTAGCCATTTCATGCCCATATTAGCGCCACAGAATATGTGATCAATCTGTCAATCTACTGTGTCCGGTTACAAGGTTAAGGATGACACCTGTCTTACGATCTACAGCCACTGGGGTTCCATCATCATACACAGAGTAAGATAGAAATGGTTCAAACAATGGAGGGCTTCTGGGCGAAGCTGAGCTGGAAGGTGTACCTGACAGTAATTAGTGATTGATTGGTATACCGCTATGCTCAATATCCTGGTAATGCCCTCCACTACAAATGCAGATTAAAGAATGCTGTCATCTCAGTGAATTATCTCAACAGATTATCCCCATTTAATCAAGTCAGACACATTTATTCTTACTTAGAGTTCATAGTAATGTACATTAATGATTCAATAAGTGCATCGATGATGTCGTCCCCACAGTGACCGTACGTACATACCCCCAACCAAGAGCATGGATTACATGAAACATATTACACTGACTAAAGCAGGTAGAGACTGCCGCTTTCAATGAGCGGGACTCTACCCGGACGCTTATAAGTATCCCGCTATGCCCTCGCGAAGACCCTCAAACAGGCAAATAGTCAATACAGGACTAAGATGAATCGTACTACTAGTTTACATCATATGTGACTGTAGTTTTCTGGACTGTTTCGTCGTGATGGGGGCAGGGCGTGAAGAACTATTACAGACTACAAAGGGTAACAACAGCCCGGCTGCCCATGACACAAGACTTCCAGAAGCGCTAAACACGGTTCTATGCTCGACTTCGAAGCAAGCAACCTGAGCATGCATGAGAGCACCAGCTGTTCCCGGATGACTATGTGATCACGCTCGGCTCCGTAACCGCTGTGATAAGACCTTTAAAGCAGGGTCAACTTCACAATGTCCTACAATGGCCAGACAGAATTACCAGGACGTGTACTCCGAGCATGGTGCTGACCAACTGGCAAGTGTCTTCCTGAATGCTAATTCTGATTTGGTCTTACCCTCGGGCCGAGTATTCTTTAAAAAAAACCAAAATTAAAAAGAGCGCAAAGCTAATATCACACATTAATTCAATGCCCATACCTCCCTCATCCCTTTTTAGCCTAAAATATACATTGTTCATATTGACTAGGCTAATCATAGATCCAGGACAATTAAGTAAGCCTAAAATATCCATATTGAACTTGAAATTTTTTGAAAAAGTTAACAATTCTGGGATGTTTTAAAAACCCCCTAAATACCTCTCTCTCGTGGCCTAACTTTACAAAACACTTTTTCTACATAAAATTTTTTAAAAGAACGCTGCAACCTCAAACATTTTTTTCGACCGATAGGGCCTTTCTTTCTCTTTTTCCCTTTTAAAAATGTATTTCCTTTTTTCAACACAGTGGGGGGGGTTCCCCACGTATAGTTTATGTATTTTGTAGTTTTTAAAGCTTCATAAACTTAATGAAAGTATTAGGCCCCCCAAAAAATTCTATTTTATCTGGGAAAAGGGGATTTTTTTTTTCGGATTTTTTTTAGTGAGTTTGCAGGTTTTCCCAAAAGGAGGGCCCTGTGACAAAAACCCAGGTTTGGCAAAAGGGACGCTAGCGTCATTTTTGTGTGGAACATGATAGGATGGGTAACCAAGATATACAAAGATTCGCAAACCCCCCCAAAAAAGTATTTTAAAGAAGCATATGAATTTTTAAAAGACTATTTTAATTGAAAATTCATTTAAAAAACACTCTTATCAAAAACAATTCCAAAAACCAACGACCGAAAAAACCCACACATAAAAACATTCCCTTCCTTTTAATTTCTTTATTGAAAGGTACGGGATATCAATCAACATTTTTGTGAAAGGCCAGATTTAGCCCGCTAGTTAGTTTTTAACTGTAGTCCATTTTACTTTTAAACAGAGGTTGGGTTCTCACCGCCTGGGATGGAACTTTCTTGCCCCTCCGCAAGGCCCTAAGAGGGGATGCTTTCGGCCCAGTAGTACATCCCTGGGGCCAAGCTGCCTGGCCATCCAGGGACCTCTGACCAGGCAGAGAAGCCCTCAAAATTGTCAAAGGACTCCAGCCACCTGTCATAGACTGTTCGCTCTGCGAAACCCGCACGGCAAGCGTGGTACCCGTAAGTGCCACAAGTGTCTAGGTCCAAAAAGACGTCTCAACAGCCTTCTAACCCCCAAGCCATAAAGACCTCCTGACAAGCTAATCATGGCTACCCCGCCTATTGCCACTGCCCCCCACACCCATACTTTTTACGCTTGCTAGCTACTCTGTTAAGGTATTTATGCAAGAGGCACTTTAAACTCTACCCCAAATTGTACATATTACTTTTCAAACTACCTCAACTAGCCGGCGCCCCCGCACATTGACTCGCAACTTGTACTCCCCATGGTATAGATAGCCTCCATACTGTTAATTTATATTTACTTCTGCTCTTTTTTTCCTCAACACTTTTTTTTTGTGGTTTTTATTTCTACTTTTTCTGTTTAAATAAAAAGCACTGTTGGTTAAGGCTGTAAGTAAGCATTTCACTGTAATGTCTGCACCTGTTGTATTCGGCGCATGTGACCAATAAAATTTGAAATTTTATTTTTTGATTTATCCAAGCGACTTAAAAGTTAGTGCATATGTCGTATATGATGAATGGTGGCCATTATGCTGGATGAAAAAAGAGTTCGCTATGCTGCATCGTGTTAGAGGCTTTTTTTAAAATAAACCCATTTTTCAGCATAGATACAGGGCTCGCGATGTCCGGGAACGGCTCCCGATTGCTATGGCGTTCTGCCGTCTCATCGTTTAACCCCTATTTATAAACAATGCAAAGGGAGGGGTACTCCCCTTCTGGCCAATCCCATCTCCCCTGGGCATCACCCCCACGCTACATTTTTAAAATAAATCATAAAACAACATTCTTTTTTCCCCCCAAAAACCATTTTAACAAAAAGGGATAATCTTCAAACGAAATACATTATTATTTTCATACCCCCGTGGGGAAAAGAACCCCAAAACCCTGGGATTTTCAAACCCATGCTCTACCCAAACCGGGTACATCCCTTGCCCGGCCATTCCCCCCCCTACCCTGGACGACTTGGCCCGCCCCATGGGTCCCCCCATGCGGCCCCGCTACGACAGACCTGGATTCGAAACCCAAACTCTAGTGGCACAGCTGCAATGCAGTGCCTTAGGGCCCCACCACTCGGGCCTAGTCCCGGGGGGGGTAGATAAAAATTTTAAAAAACTAAAACATTTTTTTGCCCCAGCTCTAAACCCCATCTGATTCTACAATCAAAGGTTGATGAAAATTTTTTTCATTGTTGAATCAAGTGGTTTTTTTAGGCAAAAAAAAACTATGTGATCCTTAGGGGCCGAGGAAGGTTGAATAACCCCGACCTAGGTAATGTGACCCTTAGGGATCCCGAGGGAGGTTGGAATACACTGACCTAGATAAAAGGTACAAATTAAAGCAAATTTTTTTCATTATCTCCCAATTTTTCTCTCTCTCTCACACACACCACACACACACACACTAAAACATATCACAAACACGACACACACAGAGAGATTAAAAAACCCACAGGATAAAAAACACAAATTTTCCCCTTTTTCAAAAAAAAATCATTTAAAGGGCTATATTTTTATAGTGACTTGTACATTTTTTTTTTATTTTTTTTTTCACCTTTTTTAAACCGGTAAGCCATTTTTAAACAAGTTCTCATTTACAACTGCGACCCGGCCCAAACAAAGGGAAAGCAGTTTCGATAAAAAAAAAACAACACAGATTTTCATATGGGGGGAAAAAAATAAAGTCAAAAATAAAAAAAAGGGGAAAAAATATATACAGGGGTTTTGCAAAAAGTAGAAAGTTATGGGGTAAGGGGAATAAATGGCTTTTAGTGCAAAACAATTACAATTTTAACAAATGGGAAGGGTGATGTGCAAGGATTATGTGCCCAAAAAGAATACTGGGGGCAAAAGGGGCCAAAAAAAATAACAATATAGGGATGAAAGGGAGTTGGGTGGGCTAATTTCAGATGGGGGGTGTCAAGGGGCCAAATGATCGGTAAGGTGCTCTGACAAGAGCTTAAAATTTGTGGGGAGATTTAAAAAGTTCCAGTTCAGAATTTTTTTCAAATTTTTTCCAGTCATTGGCGCAGAGAATGGAAAGGAAAGGGGGGCCAAAAGGGGGGTTTTTTTTTGGGAATGACCCGTGAGATATACCTTTCTGGAGCGCAGAATACGGGGGGGGTTTCCTTTGGTTTGGGGTCCCCTTGGTTGGGGGCCTTCCATTTGAATTCCGTCTAGTCAGAAAGGGAAACCCAAATTTTCCAAAACCAAAAATTTTCTTATTTAAAAGCTTGGGGGAGAATTGGGGAAATTTGAATGGGGCAGTTAAATTCCTGATTGACTGGAACTTAAAAAGAAATTGACCCCAAAAACCCCGACTATGTTTTGGGTTTCCCAACAATTCTCTATATATTTTTCAAAAATGAATTTCTCAAAACCCAGGGGCCATTTAAATCAAATTAAATTTTATTGGTCGCATTTAAAAATATTAAAACCGATGTTTTTTTTGTGTGTGTGAAATGCTTGGGTTCCCAGCCCAACAGTGTAGTAGTATCTAAAATACACAACAATACCACAATCTAAAAGTAGAAAAAATGGAAAATTAAAAAATATGAAATATGTGAAGACACACAGAAAGAAGACAGACAGAAGACAGACAGACAGACAGACAGAAGGGACAGAAGACAGACAGACGGGACAAAACAGCAGACAGACTAAACCTTTCCCCGGGGCAAAATTTAGCCCCATGCGTATCACATTTTTAAGTGGTTGAAGTTTTGCATTGAAAGGAAAGGGCAAGAAAGTTTTAGTATTTAAATGTAAATGTGGGTTTAATGATGGACCCCGCTTTTTATAACAAAAAAAAGGTTTAAATAACAAGATGAAACTTTTTGCCTTTGGTGAAAACCCATTCTAAAATAATTAAAAAATAGGGCCTATAATTCCTGTTATTGCAGAATAAACCCTGAAACTCGAAAAATTTCCTTGGGCCTAAAACCTTTTTTGGGATTGGCTCCCATTCATTATTTGGGAACTCGTTACAGTCCTTTTGCTGATGATTGCATCCAAAACATTGACTCTTCGAGGGATGTGAGAGGCCCCCCGTCTGGCCCATCATCCCAAACTTTCCCGGGGGAAAAAATGTCCGTTGCCAAAAACCCCCCAGGATGGATTTTAAAACTTTGAAACCCCACCCGGAAAGGCATGGGGGTTTTCCTTTCTAAAATAGGTCTTAAAAAATCGCAAAAAATCCTATCGATTGGTTTTGGGAAAGGATATCTGATGACCAAAACATTTTTTGCTAAAAAGTCCCACCTGTCTCTAAAAAAATTTTCTCTGGGAAAAAGCGCGGTTTCCAAATCTTCCAACAGAGCAAAATCAGCCATCTCTCATTGGGTTTCCAAATTTTCCAGTCTTTTATTTGGATTTACAAAAATGTTTCACTTTCAAACGTACCTCTAATTTAAAAAAATGACGGGACTTTATTGGATTATTTTCGTTTCAAAAGCAACCCTGTGGTCAATATATTTAACCCCGTCCCGGAAAGTTTTCCCTGAATTCACAAAGTTAATACAAAAAAAATAAATAAAATAATGTCATTATGACTCTCAAAAATAAAAACATTTTCAACATACCGTTATTTTCCCCGTTTTTAAGCTTTTACAACAGTTCCCCTTTTTCCACCCTTTCCCCTTTACGTGGTCATGGGGTGAAAACCTCAAGCTAACATTTTTATGACAATCTCACAACTATTAGTAAAACATTTTCTTTAATTCTGTTAAAAAATGTCGATGCAA
>CM072220.1:6868672-6906172 GCA_036851935.1 Coregonus suidteri
CCTTTTCTGTGATGGTTTCATACTCACGAGGTGGGATATAGACCGTCCAGTTGACCATTCGTCCCATCTCTCGTTTACAGTTTTTTTATGATCGCTTACACACTAAAATTAAACTTTTCCCACAATTAGCAAAACCTTACACTCAAGGAGCAAAACACAAGGCTAGATTTGCACAACTGTAAGCACATTGTTCACAAATTCACACTATTTGCAAAACATTACACACAGTGATTTGCAAAAAACACTAAACACACACTTGTATACATCAGACACAGAAGTGTATATATATATATGTTTGTTGTTATTTACTGTAATTGTAACCTGTACTGGATACAGTGTTTTACGTTTGTCTGTTGTTTGCTGAGCTAACAGTGTTATGCACACTGCTGTAGTAGCATGAAAACTGGGACATGTTTTGTTGTGATTCTCCATGTTGACATGTTGACTGATTTGGGTATATGGAGAGAAATAAATGATATTTTTCCTCAGTCTGCAGCATTGGTCTTGTGTAGTGTTTGTATAGTTGCACTTTCTCTGTGTACTTCATTTACAGTACTCTAATCACTGAGAATTAGACTAGCTAAAAGTGTTTTAGGTTAGCAACAGCAGTGTGTAACTGGTTCAAAAAGATTGAAGTCATATGAAATGTGTGTGTTTCGTATGGTAACAAAATATTGTTTTTATGAAGTTGTGTATAGTTTTGACAACAGTATTCCATTTTGCAAATGATCTGAAGTGTTGTGCTACTTTGGTGTAGGGTTGTGCTAATTGTGTCTAGTGTTTTGACAAACCGGGCCCTGTTTTCAAAATTGTGCTTAAACAATTGAAAAAAACTGTAAATGGACCCACTTCACAGCAGTAAATAGATCAGCTATTTCAAGTATTTTGCTCTATAATACCAGGGGTCTCATTTATAAACATTGCCTACACACAAAATATACCACACTTTTCACGCAAATGTTGTCATTTATAAAAACTGAACTTGACCTTGAGAATTTGCTGCAAACTTTAGACCATGCGTGCGCACAGTTTCTAGTGGTTGAAAGTCTTGCATATTAAGAAGGCTAAAGTAGCCTAGAAGCTTTGTGCAAATGGGTAATATATGACGAGACTCTTATTCACAACAAAACAACCGGTAGGCCTAGCTAAATATAACAACAAGATGCAATCATTTGCCCCTAGTGAAAATCCATGTATCTTTACATTCTAAAACCATTAGAAAAAGGCATACGTTTCCTGTTATTGCAGAATAAAGCCTATACTCGCCAAATATCCTATAGGCCTACAACAAGTTAGGATTGGCTACCATTCGTCCCATCTCTCATTTAATAGGACCCACTTCACAGTAGTAAATAGATCAGCTACAGTATTTCCAGCAGCCTATTTTGCTCTATGCGATCCGATCCGAAGCGCAGTTTAACGTTAGAACAGACGATTCACCTTTTCCATTGACGTTTGTAGGCGACTGAATGATGTAATGTGACATTTCTTGCGTAGAAAATATTTCATTTATAAACATAATACATTATCATAATCATTGCATAATAAATTCCTCACCTTTTCTGGCCATGATGAGTTCATATTCCCGATGTAGCCATACAACAAATGACCATGCGCATTTCTCATTTAATTGGGCCTATTAGATAGGTCAGAAAGGCCTACAGCAAATGTCACTGTAAAATAAAACATTCTGCCAACATCTTCAAAGACATTTGATCAAGTTCGCCATGGATATTTCCTTTAGATATACTGTCTGGGGCCTAATTCCAATCCTTACAAAGTATACAGCAAATAAGGGCGTTATTGTCACCATGAAGGGTGAATGATGGGCGTATTTCACGTGGAGTTATAACGCTCATTGTTACTCATCAAACCACAACTGAGTGAGACAAATAAAACCTTTTGGTTGTGTTCAATATCTGACACTAGCAGTAGGCAATACTCACCAATACGCCATCCATCCTCAACAGCTCCCCCTGTAGGCGGATCGGCAACATTGCTGTTCTGCAGAATGAACAAGTCGTGCTTTCCACCTGAGCACTAAATTCAGTAGCGTCTTTTGCACATAACATCACCTATCACCTGCTCATTAAGAGTAGAAGCCTTCTCTGTTCACATAGCCTAGTTGAACTCGTTTTGGGATGGTGCTTTTATGGCGATGTGGGGGCCGTCTATTTCTCCGTTCGTATTTGGGAACCCATTGATGGCAAAGAAACCCCTCTTAACCTGTTGCGCGATGGTGGAAATTGTATGTTACAGTACGTTTTGCTGATGATTGCATCCAAAACATTGGCTCATCGAGGGATGTGAGATGCCGCTGGCCGATCGGAAAGCTCCGGCTGAAAAGTGCCCGTTGCCAAAAACCCGAGGATGGATAACACTTTGACGTGCACCCGAATGTAGGTCTTAAATCCTCACAAAGATCCTAGAAGATTGGTTTTGGGAAATTATATCTGATGAGCCAATCTTTACTTTCTGCTAAAAAGTCCCACCTGTCTCTAAAAACGTGCTCCCTGAAATGCCATATCTTCCAACAGAGCAGATCAGCCTCTCTCATTGGATTTCCATTATCTCAGTCTTTTATAGGATTTACACAATAGTTTCACTTTCACACGTACCTCTAATTTAACAAATGACTGTACTTTATATGGATTATTATCGTTACAAATGCACCGATGTGGTCAAATGATAGATAGCCTGTCAAGACGTTGCATGAATTCACAATGTAAATACAATATGTAACCCTCTCACCAGGCTCGAATTTGACTCTACAAGATATTACCTTATTTAGAATATCTGAACAGCATGGGATATTAGGTGAGAAGGACATCTCCAATAAGAATCCCTATTGTAAAACTTGCTAGGGTGAATGACAAATAGGGTATTAACTTCAGATAGAATGATTATAGACTTGGTTATTGGTATAAGGATATGCTTTCCCATGCATTAAATGAAACTGAAACAGTAAATGACTCCACAATATACAACAGACATAAGGTTCAATATCTATATTAATCAATGTTTCAATATATCACATCAAAAGAAATACAAATTATAAACCCCAATGATTTTCCCACAACCCATGTCCAAATTATTTGCAAGCTTGCTTAAACCCTGGGCGCGCGTTGGAGCTCATAAAAAAATGACGACATACATAAAGTCCCGAAGTCCACCACACATTTGTAGTTACTCACTACTTGTAGATAATGCCTCAGCAAAATATAGTAGTTCCGTGCAGGTGTTCGGGTATCCACAGCGAACACAGCTATCAATGCAGCCAGTAATCCCGTATGCAGAAACAGACATCCGTTGGAAACCCGAAGTCGTTGGTCGTCACAAGCAATTCTCTCCAAGTCTTGCACGATGCTAGGCTAACCTCTAGGATGTCGAATGTCTCCACAATGCGACGGCAGCTTCAGTCTCCACTTGGTCTTTCTTAACTAAATAATAAACACTCTCTTATAGAAATAAAATCAGGATTTCCCTTAAAAAAAAAAACTCTGTAGGTATGGTTTTGTTCTCTCTTTATCGTTTCCTTTGGTCGTTTTTCCTTTCACCAACCCCACTAACGTCTCTCCTCTCCCTTCTTTCAACTTTTCCCTCCCTTTTCTTTTCCGGCAACCAGTCCACTCTCCCATTGGCCACAACTTAACAAGTTAGCTCATTGGTCAAAACTTTAACGAGATACGTGGAAATTTAAACTTAAAAGTAAACCAACCTATTCACTTGTGACGCACATTTTTAAAAACATTGCTTCAAAAGAAATGCATTAATGACATTACAAATCAGGAGCTATTCGATCACCTTTTAAATCTAATACCAATGAATTATAACAAATACACTCTATACTTGGTTTTAGCAATGTATTACATTAGTAACACTATTTCATAATACATCCTACCTGAACTGTTAAAAGGATTTCGAGATGATCTCACAACCACACACTTGAGCCTAGGAAGAAATACAAACACAGGCCTGGTTAGCATCATGATAACACACTCACATTATGTTGTTTAGCATTGTTCGTTTCACGCTAGCACACACAGCTCGATAACGTAAAATATTTACTGTGTAAGGCAGACACTTATTACAATTATTACACTATATACAACAAATATTCACTGTGCACATTGTACAAATGTATTCCCAGTTCCACATTTAAGACTATCGAAATTCAATTGAAAAAAAAAAAACAGAGTTACTTACCAAATCAGAGGTGATGATAAGATGGCGCTTAAGAAAACGAGGGCAATAAGACTAATGATAAAAACGGAGGTGGTGGTGGTTTCAAGCGGGCAGCATAAAAGTGCGCATTGCAAACAAATTAAAACAAATTAAACTGTGTTCCACATCCACACGGGCGGCCCAAACATCCCCGCATCTCGGCAAATTCAAGATGGCTGACTCAGCTTTCCTGAGGGAGAGATGACCCACCCACCAGAACGTCATGACGTCGATAACGTCATGACACTACCTAAACTTTTTTTGAGCGTTTCCACACAAATTACCTATAAAATATTGAGCCCTCTTCAATTAAAGTGGCATAAATCTCAACAGAGCTCAACACTTTATAGTTTGGTCAACTGCATAACGACATTTGACTGTCATGACCTTATTACTTATGAGCTTGTACAACTGTTTGGGAATACAGTGTAATACTCTGAGCAAAAGAGAATGTTTTGGATTTTCACCCTCCAGACATTATTTCCTGAAGGTCGTAATGATGAAATGTCTATGTATGTTATGTTGTAAATGTGAACATGAAATTAATGCCCCCATTTCAGATTACTCTGACGTATTTCTTGCGCTGTAGCCAATGATTTATGAAAACTTGCTTAGTGGGTCGACGTCCTTATTGTGGGTTTTACAGACGTGTTTAATACGTTTATGTACACACTGTATTAGAATATTATGAAATGCACATTGTTATATTTGGTAGCCCTTACTTGTTTTCCCTCGACTCCAACCCTATTGGATGGTGGAACGGATGTGGGTGGGGCTATGTCTACATAAGGGTGCTATTTTAAAAAACTCACTAAAGCTCTGATGAAGCCTTGAGGCGGATACATAAAGCTTATTAAAGAGCAGTGATACTATCAAGAGCAGTGATACTATCAAGAGCAGTGATACTATCAAGAGCAGTGATAAAAAAAAAGATAGCTCAGATGTGTTAGTGCCTTTAGAATTCTGTTTAACAAGTAATTTTAAAAAAAAGATAACGTCCATATTATTGGACCTGACTGTACATTAATATGTTTCATATGTGTGGTCCTATTGTAATATATTCTAAATATACAGTCGTTTGACCCACCTACCTCATTCAAGGGGTTTTTCTTTATTTTGACTATTTTCTACATTGTAGAATAATAGTGAAGACATCAAAACTATGAAATAACAAATATGGAATCATGTAGAAACCAAAAAAGTGTTAAACAAATCAAATATATTTGAGATTCTTCAAATAGCCACCCTTTGCCTTGATGACAGCTTTGCACGCTCTTGGCATTCTCTCAACCAGCTTCATGAGGTAGTCACCTCGAATGCCATTTCCGTTAACAGGTGTGCCTTCTTAAAAGTTAATTTGTGGAATTTATTTCCTTCTTAATGCGTTTGAGCCAATCAGTTGTGTGGTGACAAGGTAGGGGGTATACAGAAGATAGCCCTATTTGGTAAAAGACCATGTCCATATTATGGCAAGGACAGCTCAAATAAGCAAAGAGAAACCACAGTCCATCATTACTTTAAGACATGAAGGTCAGTCAATATGGAAAATATATTATAAATATATACCACAGCATATCTTTATTGTAATATATTCTAAATACAGCATATCTTTATTGTAATATATTCTAAATATATACCACAGGATAAATGTAGTGTAGTCAGTCTGTTAAGGTGAGGTGTTGTAAATGTAGTGTAGTCAGTCTGTTAAGGTGAGGTGTTGTAAATGTAGTGTAGTCACCTCTGTTAAGGTGAGGTGTTGTAAATGTAGTGTAGTCAGTCTGTTAAGGTGAGGTGTTTGTAAATGTAGTGTAGTCAGTCTGTTAAGGTGAGGTGTTGTAAATGTAGTGTAGTTAGTCTGTTAAGGTGAGGTGTTGTAAATGTAGTGTAGTCAGTCTGTTAAGGTGAGGTGTTGTAAATGTAGTGTAGTCACCTCTGTTAAGGTGAGGTGTTGTAAATGTAGTGTAGTCAGTCTGTTAAGGTGAGGTGTTGTAAAATGTAGTGTAGTCAGTCTGTTAAGGTGAGGTGTTGTAAATGTAGTGTAGTCAGTCTGTTAAGGTGAGGTGTTGTAAATGTAGTGTAGTCAGTCTGTTAAGGTGAGGTGTTGTAAATGTAGTGTAGTCAGTCTGTTAAAAATGAGGTGTTGTAAATGTAGTGTAGTCAGTCTGTTAAGGTGAGGTGTTGTAAATGTAGTGTAGTCAGTCTGTTAAGGTGAGGTGTTGTAAATGTAGTGTAGTCACCTCTGTTAAGGTGAGGTGTTGTAAATGTAGTGTAGTCAGTCTGTTAAGGTGAGGTGTTGTAAATGTAGTGTAGTCAGTCTGTTAAGGTGAGGTGTTGTAAATGTAGTGTAGTCAGTCTGTTAAGGTGAGGTGTTGTAAATGTAGTGTAGTCAGTCTGTTAAGGTGAGGTGTTGTAAATGTAGTGTAGTCAGTCTGTTAAGGTGAGGTGTTGTAAATGTAGTGTAGTCAGTCTGTTAAGGTGAGGTGTTGTAAATGTAGTGTAGTCAGTCTCTGTTAAGGTGAGGTGTTTGTAAATGTAGTGTGGTCTCCTCTGTTAAGTGAGGTGTTGTAAATGTAGTGTAGTCAGTCTGTTAAGGTGAGGTGTTGTAAATGTAGTGTAGTCACCTCTGTTAAGGTGAGGTGTTGTAAATGTAGTGTAGTCACCTCTTAAGGCGAGGCGTTGTAAAGTCCCTGTTAAGGAAGTGTTGTGTATAAGTGAAGTAGAGGAAGAAATTGAGTTATGGGTAAATGTAGTGTAAACATCGGAGGTTTGTGCTTTCCTTTACAATTTAATGTGTAGTCAAGTGTTTAAGGAGAAGTTAGGCTATCATAGAGAGACAGATGATTTAGGGGTAAGACATCTGCAGAATTGTAAAGTTAATACAATACTGATTTCAACTTTCAACAATGCTAATTTTACTGTACATTGGTGTTGATTCATATTGCTTAGCCTAATCAATATGATCCAATGTATGTGATGTTATAGGCTCACCTCTATGAGGTGAGGGTGTTGTAATGTTAAGGCGATCACTCTGTCACATTATCGTGATTATTATGTAGTCCACATGTCGAAACTGCGTGTAGAAAGTACGTGCATCGGAATTATGTAAAGGTGTTGTAAAAAGAAAATAGTCACCTCTCTTGGCGCATGTAAATTAGTTTCCAGTTATAAATCAAACGGTGCCCGCAGTGTGAACACAGCATTATAACTCCACCTGACATACACCCATGTAGTCAGTCTGTTAAGGGTGACAATAAATGCCCTTATTTGCTGTTAGTTGGGAAGGTATTGTAAAATGTAGGCCCAGTCTGTAATGATCTGTTGTAAATATCCATGGCGAACTTCAAATGTCTTTGGAGGTGTTGGCAGAATGTTTTAGGTGTTTTACAGTGCCATTTGCTGTCGGTCTATCTGACTGTTTCTGAAAGACTCCAAAAAACAATTGCAAATTGTTGTGGACCTGTAAACAGATCGTTTGAATGCAGTAATGTGAGGCATTCAATGTTTTGTAGAAACTAAATATAAGGTGCCCTGCACACAAATTCTGAAACATTGTCTACTCGAAAAAGGTGTTGTAACGAGTTATTGTAGCCTACACACTTCAAATCCAAAAGATCATCTGTCTGTTCACCTGTTCCATTCTGCTGTAAATGTATGTAGTCCGCGCCGTTAAGGCACCCTGTGTCATCTGCATGGAGTGTAAACACTTTAAATAATGCCTTGTAAATGATAGGCCCAATTAAATGAGAAATGCGGCATGGTAAATTTGTTGTATGGCTACATCGGGAATAATGAAACTCATGTATGGCCAGAAAAGGTGAAGACTGAGGTGTTGCAATGATTATGTAATGTATTATGTTTGTAAATGAAAATATTTTCTACGCAAGAAATGTCACATTACATCATTCAGACGTCGCCTACGTCGTCAAGGGAAAGAAAGGTGAATCGTCTGTTCTAACGCTTTAAACTGCGCTTCGGATCGGATCGTTCATAGAGCAAAATAGGCTGCTAGAAATACTGTAGCTGATCTATTTACTACTGTGAAGTGGGTCCTATTAAATGAGAGATGGGACGAATGGTAGCCAATCCGAACTTGTTATAGGCCTATAGGCTAATTTGGCGAGTATAGGCTTTGTTCTGCAATAACAGGAAATGTATGCAATATGATCTAATTATTTTAGAATGTTAAGATGAATGGATTTTCACTAGCAGCAAATGATTGCGATCTTGTTATTATATTTAGCTAGGCCTACCGGTTGTTTTGTTCTGAATAAGAGTCTCGTCATATATTCCCCATTTGCAAAAAGCTACTTTTGCCTTCTTGATGTGCAAGACTTCAACCACTAGAAACAAACGGCACGCATGGTCTAAAGGTTACAGGAGGATTACTCCACATAGTAGAAAATCAAGTATCAGTTTTTATAAATAAAAACATTTTGCGTGAAAAGTGGCACATGGAAGGATTGGTATATTTTGTGTGTAGGCTAAAGTTTATAAATGAGAACCCTGGTATTTTGCATAGAGCAAAATACTTGAAATAGCTTATCTTTACTGCTGTGAAAGTGGACCGATGAGAGATGGGACGAATGGTAACCATGTAGGTCTATAGTGCTACCAGTCCTGTAGTATGAAACCATCACAGAAAATGTGAGGAATTTATTATGCAATGATCATGGAGACGAAATAAATAATATGCTTCAAAATAGATGGCAATTTCTAATTATTTTAAATTGCAAAAAAAATGAAAATAAATTATCTCTCTTATCTCTAGCCTACACATCTTGTTATCCAAAATTTTTATTGTTGTGAATACCTGTTCCATCATATCCCACATTTACACAAAAATACTAATGCGCACCTGTCATTTGTAAGTCGCTCTGGAAAAGAGCGTCTCTGATAGCTAAATGAATGTAAATGTAAATGTACTAATTTGTTACTTGGCTTCTTGCGGGCAATATCAACCATCTGGAAACTGGGAAAACGCAGGAATTTAGTTAGCAGGAAGGTGAGTAGTGTGTCTGTCTGTCTGTCTGTCTATTCTGTCAACGCAAGAAATGTCACTGTCTGTGTCAGTCTGTCAAACGTCAATGGAAAAGGTGAATTGTCTTTCTTCTTTCCTAAAACATGACATTTCTACCTTTTTAGATTTTGTGGCATAGAGAAAGTTAAAATATCAGACAGGGGAGGTGATATAAATAATACTCTGAGCAAAAGAGAATGTTTTTGGATTTTCACCCTCCAGACATTATTTCCTGAAGGTCGTAATGATGTAATGTCTATGTATGTTATGTTGTAAATGTGAACATGAATTAATGCCCCCATTTCAGATTACTCTGACGTATTTCTTGCGCTGTACCCAATGATTTATGAAAACTTGCTTAGTGGGTCGACGTCCTTATTGTGGTTTTACAGACGTGTTTAATACGTTTATGTACACACTGTATTAGAATATTTATGAAATGCACATTGTTATATTTGGTAGCCCTTACTTGTTTTCCCTCGACTCCAACCCTATTGGATGGTGGAACGGATGTGGGTGGAGCTATGTCTACATAAGGGTGCTAATTTTAAAAAACTCACAAAAGCTCTGATGAAGGCCTTGAGGAGGATACATGAAGCTTTTTAAAGAGCAGTGATACTATCAAGAGCAGTGATACTATCAAGAGCAGTGATACTAGCAAGAGCAGTGATACTATCAAGAGCATCGATACTATTGTCGTATCGGGTGAATGGTGGCCATTATTGCTGTCAACAAAGAGTCCGTTCAAGCTGCATCGTGTTAGAGGCTTTTATTAAAATCACGAGGTTACAGCATAAGTACAGACCCGCGGTGTCCGGAGAACGGCTCCTCAGATTGCCATGGCCGTTCTGACTTTCTTCTTCGTTTAACCCCTATTTATAAACAATGAAGCTCCCTCTTCTGGCCAATCACCAGTCTCCCCTGTCTACAACACACTTCCTGTCTGTTGTACATGACGTTACACTAAAACATATACTAACGTAAACAACATTCCATTTCTTCATGAAAAACATTTAACAAAGACATAATCTTCAGATACGATACTATCAAGAGCAGTGATACTATCAAGAGCAGTGATACTATCAAGAGCAGTGATTTAAAAAAAAAGATAGCTCAGATGTGTTAGTGCCTTTAGAATTCTGTTTAACAAGTAATTTAAAAAAAAGATACGTCCATATTATTGGACCTGACTGTACATTAATATGTTTCATATGTGTGGTCCTAATGTAATATTTTCTAAATATATACCACAACATATCTTTATTGTAATATATTCTAAATATACACTCGTTTGGACCCACCTACTCATTCAAGGGTTTTTCTTTATTTTGACTATTTTCTACATTGTAGAATAATAGTGAAGACATCAAAACTATGAAATAACAAATATGGAATCATGTAGAAACCAAAAAAGTGTTAAACAAATCAAAATATATTTGAGATTCTTCAAATAGCCACCCTTTGCATTGATGACAGCTTTGCACACTCTTGGCATTCTCTCAACCAGCTTCATGAGGTAGTCACCTGGAATGCATTTCCGTTAACAGGTGTGCCTTCTTAAAAGTTAATTTGTGGAATTTCTTTCCTTCTTAATGCTTTTGAGCCAATCAGTTGTGTGGTGACAAGGTATACAGAAGATAGCCCTATTTGTTAAAAGACCAAGTCCATATTATGGCAAGAACAGCTCAAATAAGCAAAGAGAAACGACAGTCCATCATTACTTTAAGACATGAAGGTCAGTCAATACGGAAAATATATTATAAATATATACCACATCATATCATTATTGTAATATATTCTAAATACAGCATATCTTTATTGTAATATATTCTTAATATATACCACAGGATAAATGTAGTGTAGTTATTTTTAAATGGCCCCTTTATTTTTGAAAAGTTTTTTTTCCCCGAGGAAGTAAAGTCATCATCAAGTGTAGTCAGTCTGTTAGGTGAGGTGTTGTAAATGTATGTAGCACCTCTGTTAAGGTGAGGTGTTGTAAATGTAGTGTAGTCAGTCTGTTAAGGTGAGGTGTTGTAAATGTAGTGTAGTCACCTCTGTTAAGGTGAGGTGTTGTAAATGTAGTGTAGTCAGTCTGTTAAGGTGAGGTGTTGTAATGTAGTGAGTAGTCAGTCTGTAAGGTGAGGTGTTTTGTAAATGTAGTGACGTCACTCTGTTAAGGTGAGGTGTTGTAAATGTAGTGTAGTCAGTCTGTTAAGGTGAGGTGTTGTAAATGTAGTGTAGTCACCTCTGTTAAGGTGAGGTGTTGTAAATGTAGTGTAGTCAGTCTGTTAAGGTGAGGTGTTGTAAATGTAGTGTAGTCAGTCTGTTAAGGTGAGGTGTTTGTAAATGTAGTGTAGTCAGTTGTTAAGGTGAGGTGTTGTAAATGTAGTGTAGTCAGTCTGTTAAGGTGAGGTGTTGTAAATGTAGTGTAGTCAGTCTGTTAAGGTGAGGTGTTGTAAATGTAGTGTAGTCAGTCTGTTAAGGTGAGGTGTTGTAAATGTAGTGTAGTCAGTCTGTTAAGGTGAGGTGTTGTAAATGTAGTGTAGTCAGTCTGTTAAGGTGAGGTGTTGTAAATGTAGTGTAGTCAGTCTGTTAAGGTGAGGTGTTGTAAATGTTAGTCAGTCTGTAGGTGAGGTGTTGTAAATGTAAGGTGTGAGGTGTTGTAAATGTAGTGTAGTCAGTCTGTAAATGTGAGTGTGTAAATGTAGTGTAGTCTCTTAAGGTGAGGTGTTGTAAATGTAGTGTAGTCAGTCTGTGTTAATGTAGTGTAGTCAGTCTGTTAAGGTGAGGTGTTGTAAATGTAGTGTAGTCAGTCTGTTAAGGTGAGGTGTTGTAAATGTAGTGTAGTCACCTCTGTTAAGGTGAGGTGTTGTAAATGTAGTGTAGTCAGTCTGTTAAGGTGAGGTGTTGTAAATGTAGTGTAGTCAGTCTGTTAAGGTGAGGTGTTGTAAATGTAGTGTAGTCAGTCTGTTAAGGTGAGGTGTTGTAAATGTAGTGTAGTCACCTCTGTTAAGGTGAGGTGTTGTAAATGTAGTGTAGTCTCTGTTTAAGGTGAGGTGTTGTAAATGTAGTGTAGTCAGTCTGTTTTAGGTGAGGTGTTGTAAATGTTGTAGTCAGTCTGTTAAGGTGAGGTGTTGTAAATGTAGTGTAGTCAGTCTGTTAAGGTGAGGTGTTGTAAATGTAGTGTAGTCAGTCTGTTAAGGTGAGGTGTTGTAAATGTAGTGTAGTCAGTCTGTTAAGGTGAGGTGTTGTAAATGTATGTAGTGTAGTCTTGTAAATGTAGTGTTAAGGTGAGGTGTTGTAAATGTAGTGTAGTCAGTCTGTTAAGGTGAGGTGTTGTAAATGTAGTGTAGTCAGTCTGTTAAGGTGAGGTGTTGTAAATGTAGTGTAGTCACCTCTGTTAAGGTGAGGTGTTGTAAATGTAGTGTAGTCACCTCTGTTAAGGTGAGGTGTTGTAAATGTAGTGTAGTCAGTCTGTTAAGGTGAGGTGTTGTGTAAATGTAGTGTAGTCACCTCTGTTAAGGTGAGGTGTTGTAAATGTAGTGTAGTCAGTCTGTTAAGGTGAGGTGTTGTAAATGTAGTGTAGTCAGTCTGTTAAGGTGAGGTGTTGTAAATGTAGTGTAGTCAGTCTGTTAAGGTGAGGTGTTGTAAATGTAGTGTAGTCAGTCTGTTAAGGTGAGGTGTTGTAAATGTAGTGTAGTCAGTCTGTTAAGGTGAGGTGTTGTAAATGTAGTGTAGTCAGTCTGTTAAGGTGAGGTGTTGTAAATGTAGTGTAGTCAGTCTGTTAAGGTGAGGTGTTGTAAATGTAGTGTAGTCAGTCTGTTAAGGTGAGGTGTTGTAAATGTAGTGTAGTCAGTCTGTTAAGGTGAGGTGTTGTAAATGTAGTGTAGTCAGTCTGTTAAGGTGAGGTGTTGTAAATGTAGTGTAGTCAGTCTGTTAAGGTGAGGTGTTGTAAATGTAGTGTAGTCAGTCTGTTAAGGTGAGGTGTTGTAAATGTAGTGTAGTCAGTCTGTTAAGGTGAGGTGTTGTAAATGTAGTGTAGTCAGTCTGTTAAGGTGAGGTGTTGTAAATGTAGTGTAAAGTCACCTCTGTTAAGGTGAGGTGTTGTAAATGTAGTGTAGTCAGTCTGTTAAGGTGAGGTGTTGTAAATGTAGTGTAGTCACCTCTGTTAAGGTGAGGTGTTGTAAATGTAGTGTAGTCAGTCCGTCTGTTAAGGTGAGGTGTTGTAAATGTAGTGTAGTCACCTCTGTTAAGGTGAGGTGTTGTAAATGTAGTGTAGTCAGTCTGTTAAGGTGAGGTGTTGTAAATGTAGTGTAGTCAGTCTGTTAAGGTGAGGTGTTGTAAATGTAGTGTAGTCAGTCTGTTCTGTGTAATGTAGTGTAGTGTTGTTAATGTAGTGTTGTCAGTGTGTGTAGTCAGTCTGTGAGGTGTGTTGTAAATGTAGTGTAGTCAGTCTGTTAAGGTGAGGTGTTGTAAATGTAGTGTAGTCAGTCTGTTAAGGTGAGGTGTTGTAAATGTAGTGTAGTCAGTCTGTTAAGGTGAGGTGTTGTAAATGTAGTGTAGTCAGTCTGTTAAGGTGAGGTGTTGTAAATGTAGTGTAGTCACCTCTGTTAAGGTGAGGTGTTGTAAATGTAGTGTAGTCACCTCTGTTAAGGTGAGGTGTGTTGTAAATGTAGTGTAGTCAGTCAGTCTGTTAAGGTGAGGTGTTGTAAATGTAGTGCAGTCACCTCTGTTAAGGTGAGGTGTTGTAAATGTAGTGTAGTCAGTCTGTTAAGGTGAGGTGTTGTAAATGTAGTGTAGTCAGTCTGTTAAGGTGAGGTGTTGTAAATGTAGTGTAGTCAGTCTGTTAAGGTGAGGTGTGTTGTAAATGTAGTGTAGTCACCTCTGTTAAGGTGAGGTGTTGTAAATGTAGTGTAGTCAGTCTGTTAAGGTGAGGTGTTGTAAATGTAGTGTAGTCAGTCTGTTAAGGTGAGGTGTTGTAAATGTAGTGTAGTCAGTCTGTTAAGGTGAGGTGTTGTAAATGTAGTGTAGTCAGTCTGTTTAAGGTGAGGTGTTGTAAATGTAGTGTAGTCACCTCTGTTTAAGGTGAGTGTGTTGTAAATGTAGTGTAGTCAGTCTCTGTTAAGGTGAGGTGTTGTAAATGTAGTGTAGTCAGTCTGTTAAGGTGAGGTGTTGTAAATGTAGTGTAGTCAGTCTGTTAAGGTGAGGTGTTGTAAATGTAGTGTAGTCACCTCTGTTAAGGTGAGGTGTTGTAAATGTAGTGTAGTCAGTCTGTTAAGGTGAGGTGTTGTAAATGTAGTGACGTCACCTCTTAAGGTGAGGTGTTGTAAATGTCCCAACACAGGAAGTCCATGTATAAGGAAGTAGAGGAAGAAATGGACGTTATGGGTAGAAGACACAAAAACATCGGAGGTTTGGAGCTTTCTTTTACAATTTAATGTAGAAAAGTGTTCTGGAGAAGTTAGGCTATCATAGAGAGACAGATGATTTAGGGGTAAGACATCTACAGAAATGTAAAGTTAATACAATACTGATTTCAACTTTCAAGAATGCTAATTTTACTGTACATTGGTGTTGATTCATATTGCTTAGCCTAATCAATATGATCCAATGTGATGTGATGTTATAGGCTACAGGGCTATGAGGTAGGGTATTATTGGTAAAGGTGATTGACATCACATTATCGTGATTATTATCTGCATGTCGAAACTGCGTTAGAAAGACGTGCATCGGAATTATGTAAAGCTGTCACTAAAGAAAATAGTCTGTTTCGACAAGTCAGTCAAGTAAAACTGACGTGCAACAATAGCATAGAAACTAATTAAATGTTGGGATAAATCAAAGTTCAAGTTGAAAATGCTTTCTGGCGACACCGATCAGAAAGGCTGTGGTCCGTTTTGCTCAGTGCTGTACGCTTCATATAACTTGGCCAGCGCACTGTTGCGTAATGTTCCGCATCGTTGTCGGCACACCTGAATACAAGCCCGGGTGCAACGGACGAGATAAACTGTTGGCACCTCATGTGAAGTCAAGCAGTGCATGGGTGTATTCACTAAGGGCACTATTCCAACTTATGAAATTACGCCTTTCCTACGCACTGCTCATAGTTTCTATTCAGACTTTACCTTAAGTTGCACAACGGGTTTTGCAGGCGTGGTTCCCTTGCGTGCGCTGAATAAATGTATTTCAACCGCTGAAAACACTCCGACTTGTATTGGTAGACCAAAAATGCTCCGATTTTGTAGAACATAGTTAGGCACTTTATTATCTTTTTGGAAAGTATGTATGAAACAAAACAAAAAACGACTCGTGGAGAACCGGTACACACTAAATATATTGATGAATAAAAAAATACAGTGGTTTGATTCATCCTGAAAGTTGTCATAATCAAGACAATCCATGAAACAGCTGGGAAGGTGGAAAAAATTGGGAGTCAATAGGGGGCCAATAGGGGGGTCCTACAACAGATTTACCCTAATTCTCACTAATCATGGAACTGTATGAAACCGGTTCAGTCGTCGTGAACCGTCCCAGAACCAGGCTACAGGTTTAACCTGCTACGTGTGGTCTGAGTTCCATAATGATTCAAAAACAGGGGAGGGCTG
This sequence comes from Coregonus suidteri, assembly GCA_036851935.1. Lineage (NCBI taxonomy): Eukaryota > Metazoa > Chordata > Actinopteri > Salmoniformes > Salmonidae > Coregonus > Coregonus suidteri. The sequence goes on from CM072220.1 coordinate 6,884,519, forward strand.
TCCTAAATTCTCGGGCACAACGTTAGCCTAATGCTAACGACCCTCAGGAATAAACTGACGTGACAGAGGAAAGAAAGGGAAACAGAATGGAATGATGCAAAATGGAAGCTGAACTGGAGAAAACGAACACTAAAGTGACAGTTATAAATGTATGTGGTTTTACTGACGGTGGTTCTCGATAGTGGCTGATATTTACCCATGATACGCACCCCTGGCTTTGTGTAAAATAAACGGAGAAAAGCCCTGGGCACAGCCTATAATTAAAACATTCCGAAGCTCATACATCAACTCGGCAGGTTCAGTCCTACAGAAGCCTAAAGCTTGGGGGTCCAAATTGCATCCACGCCTATTATGAGGTCACACCAGTAGAGATGCGTGCGTAAAATCACTGGGGAAGACAGAAAAATACAATACAATCTATGTGTTGTAATAATGTTTTTGCTCTATAACCTGTTAATTCATATGCCTTGTGACCCTGATATAGGCTTTAGGCCTAAAGGTCGAGACAATAAGGGACAGGTGGGAGAATAAATTCAACCACACCTTTGTTTGGTGCACCAAAGCAGAGAGCAACTTCTGTCCGGTTAAGTCCACAAAGCATATTCTATGTAACAGACAGTTACATGACCTACATCATGGTCAAGCACAGTTAATGTTTCCGATCACTAAACAACTATTGATTTAGATCCACAGAGAGTTACAGCAAGTTGTAAATGCAGTGTAGTCACCTCTGTTAAGGTGTGTGTGTGTGTGTGTGTGTGTGTGGTGTGTGTGTGTGTGTGTGTGTGTGTGTGTTGGTGTGTGTGTGTGTGGTGTGTGTGGTGTGTGCTGTGTTAGAGAGAGAGGCAGATCCTATGTCAATAAGCTCTAAGGTCCTATGTTACTACACAGTGTATAGAGTACGTACTCTCAAATGACAGGCCCTTTTCCCTATATAGTGCACTACCGTTTTGGTATTGGAGCAGGGACAGGCCGGACTGGGCTGGCGACTCCACACCTTCTCCCTCTCTCCCCCCACCTCTCCCTCTCTCCGACCCTCCGTCCCTCTACGTGGAGCAGGGACAGGCCGGACCTCTGGCACGCACACCTCATGTCCCAACATGGGTAGTATCAGGAAGTAGACTGGAAGAAACGCACATTATTGGTGCGAAGAGCAAAAACATCGGAGGTTTGGGCTTTCTTTTACAATTTAATGTAGAAAAGTGTTCTGGAGAAGTTAGGCTATCATAGAGAGACAGATGATTTAGGGGTAAGACATCTACAGAAATGTAAAGTTAATACAATACTGATTTCAACTTTCAAGAATGCTAATTTTACTGTACATTGGTGTTGATTCATATTGCTTAGCCTAATCAATATGATCCAATGTGATGTGATGTTATAGGCTACAGGGCTATGAGGGTAGGGTATTAATGGCATAAAGGCGACTGACATCACAATATCGTGATTATTATCCGTATGTCGGAAACTGCGTTAGAGAGACGTGCATCGGAATTATGTAAAGCTGTCACTAAAGAAAATAGTCTGTTTCGTCAAGTCAGTCAAGTAAAAATGACGCGCAACAATAGACATAGAAACTAATTTAAATGTTGGGATAAATCAAAGTTCAAGTTGAAACCTGCCCCGTTTCTGGCGACACCGATCAGAAAGGAAGTGGTCCGTTTTGCTCAGTGCTGTACGCTTCATATAACTTGGCCAGCGCACTGTTGCGTAATGTTCCGCATCGTTGTCGGCACACCTGAATACAAGCCCCCGGGTGCAACGGACGAGATAAACTGTTGGCACCTCCTGCATGTGAAGTCAAGCAGTGCATGGGTGTATTCACTAAGGGCACTATTCCAACTTTATGACTAAAGACGCCTTTCCTACGTACTGCTCATATTTTCTATTCTGGGACTTTACCTTATTAAGTTCATAACGGGTTTTGCAGGCGTGGTTCCTTGCGTGCTGAATCCATGTATTTTCAACCGCTGGAAAACTGCCCACTTGCTTGGTAGATTAAAAATACTCACGATTTTGTAGATTATTTAGGCACATTTTAGGCGCAGAAAGTATGTATGAATCGAACATAGTTAACTTTGGAGAACCTTTACACAGTAATATATATTGATTAATAAAAAAACAGTGGTTTGATTCTCCTGAAAGTTGTCATAACAAAGTTCAAACATTAAATATTGAACCCACAAACAAAAAGAGTACAATAGGGTTTGAATAGGGGGGTCCCATACATTTACCCTAATTCTCAGCTAATCATGGAACTGTATGAAACCGGTTCAGTCGTCGTGAACCGTGAACCAGGCTAAAACACAACAGAATATACCAGAAATGAAACACATGAATGAACACACCCTGTGTCCCAGAGCCAGGGTGTGACAAAAAACACTCCCACTTGCTTGGTACATTTAAAAATACTCCGATTTTGTAGATTATTTAGGCGGCTAGGGTTTGGAAAGTATGTATGAATCATACAAAAAAAACTGGTTTGGAGAACCTTTACACACTAAATATATTGATTAATAAAAAATACAGTGGTTTGATTCATCCTGAAAGTTGTCATTTTCAAGTTCAATCCATGAAATATTGGAAGGTGGAAAAAAGTGTACAATAGGGGTTGAATAGGGGGGTCCTATACATTTACCCTAATTCTCACTAATCATGGACCGGTTCAGTCGTCGTGAACCGTGAACCAGGCTACAGGTTTAACCTGCTACGTGTGGTCTGAGTTCCATAATGATTCAAACAGGCTACATGATACAATCTTACCTAATGTTAACTAATCGCTAGACTCCTCAGGAAACAAAACGTAGCCTAATGCTAACAAACGTGACAAGGAAAGAAAGGGAAACAGAAAGGAATGATGCTAAATGTAAGCTACAAATTGAAGAAAACGAACACTAAAGTGACAGTTATAAATGTATGTGGGTTTTACTGACGGTGGTTCTCGATAGTGGCTGATATTTAACATGATACAACTTGTAAAATAAACGGAGAAAAGCCTGGGCATAGCCTATAATTAAAACATTCCGAAGCTCATACATCAACTCGGCAGGTTCAGTCCTACAGAAGCCTAAAGCTTGGGGGTCCAAATTGCATCCACGCCTATTATGAGGTCACACCAGTAGAGGTGCGTGCGTAAAATCACTGGGGAAGACAGAAAAATACAATACAATCTATGTGTTGTAATAATGTTTTTGCTCTATAAACCTGTTAATTCATATGCCTTGTGACCCTGATATAGGCTTTAGGCCTAAAGGTCGAGACAATAAGAAGACACAGTGGGAGAATAAATTTCAACCACACCTTTGTTTTTTATCACACAAAACCAGAGAGCAACTTCTGTCCGGTTAAGTCCACAAAGCATATTCTATGTAACAGACAGTTACATGACCTACATCATGGTCAAGCAAGTTAATCCGACATTTTTCGACCGCTAAACAACTATTGATTTAGAACCACAGAGAGTTACAGCAAGTTCCAATGCAATGTAGTACCTCTGTTAATTTGTACACAGTGTGCAAGTGTGTGTGTCATGTTGACTCACCCTACTTGTGTGTGTGTGCTCTGTGTGTGTGTGTTAGAGAGAGAGGCAGATCCTATGTCAATAAGCTCTCCCTCCTATGTTACTACACAGTGTCTATCCCTACGTACATCTCAAATGACACCCTTTTCCCTATATAGTGCACTACTTTTGATATTGCTCTGTCATGCTCAACCTCTCCCTCTCTCCCTCCTTCTCTCCACCTCTCCTCCCTACCCTCTCCTCCCTCCACCTCTCCCTCCACCTCTCCTCCTCTCTCCACTCCCTCCTCTCTCCACTCTCCCTCCTCCCTCCCTCCCCCGGTCTATCACTCTCCTCATACAGTCACCCCTATCACTCTCACCCTCACCCCCACCTCATCACGGTCCCAACACTAGGTAGTATCAGGAAGTCCTCTACCTCTCTGGACCTTACAGGTAGAAGACAAAAACATCGGAGGTTTGTAGCTTTCTTTTATAATTTAATTTAGAAAAGTGTTCTGGAGAAGTTAGGCTATCATAGAGAGACAGATGATTTAGGGGTAAGACATCTACAGAAATGTAAAGTTAATATCAATACTGATTTCAACTTTCAAGAATGCTAATTTTACTGTACATTGGTGTTGATTCATATTGCTTAGCCTAATCAATATGATCCAATGTGATGTGATGTTATAGGCTACAGGGCTATGAGGTAGGGTATTAATGGTAAAGGCGATTGACATCACATTATCGTGATTATTATCCGTATGTCGAAACTGCTGTTAGAAAGACGTGCATCGGAATTATGTAAAGCTGTCACTAAAGAAAATAGTCTGTTTCGACAAGTCAGTCAAGTAAAAATGACGCGCAACAATAGACATAGAAACTAATTAAATGTTGGGATAAATCAAAGTTCAAGTTGAAAATGCTTTCTGGCGACACCGATCAGAAGGCTGTGGTCCGTTTTGCTCAGTGCTGTACGCTTCATATAACTTGGCCAGCGCACTGTTGCGTAATGTTCCGCATCGTTGTCGGCACACCTGAATACAAGCCCGGGTGCAACGGACGAGATAAACTGTTGGCACCTCATGTGAAGTCAAGCAGTGCATGGGTGTATTCACTAAGGGCACTATTCCAACTTATGAAATTACGCCTTTCCTACCTGGCTAAAATGCTTGGAGAATTAAGTAAAACCACAAGTCCGAATCCCTATCTCCATCCATGGTTCATTTAGGAAAGGACCAATGTTAACTAACTAGCTAGACACCAGAGGACAACAACACAACGAGATGCAACAATTCAAGTAGTTTCTGTCAAAATCCAAGCTGGTTTACCTTGACACCTTTTATTGGTGCACCAGAACCAATCACAGTTGAGCTCGCTCAGTTTAGCTCAACGCTGATTGGCTCATTTCTAATAGTTTTTTAAATCAAAGGCCAAATGCTCGCAGGCTTCCCTTGTCTTCAATGCTACGGGCAACAATGTCATACTCGTTTGGACCAGACAGCATCAGATAGATGGCCTACACATAGAGAGACAGAGGGGCGCTGTTTAGCTCGCTCGGATGCTTTCTCCTGTGAGATACATTCAGCCTCTTGCGAATTAAAGGACAATTATGAAGCAAAGAGAGACGAAAGATACATTATAGCCTGGCTTCCCTTGGTATAGAAGAAATACCTGTCAGCTATTTTAACTGTATGTAATGTCTACTTGGTAAATGTTTATAATGTCTGTCAATCTAAGCTGTAACGTATTTTTAGTTGTGTTTACCCGAGGTAGACTAGCTGTTGTTATGGCGTCAGCTAATGGGGATCCAAGTCAAATCAAATCAAATTAATAACATATTGGACTGTGCATGTTTAAATGCAACATGAAGTCTCTGTTTGAACTTTGACCACAGACAGTAAAAAGTGTTGTCATTGTTAATGGTTCTTCAACATTGTTCAGAAATATTGACTGTTCTGTTATTTCTTATTGTAGCTGAGTGAGCTGTGACTAAAATTACTCTCTGGGGAGAGAGAGGAGGGGACCACTGCCTCTAAAATGAGTCTCTCTGGGGAGAGAGAGGAGGGGACCACTGCCTCTAAAATGAGTCTCTCTGGGGAGAGAGAGGAGACCACTGCCTCTAAAATGACCACTGAGAGTCTCTCTGGGGAGAGAGAGGAGGGGACCACTGCCTCTAAAATGAGTCTCTCTGGGGAGAGAGAGGAGGGGACCACTGCCTCTAAAATGAGTCTCTCTGGGGAGAGAGAGGAGGGGACCACTGCCTCTAAAATGAGTCTCTCTGGGGAGAGAGAGGAGGGGACCACTGCCTCTAAAATGAGTCTCTCTGGGGAGAGAGAGGAGGGGACCACTGGTCTCTAAAATGAGTCTGCCTCTGGGGAGAGAGAGGAGGGGACCACTGCCTCTAAAATGAGTCTCTCTGGGGAGAGAGAGGAGGGGACCACTGCCTCTAAAATGAGTCTCTCTGGGGAGAGAGAGGAGGGGACCACTGCCTCTAAAATGAGTCTCTCTAAAGAGAGAGAGAGGAGGGGACCACTGCCTCTAAAATGACTCAAGACACCAGTTCTAAGAGGTAAGAGATGACATGTAAAAAATACAGTTCTCTTAAAGATATAAAACTAAAGGGAAAAGTTTTCCCAAATTACATCAAATGTAGTTCTACATCATTAATTTAAAAGTCCCCAAACCGATTTACCAATTGCAGACTGTAGCTTTATAAAGAAACATCAGGACTTCTATGAGTTCAGCTATACACTTGTTGAAATGATGTAGATGAGGTATTGATGAGATATTGATGAGGTGATCTGCCTCCCTGTTTTGTTCAGTGTCCAGAAGCCCAGAGCAGAGTCACCTGCCCCCAGCCTGCTATCAATGAAGAGTGATCAGCCACCTGCTTTCAGCCAGGAACCATTACCAGATGACAATAAGGAAGTGGATAGCTTGGACAGTGAGGATGCATTAAAGATCACACACAACCTTCTGGACAGAAGAAGTAAGACTGTGTTTCATACAATATTACAAAGAACGGGACAAAGGCCCCTCTAAAACACACACACACACACACACACACACACACACACACACACACACACACACACACACACACACACACACACACACACACACACACAAACTTATGAGTCCCAACTCTCATTGTTTTCCTACAGGTCAAACTCTTCTGACAGTCCAACAAGACATTAAGGCTAAACTGAAACACAAGTATCAACACATATCTGAAGGAATTGGACACCATGGAAACCAAAGTCTGTTAAATGACATCTACACAGAGCTCTACATCACAGAGGGTGGAAGTGGAGGGGTCAATTATGAACATGAGGTGAGACAGATAGAGATGGCATCCAAGAAACAAACCACACAAGAGACACCAATCAAATGCAACGACATCTTCAAGCCTTTACCTGGACAAGACAAACCTATCAGAACTGTGCTGACAAAAGGAATCGCTGGCATTGGAAAAACTGTCTCTGTGCAGAAGGTCATCCTTGACTGGGCAGAGGGAAAAGCAAATCAGGACGTTCATTTCATGTTTCCTCTTCCTTTCCGTGATCTGAACCTGAAAAAAGGACCAATACAGTCTGATGCAACTTCTTTCCCACTACTTCTCAGAGCTGAAAGAGATTGACAGCATTGAAGATGGTGAAACCAAAACTGTTTTCATTTTTGATGGTCTGGATGAGTGTCGACTTCCTCTAGACTTCAAAAACAATGAGAGGTGCTGTGATGTCACGAAGCCAACCTCAGTGGACGTGCTGCTGACAAACCTCATCAAGGGGAATCTGCTTCCCTCTGCTCTCCTCTGGATAACCTCACGGCCTGCAGCAGCCAATCAGATCCCTCCTGAGTGTGTTGACCAGGTGACAGAGGTACGAGGGTTCAATGATCCACAGAAGGAGGAGTACTTCAGGAAGAAAATCACAGATCAGAATCTGGCCAATGAAATCATCAAACACATGAAGACATCAAGGAGCCTCCACATCATGTGCCACATGCCAGTCTTCTGTTGGATATCAGCCACTGTCCTTGAGATGATGCTGAAAGAGGCAGAGAAGGATGAAGTCCCCAAAACTCTGACCCAGATGTTCACACACTTCACGCTCATCCAAATCATTGTGAAGAACAAGAAGTACAACAAAGCCACAGAGACAAACCCAAAGGAACTGTCTCAGTCAGACAAAGAGATGATCCTGAAACTGGCAAAGCTGGCTTTCCAACAGCTGCAGAAGGGCAACCTGATCTTCTATGAGGAGGACCTGAGAGAGTGTGGCCTTGATGTCACAGAGGCATCAGAGTACTCAGCATTGTGTACAGAGATCTTTAAAGAAGAATCTGGGCTGAACCAAGAGAAGGTCTACAGCTTTGTGCATCTGAGCATTCAGGAGTTTCTAGCAGCAGTGCATGCTTTAGAATCATGTCTGGACAAGAAGGGAAATGTTTTTTCCCCCCAAAGCAGTCACTAGTGTTATGATGATGATGATGATGATGATGATGATAATGTACTATGAAGCGTTTTCAGTCACTGATGATGACGAAGCAGAATGATGATGATGATGACTCTGACTCCTATGATGAAGCAGCCACTCCAACCCTACTCCAAAATGTCATCACACAACAGTACAGAGACAAGAAGTCAGACCCGTTGTATGACTTAAACAGGAGAGCAGTGGACCAGGCCTTGAAGAGTGAGAATGGACACCTGGACCTGTTCCTCCGCTTCCTTCTGGGCCTCTCACTGGAGTCCAATCAGAATCTGTTACGAGGCCTTCTGACACAGACAGGAAGTACAACACAGAGCAATGAGGAAACAGTCGAGAGAACAGTCAGGTACATTTCAGACAAGATCAAAAGGGAATCCTCACCAGAAAGGATCATCAACTTGTTCCACTGTCTGAATGAACTTGGTGCCAACTCTCTAGTTGAAGAAATGCAAACCTCCCTGCGATCAGGAACTCTTTCAGAAACAAGACTAAAACCTCACCAATGTTCAGCCCTGGCCTACCTGTTACTGATGTCAGAGGAGGTGCTGGAGGAGTTTGACCTGAAGACATACACCACATCAGAGGAAGGTTATCAGAGGTTGCTGCCGGTAGTGAAAACCTGCAAGAGAGCACTGTAAGTTCTGTTATTGAGTTGATGTATACAGTATCATTATTCTGAAGGATTTGTATATCTAACAGATGATCTCCTCTCTCCAGACTGGATCACTGTGACCTCACATATGAATCCTGTGAGACTCTGGCCTCAGCTCTGCAGACACCAAACTCCCCCCTGAGAGAACTGGACCTCAGCTACAATGACCTGGGAGACAGAGGAGTGGAGCTGCTCTGTGTTGGACTAACCAGTCCACTCTGCAACATACAGACACTAGTGTGAGTTAAATATCTTCAGTATCCACTGTGAGTGTTTATATATTATGTATGTAGTTAGTATGTGTATGTTTTTAACATTATTTGAACGTCTTGGTAAATATGCAGAAACATACATAAAATGTGATAAATATATCAAACTAAGGTTAAATGTCTTGAGTGAGTTAGTATGTTTTTAACATTGGTTAATCATGTGTCCTTCTGTTATTGTCTTAATGCATCTCATTATTCTTAAAGCTTTGCATATTTAACAGTGTATCAACATATCTCCTCTCTCCAGACTGTCTGGCTGTGAACTCACATATGAATCCTGTGAGACTCTGGCTTCAGCTCTGCAGACACCAAACTCCCCCCTGAGAGAACTGGACCTCAGCTACAATGACCTGGGAGACAGAGGAGTGGAGCTGCTCTGTGTTGGACTAACCAGTCCACTCTGCAACATACAGACACTAGTGTGAGTTAAATATCTTCAGTATCCACTGTGAGTGTTTATATATTATGTATGTACTATATACTGAACAAGAATATAAACGCAACATGCAACAATTTGAAAGGGTTTACTGAACAGTTCATATTGAAATCAGTCAATTGAAATTTATTAGGCCCTAATGATGGATTTCACATAAATGGGAATTCAGATATGCATCTGTTGGTCACAGATACCTTTAAAAAAAAGTATGGGTGTCACAATTGAAATAAATTCATTAGAACCCTAATCTATGGATTTCTATGTTTGACATAATGACTCCCAATCAGAGGCAAAGTTCAGATATGGGAGCATATTTAATCTGTATGTTTTCCTTTGGGTGTTTGTGGGTTTTTGTTCCGTGTCGGTATGTTTTTACCGTGGATACGAGTCGTGTTTTGTTTTGGTTTTCGTGCTTTAATTAAAAAAGTCATGTTTATTTCACACGCTGCGCCTTGGTCTACTTCTCCTTACCCAGAAAAACGATCGTGACAATGGGTGTGTATCAGAAAACCAGTCCATATCTGGTGTGACCACCATTTGCCTCATGCAGCGCGACACATCTCCTTCACATAGAGTTGATCAGGCTGTTGATTGTGGCCTGTGGAATGTTGTCCCACTCCTCTTCAATGGCTGTGCGAAGTTGCTGGAAACTGCCGGGAACTGGAAGACGCTGTCGTACACGTCGATCCAGAGCATCCCAAACATGCATGTCTGGTGAGTATGCAGTCCATGGAAGAACTGGGACATTTTCAGCTTCCAGGAATTGTATACAGATCCTTGTGACACGGGGCCGTGCATTATCATGCTGAAACATGAGGTGATGGCGGCGGTTGAATGGCACGACAATGGGCCTCAGGATCTCGTCACGGTATCTCTGTGCATTCAAATTGCCATCGATAAAATGCGATCGTGTTCATTGTCCGTAGCTTATGCCTGCCCATACCATAACCCCACCGCCACCATGGGGCACTCTGTTCACAACGTTGACATCAGCAAACCGCTCGCCCACACAATGCCATCACGACGCCATAAACGCTTTCTGCCATCTTCCCGGTACAGTTGAAACCTGGGATTCATCCGTGAAGAGCACACTTCTCCAGTGTGCCAGTGGCCATCGAGGTGAGCATTTGCCCACTGAAGTTGGTTACGACGCCAAACTGCAGTCAGGTCAAGACCCTGGTGAGGATGACGAGCACGCAGATGAGCTTCCCTGAGATGGTTTCTGACTATTTGTGCAGAACTTTTTCGGTTGTGAAAACCCACAGTTAAATCAGCTGTCCTGGTGGCTTGTCTCAGACCATCCTGCAGGTGAAGAAGCCGGATGTGGAGGTCCTGGGCTGGCGTGGTTACATGTGGTCTGTGTTGTGAGGGCGGTAGGATGTACTGCCAAATTCTATAAAACGATGTTGGAGGCGGTTTTATGGAAGAGAAATTAACATAAAATTCTCTAGCAACAGCTCTGGTGGACATTCCTGCAGTCATCATGCCAATTGCACGCTCCCTCAAAACTTGACACATCTGTGGCATTTGTGTTGTGTGACAAAACTGCACATTTCAGAGTGGCCTTTTATTGTCCCCAGCACAAGGTGCACCTGTGTAATGATAATGCTGTTTAATCGGCTTCTTGATATACCACACCTGTCAGGTGAATGGATTATCTTATTTATCTTAACAAAGGAGAAATGCTCACTAACAGGGATCTAAACAATTTTGCACAACATTTGAGAGAAATAAGCTTTGTGCGTATGGAACATAGGGATATTTTACTGCAGCTCATGAAACGTGGGACCTACACTTTATGGTTTACATTATGTTCAGATAGTTAGTTTGTTTTTTACATTATTTTAACATTTTGAAACGTGGAAACATACAACATATATAAAACTAAGGTAAATATCTTGAGTGGTAAGTATGTTTTTACATTGGTTAATCATGTGTCCTTCAGTTATTGTCTTAGCATCTCATTATTCTTAAAGCTTTGCATATTTAACAGTGTTCACTAACTCCTCTCTACTTGGCTGTAAACTCACATATGAATCCTGTGAGACTCTGGCTTCAGCTCTCCAGAAACTCCCCCTGAGAGAACTGGACCTCATACAATGACCTGGGAGACAGAGGAGTGGAGCTGCTCTGTGTGGACTAACCAGTCCACTCTGCAACATACAGACTTTAACTTTCTTCAGTATGAGTTATTATGTGGATGTTTTAAACATTTGTTAATCATGTGCTCTTCTGCCCTCTAGTCTAGGTCAGTGTGGTCTGACAGAGGGTTGCTGTTCAGATCTGGCCTCAGTCCTGAGTTCACCCAACTCACAACTGAAACAACTGGAGCTGAGAGACAATGACCTGCAGGACTCAGGAGTTACACTGCTGTCTGCTGGACTGGAGGATCCAGACTGTAAACTACACACACTGGGGTAAGTACAGCTGTTTCAGTCAGGTCGGTACTGAGCTGAGTTACACTGCCCTCTGCTGGACTGGAGGATCCAGACTGTAAACTACACACACTGGGGTATGTACAGCTGTTTCATTCAGGTCGGTACTGAGCTTAGTAAAACAAATACTCTGAACATCTGATGTTTCATGACAATGTTTGTGTCATGGACAAATATATGGGTGTCCTACAAGATGATTGACACCAGTCCACCAACCTAGACAGCTGTTGTGTCTCTCTGTAGGCTGTCTGGCTGTCTGGTCACAGAGGAGGGCTGTGCTGCTCTGTCTTCAGCTCTGAGGTCAAACCCCTCCCACCTGAAAGAGCTGGACCTGAGCTACAATCACCCAGGAGACTCTGCAGGGGGACTGCTTTCAGCTGCTCTGGTGGATCCCACAGATAAACTGATGAAGCTGAAGTAAGTCAGAATAGATGTCCTAATAGTGTGAGCAGTGGTTGTGTCCTATGTAGTGTAGTAGGTTCAGTAACATGAGGACATGATGGTAGAATACAGGGGACGTTTACCCAGCAGGCTTAGCACTCCAACACAGCATACATCATCACCACATGAATACTCTTCTTCTGCATCTCTGATATCCTGTTGGAATTGTACTCTGTTCTGTATGCAGTATGTAGGAAAGAATACCTGAATGTCTCTAGTAATGAATTGTACTCTGTTCTGTATGCAGTAGGTAGGATAGAATACCTGTATGTCTCTAGTATTGAATTGTACTCTGTACTCTGTTCTGTGTATGCAGTATGTAGGATAGAATACCTGTATGTCTCTAGTAATGAACTTGGATAGTGCACCAGAACACAACAATATGGTTTAAATGTTGACTGCTTTATTAGGTCTTTGTCAGTCAATAACCTGTTTCTCCTACAGTGTGGATCATGGTGGAGAGTTCAGGCTGAAATCAGGGCTGAGGAAATGTAAGTCTCTTCAATCCTAATTAACTACATATTCAGAACTACAGTAACATAGTAACTAATCAATACTTGTTCTGTACCTACAAAACAACATTTTATATGAAGATGTGGTTTGATTAAACTCTCCTTTTGTCTACAGATGCCTGTCATCTCACCCTGGACCCAAATACAGCAAACCCAAACCTGATACTGTCTGAGGGGAACAGAAAGGTGACACGGGTGGAGGAGAAGCAGCATTATGAAGACCATCCAGACAGATTTGACCGTCATCACCAAGTTCTCTGCAGAGAAGGCTTATCTGGATCTCGTTATTACTGGGAGGTGGAGAGGGGTGGGGGCTGGGCTGGCATTGGTGTGGTGTACAAAGGAATGAAGAGGAAGGGAGAGGATAATGACAGTTTTATTGGAGCCAATAGGAAGTCCTGGGGTTTATTCTGCTCTAACAGAGGTTATGACTTTTTCCATGCTGGAGTCGACAGATCCATCTCTGGTCCTATTCCTAACAGAGTTGGAGTGTATCTGGACTGGCCAGCTGGTACTTTGTCCTTCTATAGTGTGTCCTCCTCTGGTACACTGACACACCTTTACACAGAACACACCACATTCACTGAACCCCTCTATCCTGGGTTTGAGCTTTACTCCTCCTCCTCAGTGACCCTGTGTCAGATAGATGACCAACACATTCAAAGGTGAGTCATAGCAATGTTTCATCGAATGTTTTCCTCTGGAATCATTCCTACAATTAGATTAGTAGTAGTGGTTTGTTTTAATGTGTTCTGTTGGACCTACAGACAGTTAGATTAGTGGTAGTGGTGTGTTTTAATGTGTTCTGTTGGACCTACAGACAGTAGATTAGTAGTAGTAGTGGTGTGTTTTAATGTGTTCTGTTGGACCTACAGACAGTTAGATTAGTAGTGGTGGTGTGTTTTAATGTGTTCTGTTGGATGTACAGAAGTTGACATAGTTGTATTTAGTTTAATCACAGTCTATCCATCTGCTTTCCCAACACCAGAGACCATGGTGGAGAGTGTTGTATCAAGCCTGGACCTGAGAACACCAGAGACCATGGTGGAGAGTGTTGTATCAAGCCTGGACCTGAGAAATGTGAGCGTTAACTGATTTAATTGTTTTTCAATCAAAATACTTTTAAAGCGTTCATTATACTTGAGTCCGAGGCAAGGAACACAATCATGATCTATTTGGTCAAAACAAATTAAAGGTATAGTCAGCAATATGATGTAGATGCACAAAGTAAACATCATAGTGGGTCAATTTCTACAACAACTAAGAGTGTTGGAGCGCGATGCTAAACTTCTCTGTTTTGGTCCCGTGGCTACCTCACAGGAGAGTGAAGAGAACCCGTGCACATGGGCAGATACTGTGTGAGAGAGAAGTCAGGCATCTTGCTCATCACAATATCTGCGGTGCTGCTCGTACAACATCATTTAGCTGACTCTACCTTTAAGCTCTCATCCTGGGATCTACCAGAAATCAGGCCCCCAACATCTACAAAACATGGACCAGAACCATGTTGTTTCCTGCTTCCACAAACATTCATTAATATAACACTAATGTCAGATTATGGTATGATAATGAGTGTACATTCTGAGACTGTTGCTCACTTACATTCATTTTTATTACAAGTCTGTTTAATATTTATAAATTCATTATTACATGAGATTGTCCGTTTTTAAATAACAACTACTTTTGACTTCAGGGATTCCTCAGAGCTGTAAGACTTGTGACCATGTTGAGGTAAGTCATAATGTCAATTCTCACTTTTACATACCATCAGGAGTCAGGCACAGTCTGAAAGCCAGGTGTGTACTGACCAACCATTCATACTGGGATATAGACAGTCCTGTGTTCTGCTTTAGTAATATAAACACAGTCTGAAAGCCAGGTGTGTACTGACCAACCATTCATACTGGGATATAGACAGTCCTGTGTTCTGCTTTAGTAATATAAACACAGTCTGAAAGCCAGGTGTGTACTGACCAACCATTCATACTGGAATATAGACAGTCCTGTGTTCTGCTTTAGTAATATAAACACAGTCTGAAAGCCAGGTGTGTACTGACCAACCATTCATACTGGGATATAGACAGTCCTGTGTTCTGCTTTAGTAATATAAACACAGTCTGAAAGCCAGGTGTGTACTGACCAACCATTCATACTGGGATATAGACAGTCCTGTGTTCTGCTTTAGTAATATAAACACAGTCTGAAAGCCAGGTGTGTACTGACCAACCATTCATACTGGGATATAGACAGTCCTGTGTTCTGCTTTAGTAATATAAACACAGTCTGAAAGCCAGGTGTGTACTGACCAACCATTCATACTGGGATATAGACAGTCCTGTGTTCTGCTTTAGTAATATAAACACAGTCTGAAAGCCAGGTGTGTACTGACCAACCATTCATACTGGGATATAGACAGTCCTGTGTTCTGCTTTAGTAATATAAACACAGTCTGAAAGCCAGGTGTGTACTGACCAACCATTCATAGTGGGATATAGACAGTCCTGTGTTCTGCTTGTAGGAATGCAGGATTTTAACTTCTGTCATATTTTGTCATTAGACAGTTTAATTGGATCAATCGCCAGCATTCCATGTAACATTGAATAAATACATTAGATTAGTAACTTTGGTTAATGGGCCAGTTTCCCGGACACAGATTAAGCCTAGTCCTGGACCTTAATGAACTTTCTATTGAAACTTCCATTGATCATGCTTAAAGTCCAGCACTAGACTCAATCTGTGTCCAGGAAACTGGCCCCATATGTATAACTGACATGCTTGTCCTTGTTCAGGACTCCACACACTGGCTTCCGATTGAACCCTTGACATCCACTGTCCAGGGAGTGACAATGTTCAGGTAAAATAACTACTTTTAACATTTCATTCCACTTGCTAGTGTATTTCCCCATTACCTTTGGGAATAGGCTTCTAATCCAACCTCTCCATTTGACGATTGACCCTCTCTACCATATCTTGTTGTTGCCCTCAGGCACAGGACACCCAAAGGGCGTTATGAGTGCACAGTGTCTGGGCTCCGCTGGGTGTGTGAGAGAGATGTCATTCTGAAGTATCACTTCAGGAACTGGGAACCCTACAGTCAACTTCTGAAAGACATGCAGTACGGACAAGGTGGTCCATTGCTGGACATCACTATGGAGTTAGGTGAACTGGAGGAAGTTCATCTGCCACACTTTGTCTGTTTAGGTAAAACCATATAGACATAGTATTCAGAAAGACATTTCCATGTAACTGAGTTTCACTTCCTGAATGAATGAATGAATATTCTGGGAGTTTGAGTTTACTGTGATCTGATACTGCATATTCTTTGTGTTTTAGTTGGATGAATAATACAATATTTGTCTTTCTGTCTCCTTTTTATTGTGTTGTTCAGGGACCAACCCTTCCCTGAGGAATGAGATGAAGATTCTTCATGTAGAGGAACATGGAGTGTCTGTTGAGGAAGTGCATGAGGTCACCAGATTCCATGCTAAGATTCTCCATCCCAAGTTCTCAGCTATCGCTGTTATACTGAGCTATATCTTTTTTTGGAACGTAGATGTCCACTGTGACGTGGTCCTCTATATGGCAGTAAAAAGGGCAACAGTAATTTCACGGCTGTACATGCTCCTCAGAAACTCCAGTCAGAAAGAGGTGAGGCACCATCATTGAAGTGACAACAGTATGTTGAAACTTACTAAAGGAAAGCTGATAATTTGTTGAAAATCTATAGATTACAAAGACAACATGCAGCTCTGTGAGAAATCTATTTATGTCGTGGCATTCATTAATACAGTGATACAATAGAAACTATGACCAAAATTGGTTTCTCAGTTAGCTGCAAGTTGTGTGAATTAAGAGACTACATTGTTCTGACTGACTACTACACTGCTCATTTTGTAGGCTGTTCGGGACCGGGAGAAACATCAGGTGTCCCAAGGATATTCAGAATTGGTCCTGTCAAGTCCAAACAGGTCCTTAAAGCTGAACAGTTGGTTTGCAGTCAAGAATCCCCATTCCTCCTCCATCAATCCAGAGGTGCAGTTTTAGCAAGCTGAGGACATGAATCTGTCATATTGTATATTAATAACTGGAATATCATTCTATTTCTTTCTCTCTCTCTCTGTCTGTTGTCTCAATCGTTGCACCATATGACCTTCTACAGAAGATTCAGCTGTTACCTGCAGACACCACACCAAGCTGTTGTAAGATGGTTATGAGAAACACAGGGGTTGACATTGAGATGGAGTTAATCGGGGATGATGAGAGGACAGTATGGAGAGAGATGGTACCAACAGGTAGGAGAATATGTCAATCATAACTCTGTTATTTTCTGACAGATGCTATTTAGTGATTATAACCTCTTTTTGTTTCTTTCAGATGAATACATCCCTGAAACCCATTCAACTAGTAAGTAAACATGAGAGGTACAAACCAATGGCTTGAGGGCCAGTCGACATGGTTTACTGTTGGACTAGTACTGATTATAAAAGGCTGTCTTAAAGAACAATGACATCTCCTCCAGGACTTGATGTAGATTAGCCTGGTTCTGAATGCCCCAATGACATCTCCTCCAGGACGTGATGTAGATTAGCCTGGTTCTGAATGACATCTCCTCCAGGACCTGATGTAGATTAGCCTGGTTCTGAATGCCATCTCCTCCAGGACTTGATGTAGATTAGCCTGGTTCTGAATGACATCTCCTCCAGGACTTGATGTAGATTAGCCTGGTTCTGAATGCCATCTCCTCCAGGACTTGATGTAGATTAGCCTGGTTCTGAATGCCATCTCCTCCAGGACTTGATGTAGATTAGCCTGGTTCTGAATGCCATCTCCTCCAGGACTTGATGTAGATTAGCCTGGTTCTGAATGCCATCTCCTCCAGGACTTGATGTAGATTAGCCTGGTTCTGAATGACATCTCCTCCAGGACTTGATGTAGATTAGCCTGGTTCTGAATGCCCCAATGACATCTCCTCCAGGACGTGATGTAAATTAGCTTGGTTCTGAATGCCCCAGCCTGTTTTTCTACGTCTATGAAAACCGACCCTAAATATGAATGAAACAGTAGTGGTGTGATGTGTTCATTGATGCAGGTTGTTATTGTTACAGAATGTGTTCTTAATGCAAAGATTAATAATACAATGAAGACTTTTACTGTAGGTCACTCTGAAAGAAGTCTGTTTCTAAATGTCTGAAATGTAAATGTGAATGAACAAATGTAGTTATTTTGTAACCTGCCTCTCTCAGGTGCTGTGTTGGGGGCAGGGCGTCTGGCTGAGAGCAGTCTGACTGGTTCTGCAGAGCAGCAGCTGGGTTCTGTACGGACAGAGTTTGTGAGACGAGTGTCAGGACCTGTCCTGGATGGTCTGCTGGACGGACTCCTGCAACACACAGTCATCAACCAGGAGGAAATGGAGTCAGTAAAGGTGATAGCTGAGAGGGCAGAGAAGGCACGTGACATCATCGACATGGTGTTGAGAAAAGGAACTGAGTCATGTTCCAGGATGATCAACCTTCTTGGGGAGCTGGACCCCTGTCTTTGGACACAGCTTCAGAACAACAGTGTTGGGGTCCCAACCTAATGGTAGAATGGATAGTAACAGTGTTGGGGTACCATCCTAATGGTAGAATGGATAGTAACAGTGTTGGGGTACCAACCTGATGGTAGAATGGATAGTAACAGTGTTGGTGTACCAACCTAATTGTAGAATGGGATAGTAACAGTGTTGGGGTACCAACCTAATGGTAGAATGGATAGTAACAGTGTTGGGGTACCAACCTAATGGTAGAATGGATAGTAACAGTGTTGGGGTACCAACCTAATGGTAGAATGGATAGTAACAGTGTTGGGGTACCAACCTATTTGTAGAATGGGATAGTAACAGTGTTGGGGTACCAACCTAATGGTAGAATGGATAGTAACAGTGTTGGGGTACCAACCTATTGGTAGAATGGATAGTAACAGTGTTGGGGTACCAACCTAATGGTAGAATGGATAGTAACAGTGTTGGGGTACCAACCTAATGGTAGAATGGATAGTAACAGTGTTGGGGTACCATCCTAATGGTAGAATGGATAGTTACAGTGTTGGGGTACCAACCTAATGGTAGAATGGATAGTAACAGTGTTGGGGTACCAACCTAATGGTAGAATGGATAGTAACAGTGTTGGGGTACCAACTAATGATATGCGGGTTGACTCATAATCTGCAGTCCCCACGGTTAATTCCGCGGGTTGGGTGGGTTAAGGGTCATGAAATACTGTGTGGATGAAAGGCGGGTGGGTGGCAGGCGGGTTGAAGAAAGAGAAAATAAATACCTTTTTAAAAAATCCATAAATGTATCATTCTTGTGCAATTTCTATCTATAGGCTCCATTGAGGTTTTCCTTTCATTATTTTAGGCTGTCTGGCATTAGTGCGTCAGCCTGAGCTTTAGTGTCTAACTGTACTTGCGCCAAATGCTTTTGGGAACGGTAAAAAAAAAAAAAAAAAAGATGTTCAGATGGGTTAAATGAAATAAAAAAATCCTGGCACCCCCTTTCAAAACATAGTTCCTCCGTCTCTGCCTACAGCTCATGTTCTATAGTAGTTGCTGCTGCGTTGTGTAACGGCTGTTGAAGTACTTTGTGAATTTCACCAGGTTCATATATTAATATGGCATGTTGATGTGTTATTATGCGTGTCTGCATCCTGGCAATAGGGGAGTGTGTGCTTACGTTCTGCCCTGTCGTCTTGAGAAAAGTTTACATTCCTTTTTAAGCACAAAGTCATACAACACAGTGTTTTGTTCATGAATAATGTTGTATATTTAGAGTTTACTCATACAGTGGTATGGTATTGTTAAGATGTAATTGTACTTTTTAGGATGATATTAACATTGTGAATTCAACATGTGGTTACTAGCTAGCTAAGGTATTGTATGTGTGAACGATGGCTAGGCTCCTCCACTGATCCCAGTTCAGTTCAACATGTGGTTACTAGCTAGATAAGGTATTGTATGTGTGAACGATGGCTAGGCTCCTCCACTGATCCCAGTTCAGTTCAACATGTGGTTACTAGCTAGCTAAGGTATTGTATGTGTGAACGATGGCTAGGCTCCTCCACTGATCCCAGTTCAGTTCAACATGTGGTTACTAGCTAGATAAGGTATTGTATGTGTGAACGATGGCTAGGCTCCTCCACTGATCCCAGTTCAGTTCAACATGTGGTTACTAGCTAGTGTAGTATCTGAACATTCTATATTGTTGGTTAAATGGACTTTGCTCTGCTTTTGCTGAAACATCTGGAAACTATTACTATAGGGGATACACCCTAGGACAGTGGAGATTGGGATATGTGGAGGCCAGGGATTGGTCTATTCAAAACACGCCATCTTGTGTTAAATAGGATATATACCATGTTGGAACAAAGGGACGAGGAGAGTGATCATATTTGAGATTGTGTTTGTTGCTCTCCAGATTCTGCAGAAGTCTGTAAATTGATGCTGAAATCCTTTTGATATAATAAACCTTTATAATCAGAGTACAGTGTCAGCGGATTCCTTATCAACACAGCATTGCAGCATCGTTCGGCCACCACACTAGCTAAGGTATTGTGTGTGTGAACGATGGCTAGGCTCCTCCACTGATCCCAGTCCTGTGTTTGTGCGTCTATGTTGTAGAAAGAGGTGACAATGGGCAGAACATATTTGTGCTCTACAGATGTTTTGTCTTTTCTTTTGGGTGCAGAGAGAATTCTGATTCATTAAAACAGCCTGATCTCCGAAGTCCACGTCTATAGTCCCAATCAATCACACACAACGCAGAGATACAGCCGTGCAGCACAGCGCCGGTTACATATATACGGAGTGTAAACCAAACCACTAACCTCTTACCCTAACCTTAACCCATAACCCAAACCCTAAACCTAACCACTAACCTCTTACCCTAACCTTAACCCATGACCCAAACCCTAAACCAAACCACTAACCCTTACCCTAACCTTAACCCATATCCCAAACCCTAAACCAAACCACTAACCCTTACCCTAACCTTAACCCATAACCCAAACCCTAAACCAAACCACTAACCTCTTACCCTAACCTTAACCCATAACCCAAACCCTAAACCTAACCACTAACCTCTTACCCTAACCTTAACCCATAACCCAAACTCTAAACCTAACCACTAACCTCTTACCCTAACCTTAACCCATAACCCAAACCCTAAACCAAACCACTAACCTCTTACCCTAACCTTAACCCATAACCCAAACCATAAACCCAACCACTAACCACTAACCTCTTACCCTAATTGTAACCCATAACCCAAACCCTAAACCAAACCACTAACCTCTTACCCTAACCTTAACCCATAACCCAAACCCTAAACCTAACCACTAACCTCTTACCCTAACCTTAACCCATAACCCAAACTCTAAACCTAACCACTAACCTCTTACCCTAACCTTAACCCATAACCCAAACCCTAAACCAAACCACTAACCTCTTACCCTAACCTTAACCCATAACCCAAACCCTAAACCAAACCACTAACCTCTTACCCTAACCTTAACCCATAACCCAAACCCTAAACCTAACCACTAACCTCTTACCCTAACCTTAACCCATAACCCAAACCCTAAACCAAACCACTAACCTCTTACCCTAACCTTAACCCATAACCCAAACCCTAAACCAAACCACTAACCTCTTACCCTAACCTTAACCCATAACCCAAACCCTAAACCAAACCACTAACCTCTTACCCTAACCTTAACCCATAACCCAAACCCTAAACCAAACCACTAACATCTTACCCTAACCTTAACCCATAACCCAAACCCTAAACCAAACCTCTTACCCTAACCTTAACCCATAACCCAAACCCTAAACCAAACCACTAACCTCTTACCCTAATTGTAACCCATAACCCAAAC
>CM072220.1:6911172-6912835 GCA_036851935.1 Coregonus suidteri
CCATCTCTTATGGTGGTCCATCTCTTATATAGTCCATCTCTTATGGTAGTCCATCTCTTATATAGACCATCTCTTATGGTGGTCCATCTCTTATGGTGGTCCATCTCTTATGGTGGTCCATCTCTTATATAGTCCATCTCTTATATAGTCCATCTCTTATATAGGTCCATCTCTTATGGTAGTCCATCTCTTATGGTAGTCCATCTCTTATGGTGGTCCATCTCTTATGGTGGTCCATCTCTTATATAGTCCATCTCTTATATAGTCCATCTCTTATGGTGGTCCATCTCTTATATAGTCCATCTCTTATATAGTTATTCTCTTATATAGTCCATCTCTTATATAGTCCATCTCTTATATAGTCCATCTCTTATGATAGTCCATCTCTTATGGTGGTCCATCTCTTATATAGTCCATCTCTTATATAGTCCATCTCTTATGGTGGTCCATCTCTTATATAGTCCATCTCTTATATAGTCCATCTCTTATATAGTCCATCTCTTATATAGTCCATCTCTTATGGTAGTCCATCTCTTATATAGTCCATCTCTTATGGTGGTCCATCTCTTATATAGTCCATCTCTTATATAGTCCATCTCTTATATAGTCCATCTGTGATTTTGAAGGAATCAGGCGCAGGAGGGTAAATCACAGAATAACAGGATTTATTCCGAATTATCCCGGCGATACAAAATACAAGGAGCTCCACCGAGCTTCTCTAACCTCCACAATAAACAAGACAAAATAAATGGAATGATGAGATGAGGAGCGGCAGTGGCTAGAAGGCCGGTGAGGACGAACGCCGAAGCCTGCCCGAACAAGGAGGGGAGGCAGCTTCGGAGGAAGTCGTGACAGTACCCCCCCCTTGACGCGCAGCTCCAGTAGCGTGCCAACACCGGCCTCGGGGACGGCCAGGGGGACGCGGAGCAGGGCGAGCCGGATGGCGACGGTGGAAATCCCACAATAGGGAGGGATCGAGGATATCCCTCACCGGAACCCAGCACCGCTCCTCCCGACCGTACCCCTCCCACTCCACGAGGTACTGAAGGCCCCCCACCCGACGCCTCGAATCCAGGATGGAACGGACAGAGTACGCCGGGGCCCCCTCGTTGTCCAGAGGGGGCGGTGGAACCTCCCGCACCTCAGACTCCTGGAGCGGACCAGCCACCACCGGCCTGAGGAGAGACACATGGAATGAGGGGTTAATACGGTAATCTGGAGGGAGTAATAACCTATATGTTACCTCGTTTATCCTCCTCAGTACTTTGAACGGTCCCACAAACCACGGGCAGGCAGAGGGGCAGATTCCGAGTCGAGAGCCAGACCCGATCACCTGGTACCAAGACCGGGGACTCACTGCGGTGGTGGTCAGCGTTGGCCTTCTGGCGACTCACGGCGCGCTGGAGGTGGACGTGAGCAGCGTACCACGTCTCCTCCGTGTGCCGAAACCATTCATCCACCACAGGAGCTTCGGTCTGGCTCTGATGCCACGGTGCCAGAACCGGCTGATAACCTAAAACACATTGAAATGGTGATAGGTTAGTGGAGGAGGGGCGGAGAGAGCTGCCCATTGCCAGAACATCCGACCACTCCTCCCGGGCCGGTCCTGGCAGTAGGACCGCAGGAACCTACCCACATCCTGATTCCCCCGTTCCCCCGCCCC
>CM072220.1:6913335-6986995 GCA_036851935.1 Coregonus suidteri
AGCCAGGATTACAGGAAACATCGAATGAGCAAAAAGGGGTAAAACTGCCTTTTTCAAGGAGCGGACTCAACCCGGACGTTATAAGAAATCCCGCTATGCCCTCCGACAAACCATCAAACAGGCAAAGAGTCAATCGGAAAAGAAAAATCGTACACACTGGCTCTGACCCATGGGATGGGGGGTTTGAAAACTATTACAAAGCGCACTCGCGACTCCCCAATTGACAGAGCATCCCAGACGAGCAAATGCTTGCTCGTTGAGGCAAGCAACATAAAAGCATGCATGAGGCACCAGCTGTTCCGGATGACTTTTTGGATCCGCCTCCGTAGCCATGTAGTAAGCTTTAAGCAGGTCAACTTTCACAAGGCCGCAGGGCCAGACGGATTACCGGAGTTACTCGAGCATTGTGAAACTGGAGTGTTTCACTGACTTTTTCAACATGTCCCGACGGGAGTCTGAATCCCAACATGTTTCAACAGACCACCATAGACCCCGTGCCCAAGGACTCTAAGAAAAACCTGCCTAAATAAACCCCAAACCCCGTAGCACTGAGTTGTACCATTAGTGTTTGAAAGGCTGGTCAGGTCACATCAAAAGC
The DNA here is from genome assembly GCA_036851935.1 of Coregonus suidteri. Classification (NCBI taxonomy): domain Eukaryota; kingdom Metazoa; phylum Chordata; class Actinopteri; order Salmoniformes; family Salmonidae; genus Coregonus; species Coregonus suidteri. The sequence goes on from CM072220.1 coordinate 6,913,934, forward strand.
TTTATCCCAAAAACCCCTAGACCCACTCCTATTCTACCGCCCCCAAAATCACAGATGATGCAATCTTTTTGCACTCCACACTCCCCTTTTCCCCACCGGGACAAGGGGAACACCACGTGAGAATGATTCATTGACTACAGCCCAGCATTCAACACCATAGCCCCCTCAAACCCATCACTAAGAAGGTCCGGGACTTAAACACCTCCCCTTGCAACGGTCCTGGACTTAATGGGGTCAACACATCTCCCCCACTGATCCCCCAAACAGGGGGCCCCCCCAGGGGTGCGTGCTCAGTCCCCCGTACTCCCCGTTTTCCCCCTGACGCATGGCAGGCACGACCCAAAAACCTCATTAAGTTTTTCTGACGAACAACAGGGTGGCCCCATCACCAAAAACGTGAGGGAAACCCATAGGGGGGAGGCAAGACCTGGCCGTGTGGTGCCCGGATAACAACCCTCCCTCAACGTGACAAGACAAAGGAGATGATTGGGATACAGGAAAAAAAAAAAAAAGGACTGAGCACGCCCCCTTTCATGACGGGGCTGTAGGGAAAAGGTTGAGAGCTTTAAACCTGGTGCCCCATCCCAACAAATCAGGGCCAAACACACCCAAAACGTCGTGAAGAGGGCACGACAAAGCCTATTTCCCCCCCAGGAGACTGAAAAGATTTGGCAGGGTCCTCATCCCCAAAAAATCTACAGCGCCCCATCGAGAGCACCTGACTGGTGCTCCACCCGCCTGGTATGGCAACTGCTTGGCCTCATCCGACCGCAAGCACTCCAGAGGGTAGTTGCGTACGCTAGTATCATCAATGGGCCAAGCTTCCTGCCATCCAGGGACATCTATACCAGCGGTGTCAGAGGACGGCCTTCAAAATTGTCAAAGACTCCAGCCACCCTAGTGCATAGACTGTTCTCTCTGCTTCACGCACGGCAAGCCGGTTACCGACTTACCAGTGCCAAGTCCTAGGTCCAAAAGACTTCTCAACAGCTTAGACCCCAAGCATAAACTCCTGAAAGTAATCAAGGCTACCAGGACTATTTGCACTGCCCCCCCCCCCCCCACCCCATCCTTTACGGCTGCTACTTCTGTAATTATGTAGCATAGTCACTTTAACTCTACCCCCCCATGTACATATTACTCAACTTAATTTTAACTCAGTATGCCGGTGCCCGCACATTGACTCTGCACGGTACCCCCCTGTAATATATAGACTCCCTACTGTTATTTATGTTACTTCTGCTCTTTTTTCTCAAACACTTTTTTGTGGTTGTTTGATTTTTACTTTTGTTAAAAATAAAATGCATGTTGGTTAAGGGCTGTAAGAAGCCAATTTCACTGTAATGTCTGCACCTGTTGTATTCGGCGCATTGTGGCCAATAAAAATTTGATTGATTATATTTGACACTAAGTTGACTGTGTCTTTAAACAGCTTGGAAAAATTCAAGAAAATTATGTATGGCTTAGAAGCTTCTGATAGCATAATGGACATAATTTGAGTCAATTGGAGGTGTACCTGTGGATGTTTTATATTTCAAGGCCTCTACTTCAAAACTCAGTGCCTCTTTGCTGACATCATGGGAAAATCAAAATAAATTCAGCCAAGACCTCAGAAATAAATGTGGAAGACCTTCACAAGTTGGTCATCTTGAGGAGCAATTTCCAAATGACTGAAAGGCTACCACGTTCATCGGCTACTAAAAATAGTATGCAAGTCTAAACACCAGGGACACGGCAGCCCGTCATACTCGCTCAGTAAGGAGACGCGTTCTGTTTCTAGAGATTAAAATTACTTTGGTGCGAAAAGTGCGACTCAAGCTGAGAAAAACAACAGCAAGGACCGGAAGATGCTGGCGGCAAAGGGTACAAAAGTATCATGTCAACACTAAAATCGAGACGATATCGACATAACCTGAAAGGCCTGCCTCAGCAAGGAAAAGAAGCCACGCTCCAAAACCGCCCTTAAAAAAAGCCAGGACTACGGTTTGCAACTGGCACATGGGGACAAAGATCGTACTTTTTGAGAGGAATTCCTCTGGGCTGATGAAACAAAAATGGAACTGTTTGGCCATTAATGACCATCCATTATGTTTGGAGGGAAAAAAGAGGGTGGCTTGAAAGCCGAAGAACATCATCCCAAACCGTGAATAAGAACGGTTGGGAGCATCATGCTTGTGGCGGGGGGTGCTTTGCTGCTGGAGGGAAGGGACTGGTGCACTTCACAAAATAGATGGCATCAGAGGAGCAAGGCAAATTATGTGAATTATATTGAAGCAACATTCAAGACATCAGTTCAGGAAGTAAAGCTTGAGTTGCAAATGGGCTTCCAACCGGACAAGACCCCAAGCATACTTCCAAAGTTGTGGCAAAAATGGCCTCTTAAGGTACAACAAAAGTCAAGCTATTGGAGTGGGCCATCACAAATCCATGCTGACATCAAATCTTATAGAATAATGTGTGTGGCAGAATGGGAAAAAAACGTGAGTGCGAGCAAGGAGGCCTACAAAAACTGACTCAGTTACACCAGCTCTGTCAGGAGGGGATATGGGCCAAACCACCCTTGGGCCAAAATTCACCAAATATAAACTATTATGGGAAGCTTTGTGGGAAGGCTACCCGAAACGTTTTGACACAAGGTTTAAACAATTTAAAGGCAATGCTACCAATTAAATGAGTGTCTGAAAACTCGACCTCACTGGGAATTGTATCGTTGGGAAATAAAAAAAAAAGAATTTATTCAGCCACTACTCTATTCTGAAGTTTCTCCCAACTTAAAATAAAGTGAAGTGATGCCTGTAATTTTGATCATAGGTACATGTCAATGTATACATGGAATTAAAGTCAGAGGGGATTGTCCAGGGAGAAAATGCACATGAAATGTATTTTCGGAAGGTGTGCATTGCAAATTTCAGACTTGGGGAAAATAATATTTTTTTTGGGTACATTTACTTAAAGTGATTTTGGAGTACTAGTGATATACCCCGATGTTGGAAATGACACAGGTCAAACGTTTTATGTTAAGTAATCATCAGTTTTGACAAAAAGTTGCTGGGTATTTTGGACCACGATTCCTCCATTGCTCAGAATATACTTTACCAGCAGTGACCTGCCTTTTAGAGGGAATTGTCGTGTACCACCCATGACTGATCAACTAGTGACAGCGATTTATATGGGTGTTGAGATCTTCAGACTCAGGTCCTTGAATGAAAATGCTTCTTACTAAGCGAATTGCCATTGCCGGGCGGTGTTGCGTGTATGGGACCATTATAATATCTCATAAGGGCCAGCCCTGTTCATCTTCAATGCCCTTGCTGAATGAAAGGAGGTGTTTTCAGGCCTCCAAAATCTAAACAGATACATGGCCCCCATTCATTCTTGGTTGAAAGGATTTACATCAATCCTGGTCCCTTTGCAGGAAAAAAACAGCCCAAAGTAGGATGTTTTTCACTCCCACTGCATGTCACGTAGGTATGGTGTTCTTTGGATGCAACTCAGCATTCTTTGTCCTCCAAAACACGACGAGTTGAGTTTTACCAAAACCAGTTATCTTTTGTTTTCATCTGACCATATGACATTCTCCCAATCCTCTTTCTGGATGCACTTCAGGAAACTTCAGACGGGCCGGGAACTGTTACTGGCTCTTAAGCAGGGGGACACGTCTAAGCACTGCAGGATTGAGTCCCTGCGGCCCGTATGTGTGTTACTGATGGTTAGGCTTTGTTACTTTGGTTACCAGCTCTTCTGTACAGGTCATTCACTAGGTCCCCCCGTGTTTGTTCTGGGATTTTCAATTGCTCACCGTTTCTTGTTATCATTTTGACCCCAGCGGGGTGAGATACTTGCGTTGGGAGCCCCAGAACGAGGGAGATTGATCATGGTCTTGTATGTCTCCATTTCCTAATAATTGTTCCCAGCAGTTTGATTTCTTTCAAACCAAGCTGCTTACCTATGTGCAGGATATATCAGTCTTTCCCAGCCTGTCAAATTGCACAGTCTACAATTTTGATATAACTGCCTGTCCTTTTGACAGCTCTGTTGGTCTTGGCCATAGATGGAGTTTCCGATGTGGTACTGTTTGACAGGTTGTGGACAGAGTGTCTGGTTATACTACTGATAACAAGTTCCAACAGGTGCCATTAATACAGTAACGAGTTGAGGACAGAGGAGCATCTTAAAGAAGAGTTAAAGGTCTGTGAGAGCCAAAGAAATCTTGTCTTTGTTTTTGTAGGTGACCAAATACTTATTTTCCACCATAATTTGCAATAATGTCTTAAAAAATCCTACAATTGCTTTTCTGGATTTCCTTTTCTCTACATTTGTCTGGCATAGTTGAGACGTGTACCTATGAATGAACAATTACAGGCCTCTTCTATCCTTTTTAAGTGGGAGAATTTGCACCAATTGGTGGCTGACTAAATACTTTTTTTTGTTCCCCACTGTATGCACTCACCTAATTGTAATAGTCGCGTCTGGATAAGAGTGCGCTGCTAAATGACTAAAATGTGAATGTACAAATACTAATTGATTGTATGTAAACTTCCTGACCCACTGGGAATGTGATTGAAAGAAATAAACGGCTGTAAAATAAAATTCATTCTCTCTACTATTATTGTGAACATTTCACATTCTTAAAATAAAGTGGTAATCCCTTAACTGACCTAAAGACAGGGAAATTTTACTAGGACATGAATGTCAGAAATTGTGACGAAAAACTGAGTTTAAATGTATTTGGCCTTCAACTGTAATTGTGGCCTGGTTCTGAGTGCCCAACAATGACATCTCCTCCAGGATATGACTGTAGATTAGCCTGGTTGGGGAATGCCCCAATGACATCTCCTCCAGGACGTGATGTAGATTAGCCTGGTTCTGAATGGAACATCTCCTCCAGGAGTGACTGTAGATTAGCAGGGTTCTGAATGCCCCAGCCTGTTTTTCTATGTCTTCGAAACCGACCCTAAATATGAATGAAACAGTTAGTGGTGTGATTGTGTTCATTGAATTCAGGTTGTTTGTTATTGTTACAGAATGTTGTCTTAATCGCAAAGATTAATAATACACCATGAAGACTTTTATGATAAGTAGGTCACTCTGATGCGTAAGAAGTCTAAGACATGTACTAAATTGTCTGAAAATTGTGAATGTAACCAAATGTGTAGAGTTATTTTAATGTAACCTGCCTCTCTAAAGGTGCTTGTGTTGGGGGCAGGGCGTCTGGCTTGAGATCAGTCTGGACTGGTTTCTAAGAGCAGCAGCTGCGTTCTGTAGAGGTCTGAGGACAGAGTTGCTGTGAGACCGAGTGTCAGGACCGTCCTGTGATGGTATGCTGGACGGACTCCTGCAACACACAGTCATCAACCCAGGAGGAATGGAAGTCAGTAATAACCAGATGAAATAGCTGAGAGGGCAGAGAAGGCACGTGACTTACTTCATCGACATGGTTGTTGGTGGAAAAGGAACTGAGTCATGTTCCAGGATGATCAACCTTCTTGGGGAGCTGGACCCCTATCTTTGGTCACAGCTTCAGATCTAAAGTTGATAGCCAACCCCGGGTGTGTGGAGAACCAGGCAGAATAGACAGGCAGGGCTTGGTTCAACGTGGGTTTTGTTGTCTGTTGCTTTAATTCAGGCTCCCGAAAATGTACAGAAAATGTCAATCAAACATGACCACTATAATAGCAATAAACTAACCAAAAGGTCCAGCCACACAGCCCTCTCTCCTCTTCGCAGCCTCCTGGAGGTGTGGATCTTCTAGCAGGAGGGTCAGTTACAGTTCCCTCCACTAGGTACCTAGCTGGACCCCTATCTAGCATGAGGATCAGTAGTCCTCCACTAGGTACCTAGCTGGACCCCTATCTAGCAGGATGGTCAGTTTTAGTCTCCCACTAGGTACCTATCTGGACCCCTATCTAGGCAGGAGGGTCAGTTAGTCCTCCACTAGGTACCTAGCTGGACCCCTATCTAGCAGGGAGGGTCAGTTAGTCCTCCACTAGGTACCTAAGCTGGACCCCTATCTAGCAGGAGGGTCAGTTAGTCCTCCCTAGGTACCTAGCTGGACCCCTATCTAGCAGGAGGGCTTCAGTTAGTCCCTCCACTAGGTACCTGAGCTGGCACCCCTAGCTAGCAGGAGGGTCAGTTAGTCCTCCACTAGGTAACCTAGCTGGACCCCTAATCTAGCAGGAGGGTCAGTTAGTCCTCCACTAGGTACCTAGGTAGTGAGAGGGGACCCCTATCTAGCAGGAGGGTCAGGTTAGTCCTCCACTAGGTACCTAGCTGGACCCCTATCTAGCAGGAGGGTCAGTTAGTCCTCCACTAGGTACCTAGCTGGACCCCTATTTCTAGCAGGAGGGTCAGTTAGTCCTCCACTAGGTACCTAGCTGACCCCTATCTAGCAGGAGGGTCAATTAGTTCTCCACTAGGTACCTAGCTGGACCCCTATCTAGCAGGAGGATCAGTTAGTCCTCCACAGGTACCTAGATGGACCCTATCTAGCAGGAGGGTCAGTTAGTCCTCCACTAGGTACCTATGCTGGACCCCCTATCTAGCAGGAGGGTCAGTTAGTCCTCCACTCAGGTTACCTACCTGGAAAACCCCTATCTAGCAGGAGGGTCAGTTAGAGTCCTCCACTAGTTACCTAGATGACCCCTATCTAGCAGAGGGTCAGTTAGTCCTCCACTAGGTAACCTAGCTGGACCCATATCTGAGCAGGAGGGTCAGTTAGTCCTCCACTAGGTACCTAGCTGGACCCCTATCTAGCAGAGGGTCAGTTAGTCCTCCACTAGGTACCTAGCTGGACCCTATCTAGCAGGAGGGTCAGTTAGTCCTCCACTAGGTACCTAGCTGGACCCCTATCTAGCAGATGGTCAGTTAGTCCTACACTAGGTACCTAGCCCGGACCCCTTTTCTAGCAGGAGGGTCAGTTAGTCCTCCACTAGGTACCTAGCTGGCCCCCTGTCTAGCAGGAGGGTCAGAGTTAGTCCTCCACTAGGTACCTAGCTGGACCCAATCTAGCAGGAGGGTCAGTTAGTCTCCACTAGGTACCTAGCTGGACCCCTATCTAGCAGGAGGGTCAGTTAGTTCCTCCACTAGGTACCTAGGTATGGACCCCTATCTAGCAGAACATGTTGCTACAACTCTGTCTCTCTCTCACACCAACACACCTACCTACCTGATGTCTGTGTATTTTAAACTTTAGATTTTTAAATGTTCATTGTATAACGCATGGTAAACATGTATTATATACGCATTGTAAACATGTCATTGTATTCGTATTGTAAACATGTATTGTATACTCATTGTAAGCATGTATTGTATACGCATTGTAAACATGTATTGTAATACGCATTGTAAACATGTATTGTATATGCATTTTTAAACATGAATTGTATTCGTATTGTAAAACATGTATTGTATACGCATTGTAAAAATTTTTTTTTTGTTTTTTTATTGTTGATACGCATTGTAAACATGTATTGTATACGCATTGTAAACATTGTATATTGTATACAGCATTGTAAGCAGTATTTGTATACGCATTGTAAAAAACATGTATTGTTATACATATTGTAAACATGTATTGTATACGCATTGTAAAACATGTATTGTATACGCATTGTAAACATGTATTTTATACGCATTGGTAAACATGTATTGTTGATGTTATTGGAATTTACTTACTGTATTTGCATACTCACTGTGAATTGTGTCCGGGAAAGGGGGGGGGGGGGCTCTGAAATTTTGAGAATGTGGCATTCAACTTAAAACCACAGAAATGTATTTTATGATATATTGTACAGTGTTGGCCTGATGAGGTTAATGAGAGGGGCTGGATATCAACACAACCACCTCAGTCTATCAGCAGTTTTCTTCAGTGAGAGCACATTGACCATTACAGGACATAAGGAGCTGTTCAACCTCTCTCCCCCTTTACCAAGTGACTTGAGAGGTGGCTGAAGGACATATAAGGAGCTGTTCAACCTCTGTCCCCCTTTACCAATGACTTGAGAGTGGCTGAAGGGAATATAAGGAGCTGTTCACCCTCTCACACCCTTTACCAATGACTTGAGAGAGTGGCTGAAGGACATATAAGGAGCTGTTCAACCTCTCTACCCCGTTACCAATGACTTGAGAGTGGCTGAAGGACCAATCAGCCCCCATCTATACACAATTTTGACTAATGTTTTAATAAACGTTTGTATTTTTCTATGTGTATCTTCTACCTGCCCAGGGACTACAGCTAAATCTGGCACATTTACACGAAATGTTGATTGATGTGCAGTATCCCTGTCAAATACATGTTGTACATGTCAATTAAAGGAATGTTTGTGTGACTTAGAATGTTGTTTAACAATATGGAAAAAAGCAATAAAGTCAACCGCCTTTATAGCACAAATAATATTATAGCACTGACATTTGTTGTTAACAGCATTAAAAGTAATGATTACTAGACAGTTGTCATGGTAACAGCAGTAATACAATCACATTTATGATGCTACTATTAATAACATACATAGCAATAACACTATTAATAATAATACAATTATTATAATAATCAATTTTAGGGAAAACACTTTTAAATCCCATCGTTAATTAGATTAGATGAGTTTATTAGTCACATGGAGAGGGAAGCAAAATATTGTGCTCTGGGCTCCAACAGCGCAGGTCAAAATAAATCAAATCAAATCAAGAGAAGTTGAATGAGAACCGTTGAGGCCGTTGGGGTGGTGTGGGCAGGGTAAGAGTCTGTTGGCTGGGGGGGCAGGGTAAGAGTCTGTTGGCTGGTGGGGGCAGGGTAAGAGTCTGTGTTGTGTGGTGGGGGCAGGGTAAGAGTCCGTTGGGTGGTGGGGGCAGGGTAAGAGTCTGTTGGCTGGTGGGGGGGCAGGGTAAGCGTCCTGTTGGGTGGTGGGGGCAGGGTAAGAGTCTGTTGGGTGGTGGGGGGCAGCGGTAAGAGTCTGTTGGGTGGTGTGGGCAGGGTAAGAGACTGTTGGCTGGTGGGGGGGGCATAGTAAGAGTCTGTTGGGTGGTGGTGGGGCCAGGGTTAAGATCTGTTGGGTGGTGGGGGCAGGGTAAGAGTCCGTTTGGGTGGTGGGGGCAGGGTAAGAGTCTCTGTTGGCTGGTGGGGGGGCAGGGTACAGAGTCTGTTGGGTGGTGGGGCAAAGGGTAAGAGTCTGTTGTGGTGGTGGGGCAGTGTATAACGAGTCTGCTTGGGGGGTGTGTGGCAGGGTTAAGAGACTGTTTGGCTGGTGGGGGGGGGCAGGGTAGAGTCTGTTGGCTGGTGGGGGGGGGCAGGGTAAGAGTCTGTTGGCTGGTGGGGGGGGGCAGGGTAAGAGTCTGTTGGCTGGTGGGGGGGGCAGGTGTAAAGAGGTCTGTTGGGCTGGTGGGGGGGGCAGGCGGCGCAGGGTAAGAGTATGTTGGGTGGGTGGGGGCAGGGTAAGAGCTGTTTTGGGTGGTGGGGGCAGGGTAAGAATCTGTTGGGTGGGGGGGCAGGGTAAGAGTCTGTTGTCCTGGTGGGGGCAGGGTAAGAGTTCTGTTGGGTGGTGGGGGCAGGGTAAGAGTCTGTTGGTGGTGTGGGCCGGGTACGAGTATGTTGGGTGGGTGGGGCAGGGTAAGAGTCTGTTGGGTGGTGGTGGGGGCAGGGTAAGAGTCTGTTGGGTGGTGGGGGGCAGGGTAAGAGTCTGTGGGTGGTGGGGGCAGGGTAAGAGTCTGTTTGGGTGGTGGTGGGGGCAGGGTAAGAGTCTTGTTGAGATGGTGGGGGCAGGGTAAGAGTCTGTTGGATGAGTGGGGGCAGGGTAGAGTCTGTTGGGTGGTGGGGTGGGGCAGGGTAGAGTCTGTTGGATGGTGGGGGCGGGTAAGAGTCTGTTGGATGGGTGGGGGCAGGGTTAGAGTCCGTTCTCGGTGGTGGTGAGGGCAGGGTATTAAGAGTCCTGCTGGGTGGTGGTGGGGGCAGGGTAAGAGTCTGTTGGGTGGTGGTGGGGGCAGGGTAGAGTCTGTTGGGTCGGGGGGGGGCAGGGTAAGAGTCTGTTGGGGTGGGGGGGGGGCAGGGTAAGAGTCTGTTGGCTGGTGGTGGGGGCAGTGTAAGAGTCTGTGGGTGGTGGGGCAGGGTAGAGTCTGTTGGGTTGGTTGGGGGCAGGGTAAGAGTCTGTTGGGTGGGTGGGGCAGGGTATAAGAGTCTATTGGGTGGTGGTGGGGGCAGGGTAAGAGTCTCTGTTGGGTCGGTGGGGGCAGGCAGGGTAAGAGTCTGTTGGGTGGTGGGGGCAGGGGGTAAGAGTCTTTTTGGGTGGTGGGGGAAGGGGTATAAGAGTCTGGTTGGGTGGTGGTGGGGGCAGGGTAAGAGTCCGTTGGGTGGTGGGGGCAGGGTAAAAGTCTGTTGGTTGGTGGGGGCAGGGTAAGAGTGTCCGTTGGGGAATGCCCACAGGGGGAGCAGCAGGGGGGGGGGGAGTGATATGTGAAATGAAACAGTAATAAAGCAGAATACTATGTAGATATTTTACTCTGGGTAACAATGAGACATCTCCATTGGGGGGTTGTTTTTGTGGCTAGGTAAATGAGGAAGTGATCCATGGTGGCCATCAGTAACAACAAACCAGGTATAAGTTTTTTTACTTTACATTTTTTTTCTCTCTCCCCTTCTTATCATAGTTTTTGTTTTTGTCCTGTTGTGTTCTAAAATACAATTCTTGTACAAACCTCCCAAAAAATACTAATGTGTTGTTTGTTTGTTAAACTTTATATTTTCTGCACGCTTTGAGATTATTCTTGGTTTCAAAATAATGATTATTATTACTATTCATTACATCATACATAGGCGCTAATCTGTACATAAACATGCAAGAGGGATCATTTTCCATCCCACGCAAAGTGTGAGATTTAATCATATATAAATGTTATTTTTAGAGTGGTTCAGGGCAGGCCCCATGACGCACGATATCAGTGCCAAGTGTGGGGAATAAGGGAACTGCTTGTCAAGCGTAGATATGGGGACGGGGGGAAAGCGAGATACAAGTAGGGTTGTACACTGAATGAATGAATTAAAATGAATGGTCTGTCCTCCGTATTTAAACCCCTATGAATCAGAGAGTTGCTGGATCTGTGCCTTAATCGACATCCACGTCATCGGTGCCCGGGGGAACAGTTGGGTTAACTGTTCAGGGCAGAACGACAGATTTTACCTTGTCAGTTTGGGGATTCGATCCAGAAACCTTTCGGTTACTGGCCCAATGCTCCTACCCGCCAGGCGACCTTGCCGCCCCAAAATATACTGTATGTTTGAAAATGTTGTGAAATTGTGAGAGTAATATGACATTATTTTATGTAAGTATATGACCTTGTGAATTCATGCAACATGTCTTGACCGGCTATAAATAATTTGACCACATCATGCATTGTGTAACGATAATAATCCATATAAAGTAACAGTCATTTGTTTAAATTAGGAGGTACGTGTGAAAGTGAAAAATATGGTGTGTCAATCCTATAAAAGACTGAGATAATGGAAATCCAATGAGAGGTGGCTGATCTGCTCTGTTGGAAGATCTGCACCGCTGCATTTCACAGAGCAAGCACGTTTTTAGAGACAGGTGGGACTTTTTTAGCAGAAAGTACAGATTGGCTCATCAGATATCGTTTCCCAAAAACCAATCTTATAGGATCTTTTGCGAGGATTAAGACCTACTTTAGAAAGGCAAACCCATGCCATTCGGGGTTGCGCGTCAAAGTGTTATCCATCCTCGGGTTTTTGGCAACAGGGCACTTTTCAGCCGGAGCCTTGCCGATCGGCCATCCGGCATCTCACACCCACATTGCTCATAAAAGCACACAATCCCAAAACGAGTTCAACTAGGCTATGTGAACAAGAGAAGGCTTCTACTCTTAATGTGGCAGGTGATAGGTGATTTATGTGCAAAAGAAAAACTACTGAATGTGGTGGCCAGGGGGAAAGCACGACTTGTTTCACTCTGCAGACAGCAATGTTTGCCGATCCGCCTACAGGGGAGCTGTTGAGGATGGATGGCGTTTGGTGTTTATTGCCTACTCATTTGAAGTATATATTTGTCATTGCTAAAGCAAACTTCAATTGTCCTAATGGTCCTCTCTTTGTAGCTCTGTTTACATTTTGCCATCATCAAACCACAACTGAGTATGAGCCAAATAAACATTTTGGTTTTTATCAATATCTGACACTCGCTAGAGCACCTCTATTTCAGTCTAGGAAAAGTTTTTTCCTAGCTTTTGTGTTGTTTCATTTCATTGTAAGGCTTTGTACATTCCCCACGGGCTTTAAATGCGATGATTTTTTGACCATATCTGGTGAATTAGGGGCGTTTCTAAATGCTAATAGCCAAAGTAATACACAAGAACTGAGGCTGAGAACAACTGGTATCTTTATCATGGCGACCTCCTCAACTTACGTTTGCGTCAAGGATTGGTTGATACATCACAACTTTTTCTATGCAACCAACATGTATTAAAAATAGCGTTTATAAGTAGTTATTTTAGGATAGTTTTCTACACAATATTTATAAATTGATAAATGTGCACAAAAGCATTGAGATGTATAAACTTGGGCCCCGCCAATTTTTTTCATTGTGTTTGTATTGTTTGCAGTTATAAATCAGACCTGTTGTAAAACGGTGCCTGCATGAACTAGCGTTTTTATGAAATACACCCATCATCAATCTTTTATGGTGACAATACCGTCCTTATTTGCTGTATACTTTGAAGGATTGGAATTAGGCCCAGACAGTAATATCTAAAGGAAATATCCATGGCGAACTTGATCAAATGTTTTTTGGGGGAGGATGTTGGCAGAATGTTTTCTTTTAACAGGGACATTTGCTGTAGGCCTTTCTGACCTGCTCTAATAGGCCCAATTAAATGAGAAATGCGCATCGCATTTAATTTGTTGTATGGCTACATCGGAATATGAACTCATCATGGCCAGAAAAAGGTGAGGAATTTATTATGCAATGATTATGATAAGTATTATGTTTGTAAATGAAATATTTTCTACGCAAGAAAGAAATGTCACATTACATCATTCAGACGTCGCTACAAAGTCAATGGAAAAGGTTTGAATCGTCTGTTCTAACGTTAAACTGCGCTTCGGATCGGATCGCATAGAGCAAAATAGGCTGCTGGAAATACTGTAGCTGATCTATTTACTACTGTGAAGTGGGTCCTATTAAATGAGAGATGGGACAAATGTAGCCAATCCGAACTTGTTGTAGGCCTATAGGATATTTGGCGAGTATAGGCTTTATTTTCTGCAATAACAGGAAACGTATGCCTTTTTCTAATGATTTTAGAATGTAAAGATCATGGATTTTCACTAGCAGCAAATGATTGCATCTTGTTATTATATTTAGCTAGGCCTACCGGTTGTTTTGTTCTGAAATAAAGAGTCTCGTCATATATTCCCCATCTTCACTAAAGCTACTAGGCTACGTTTGCTTCTTAATATGCAAGACTTCAACCACTAGAAACTGTGCGCACGCAGAATTTGCAGCAAATTCTCATGTCAAGTTCAGTTTTTTTATAAATGACAACATTTGCGGTGAAAAGTGTGGTATATTTTGTGTGTAGGCAACGTTTTATAAATGGAGAACCCTGGTATTATAGAGCAAAAATATTTGAAATAGCTTATCTTTACTGCTGTGAAGTGGGTCCAATTTAAACGAGAGATGGTTTGAACGGTTAACCTTGTAGGTCTATATGCTACCACGTGAGTATGAAACCATCACAGAAAAGGTGAGGAATTTAATTATGCAATGATCATGAGAAACGAAATAAATAATAGCCTAGGAATAAATTATTTTAAAATGCAAAGAAATGAAATATATTTTCTCTAACGGCAAATGATTGCATCTTGTATCTAACGTTTTTATTGTTATGAATAAGCTTGTCCATCATATTCTCCATTTTCCACTAAATACTAATCGACTTGCCTGTGTGTGATGATTTTGCGGATACACGCTGGTGTTGGTATTACATACGTGTGTGTTTTGGACGTGTGTTTGCCAGACCGAAACCGAATAGTATTTGTTTTCTTTTCTGGACGCCGCAGAAGGTATTGAAACTAACCTCTTTTCGTTCTCCTCCTCCTCCTGCTCAGACTCCTCCTCCTCCTCTTCCTCCTCCTGCCCCCTTTCCTCCTCCTCCTCCTCCTCCTCCTCCTCCTCCCCCTCCTCCTGCTCCAGACTCCTCCTCCTCCTCCTCCTCCTCCTCAGACCCTCCTCCTCCTCCTCCTCCTCCTCCCCCTCCTCCTCCTCCTCCTCCTCCCCCTCCTCCCCTCCTCCTCCTCCTCCTCCTCCTTCCTCCTCTCTTTAGACAGGGCTTCCAGATGTTTGTAGTAACAACCTCCCCCTGACTCTGGAAGACCACATTCTAAGCTGGAGTTAGTAGAACATGTTGTCCCAAATGGAAACCCTATTCCCTTTATAGTGCACTACTTTAGACCTGGAACCCTATTCCCTTTATAGTGCACTACTTAGACCTGGAACCCTATTCCCTTTATAGTGCACTACTTTAAGACCTGGAACCCTATTTCCCTTTATAGTGCACTACTTTAGAACCTGGAACCCTATTCCCCTTTATAGTGCACTACTTTAGACCTGGGAACCCTATTCCCTTTATAGTGCACTACTTTAGACCTGGAACCCTAGTCCTTTATAGTGCACTACTTTAGACCTGGAACCCTATTCCCTATATAGTGCACTACTTTAGACCTGGGAACCCTATTCTGTCTTGTCTGTCTGTCTGTCTGCCTGCCTGCCTGCCTGCCTGCCTGCTGCCTGCCTGCCTCCTGCCTGCCTGCCTGCCTGCTGCTGCCTGCCTGCCTGTCTGTCTGTCTGTCTGTCTGTCTGTCTGTCTGTCTGTCTGTCTTCACAGTGTTCGTTGTCTCTTCCACCGCCATCTTCCTGTCTACCTGTCCAGACTGTTATCTGACCCATCCATGGACACACCCACACCTCTCTGGAAATCTCCATTTAACAACTGAATTCAATCATATTGAATGGATTGGAATTGAATTGATTGGGGACTCTGCTGAATTGAATTGAATGGATTGGATTCAGTTTAATTGAATTGGATTGAACTGAATAAAATAAAAAATGAGTCATGTAATTCACTAAATGGAAGTCATGTGTATTCACTATAATGACTTAATGTTCCAGGTAAGTGAAGGGAGACTCACCACTGCTGAACTGGATGACTTTAAGAGACAGGTTGACTGTCTCAACATGCCACCTGCCATGTTCATCAACCCCAAGACAGGGTTTGTTGACATCTTAACCCGATTCTCTGCAGTGCAACTGACAAAGTGCTGTGGCTCAAAACTGACCACAGAATGGTTCTGCCTCAAAATGGCCCCTGTGTGTGAGAATTCATCATTGAAAAATATAGTTGAGAAAGGTTGGTAAACCATACATAGTCAGGGTTTGGGGTCAATTCCATTAAAATGTCAGTCAATTCAGGAAGTAGACTGAAATTCTAATTCCAATTCTCCTCAATGCTTTTCAATTAAGACAATTTGGCATTGGAATTTGGTTTACTTTCTGAATTGACTTGAATTCAAATGAAATTGACTCAAACCATGTACATACAGTGAGGGAAAAAAAGTATTTGATCCCCTTGCTGATTTTGTACGTTTTGCCCACTGACAAAGACATGATCATCTATAATTTTAAATGGTATTTTTTATTTGAACAGTGTGATAGACAGAATAAACAAACAAAAATCCAGAAAAAACACATGTCAAAAATGTTATAATTGAATTGCATTTTAATGAGGGAATAAGTATTTGACCCCCTCTCAAAAACTGACTTAGTACTTTGGTTGGCAAAAAACCCTTGTTGGCAATCACAGAGGTCAGACGTTTCTTGTAGTTGGCCACCAGGTTTGCACACATCTCAGGAGGGATTTTGTTCCAATCCTCTTTGCAGATCTTCTCCAAGTCTTAAGGTTTTGAGGCTGACGTTTGGCAACTCGAACCTTCAGCTCCCTCCACGGATTTTCTATGGGATTAAGATCTGGAGACTGGCTAGGCCACTCCAGGGGCCTTAATGTGCTTCTTCTTGAGCCACTCCTTTGTTGCCTTGGTCCCGTGTGTTTTTGGGTCATTGTCATGCTGGAATACCCATCCACGACCCATTTTCAATGCCCTGGCTGAGGGAAGGGAGGTTTCTCACCCAAGATTTGACGGTACATGGCCCTGTCCATCGTCCCTTTGATGCGGTGAAGTTGTCCTGTCACCTTTAGCAGAAAAAAACACCCCCAAAGCATAATGTTTCCACCTCCATGTTTGACGGTGGGGATGGTGTTCTTGGGTCATAGGCATCATTTCCTCCTCCTCCAAACACGCCGAGTTTGAGTTGATGCCAAAGAGCTCGATTTTGGTCTCATCTGACCACAACACTTTCACCCAGTTCTCCTCATGAATCATTCAGATGTTCATTGGCAAACTTCAGACGGCCCTGTATATGTGTGCTTTCTTGAGTCAGGGGGACCTTGCAGGCGCTGCTGCAGAATTTCAGTCCTTCACGGGCGTAGTGTTGTTATCAATTGTTTTCTTGGTGACTATGGTCCCAGCTGCCTTGAGATCATTGACAAGATCCTCCCGTGTAGTTCTGGGCTGATTCCTCACCGTTCTCATGATCATAATGCAACTCCCACGAGGTGAGATCTTTTGCATGTAGCCCCAGGCCGAGGGAGATTGACCTGTTATTTTGTGTTTCTTCCATTTGCGAATAATCGCACCAACTGTTGTCACCTTCTCACCCAAGCTGCTTGGCGATGGTCTTGTAGCCCATTTCGGGCCTTGTGTAGGTCTACAATCTTGTCCCTGACATCCTTGGAGAGCTCTTGTTCTTGGCCATGGTGAAGCGTTGGAATCTGAATTGATCTATTGTTTCTGTGTGGGACAGGTGTCTTTTATACAGGTAACAAGCTGAGATTAGGATCAACTCCCTTTAAGAGTGTGCTCCTAATCTCAGCTCGTTACCTGTATAAAAGACACCTGGGGAGCCAGAATCTTTCTGATTGAGAGGGGGTCAAATGACTTTATATCCCTCATTAAAATGCAAATCAATTTATAACATTTTAGAAATGCCTTTTTCTGGATTTTTTTGTTGTTATTCTGTCTCTCACTGTTCAAATAAACCTCCCATTAAAATTATAGACTGATAATTTCTTTGTCAGTGGGCAAACATACAAAATCAGCAGGGGATCAAATACTTTTTTCCCCTCACTGTAAATCGCAGTTGCTAAATCAATTTTTTGACTTATAGATTAATGATACAGTATGTACCCATTGATTCTTGAAGAATCTAACTTTTAATGCCTCATGAGCTCAGTTCAACTGTCATACCCCATCAGAAACCCAGAATCTAACTTATAATTGCCTCATGAGCTCAGTTCAACTGTCATAAACCCCATCAGAACCCAGAATCTAACTTATAAATGCCTCATGAGCTCAGTTCAACTGTCCATACCCCATCAGAACCCAGAATCTAACTTATAAATGCCTCATGAGCTCAGTTTCACCTGTCATACCCCATCAGAACCCAGAATCTAACTTATAAATGCATCATGTGCTCAGTTCAACTGTCCATACCCATCAGAAACCCAGAATCTAACTTATAAATGCCTCATGAGCTCAGGTTTCAACTGTCATACCCCATCAGAACCCAGAATCTAACTTATAAATGCCTTATGAGCTCAGTTCAACCTGTCATACCCCATCAGAACCCAGAATCTAACGTATAATTGCCTCATGAGCTCAGTTCAACTGGTCATACACCATCAGAACCCAAATCTAACTTATAAATGCCTCATGAGCTCAGTTCAACTGTCATACCCCCATCAGAACCCAGAATCTAACTTATAAATGCCTCATGAGATCAGTTCAACTGTCATACCCCATCAGAACCCAGAATCTAACTTATAAATGCCTCATGAGCTCAGTTCAACTGTCATACCCAATCAGAACCCAGAATCTAACTTATAAATGCCTCATGAGCTCAGTTCAACTGTCCATACTCCATCAGAACCCGAATCTAACTTATAAATGCCTCATGAGCTCAGTTCAACTGTCATACTCCATCAAACCCAGAATATAACTTATAAATGCCTCATGAGCTCAGTTCAACCTGTTCATACCCCATCATAACCCAGAATCTAACTTATAAATGCCTCATGAGCTCAGTTCAACTGTCATACCCCATCAGAACCCAGATCTAACTTATAAATGCCTCATGAGCTCAGTTTCAACTGTCGACCCCATCAGAACCCAGAATCTAACTTATAATGCCTCATGAGCTCAGTTCAACTGTCGTAACCCCATCAGAACCCAGAATCTAACTCATAAATGCCTCATGGGCTCAGTTCAACTGTCATACCCCCATCAGAACCCAGAATCTAACTCATAAATGCCTCATGATCTCAGTTCAACTGTCATAACCCCATCAGAACCAGAATCTAACTTATAAATGCCTCATGAGCTCAGTTCAACTGTCATACCCCATCAGAACCCAGAATCTAACTTATAAATGCTCATGAGCTCAGTTTCAACTGTCATAGATAACCCCATCAGAACCCAGAATCTAACTCATTAAATGCCTCATGAGCTCAGTTCAACTGTCATACCGGCCATCAGAACCCCAAATCGAACTTATAAATGCCTCATGAGCTCAGTTCAACTGTCATACCCCATCAGAACCCAGAATCTAACTTATAAGTGCCTTATGAGCTCAGTTCAACTGTCATACCCCCATCATGAACCCAGAATCTAACTTATAAAGCCTCATGAGCCTCAGTTCAACTGTCATATACCCCATCGTTTTTCAACCCATAATCCTAACTTATAAATGCCTCATGAGCTCAGTTCAACTGTCTCATATCCCCATCAGAACCAGAATCTAACTTATAAATGCCTCATGAGCTCAGTTCAACTGTCATATACCCCATCAGAACCCATAATCTAACTTATAAATGCTCATGAGCTCAGTTCAACTGTCATAACCCCATCAGAACCCAGAATCTAACTTATAATGCCTCAAGAGCTCAGTTCAACTGTCATACCCCATCAGAACCCAGAATCTAACTTACAAATGCCTCATGAGCTCAGTTCAACTGTCATAAATACCCTCAGAACCAGAATCTAACTTATAAATGCCTCATGAGATCAGTTCAACTGTCATACCCCATCAGAACCCAGAATCTAACTTATAAATGCCTCATGAGCTCAGTTCAACTGTCATACCCCATCAGAACCCATAATCTAACTTATAAATGCCTCATGAGCTCAGTTCAACTGTCATACCCCATCAGAACCCAGAATCTAACTTATAAATGCCTCATGAGCTCAGTTCAACTGTCATACCCCATCAAAACCCAGAATCTAACTTATAAATGCCTCATGAGCTCCGTTCACTGTCATACCACCCCTCAGAACCCAGAATCGAACTTATAAATGCCTCATGAGCTCAGTTCAACTGTCATAAACCCCATCAGAACCCAGAATCTAACTTACAAATGCCTCATGAGCTCAGTTCAACTGTCATCATACCCCATCAGAACCAGAATCTAACTTATAAATGCCTCATGAGCTCAGTCCAACTGTCATACCCCATCAGAAACCAGAATCTAACTTATAAATGCCTCATGAGCTCAGTTCAAACTGTCATACCCCATCAGAAACCCAGAATCTAACTTATAAATGCCTCATGAGCTCAGTTCAACTGTGGTACCCCATCAGAACCCGAATTTAACTTATAAATGCCTCATGAGCTCAGTTCAACTGTCTTAACCCCATCAAAACCCAGAATCTAACTTATAAATGCCTCATGAGCTCAGTTTTCCACTGTCTATACCCATCAGAACCCAGAATCGAACTTATAAATGCCTCATGAGACTCAGTTTCAACTCAAGAAACCGGTCATAAAACCCCATCACTGTCATAAACCCCAGAAATCTAACTTATAAATGCCTCATGAGCTCAGTTTTCAACTGTCATACCCCATCATGGGGAGGAGGATGGGGGAAGAACCCAGAATCTAACTTAGGAAGGGAAAATGCCTCATGAGCTCAGTTCAACTTGTCATAGCCCATCAGAACCCAGAATCTAACTTATAAATGCCTCATGAGCTTCAGTTCAACTGTCATACCCCATCAGAACCCAGAATCTAACTTATAAATGCCTCATGAGCTCAGTTCAACTGTCATACCCCATCAGAAACCCAGAATCTAACTAATAAATGCCTCATGAGCTCAGTTTCAACTGGCATACCCCATCAAGAACCCAGAATCTAACTTATAAATGCCTCATGAGCTCAGTTCAACTGTCATATCCCAATCAGAACCAGAATCTAACTTATAATGCCTCATGAGCTCAGTTCAACTGTACCCATTACTCCATCACTCTAAACCCCAGAATATAACTTATAAATGCCTCATGGCTCAGTTCAACTGTCATACCCCATCAGAACCCAGAAATCGAACTTATAAATGCCTCATGAGCTTCAGTTTCAACTGTCATATCCCATCAGAACCCAGAATCTAACTTATAATTCCTCATGAGCTCATTTCAACCTGTCGTCGTACCCATCAGAACCCAGATCTAACTTATAAATGCCTCATGAGCTCAGTTCAACTGTCGTACCCCATCAGAACCCAGAATCTAACTCATAAATGCCTCATGGGGCTCAGTTCAACTGTCATACCCCATCAGAACCCAGAATCTAACTCATAAATGCCTCATGAGCTCAGTTCAACTGTCATACCCCATCAGAACCCAGAATCTAACTTATAAATGCCTCATGAGCTCAGTTCAACTGTCATAACCCCATCAGAACCCAGAATATAACTATAAATGCCTTATGAGCTCAGTTCAACTGTCATACCCCATCAGAACCCAGAATCTAACTTATAATGCCTCATGAGCTCAGTTAAACTGTCATACCCCATCAGAACCCAGAATCTAACTTATAAATGCCTCATGAGCTCAGTTCAACTGTCATACCCCATCAGAACCCAGAATCTAACTTATAAATGCCTCATGAGCTCAGTTCAACTGTCGTACCCCATCAGAACCAGAATCTAACTTATAAATGCCTCATGAGCTCAGTTCAACTGTCGTACCCATCAGAACCCAGAATCTAACTTATAAATGCCTCATGAGCTCAGTTCAACTGTCATACCCCATCAGAACCCAGAATCTAACTTATAATGCCTCATGAGCTCAGTTCAACTGTCATACCCCATCAGAACCCAGAATCTAAACTTGTTTTACTTTGTTTGTAACAAAGTACATGTAAACCAACACTGTATAGCCTCAACATGGTTAAACTATAATGTTGATATCATGGATGGTCAGTCCATGCATCGTAGCTCTGTCTATGAATTTAAGAGTGGTTCCATTTCTCCAGCCCCCATCCCTCAATGTTAACAGAGAACAGTGGCGGATTATAACGTGTTTTCTTATTGTTTCAACTGCTGATTGGCACTTTAAGGCTGGGAAGCATAGAAGTAGCCACACATAGAACAGATCTACCGTTATCAGACCTGCTTTCAACCAGAAGACAGATCTATAACTGACGTGGAATTTGATCTGGTCGCCCACAAAGCTACATATTGCGCCTTTTAATTAGCCATGGTCATGTGATGAGGATAACAACTGTCTCATTGAGAAGGCAAGATCACCTGCGTTTTACACAGGCAGCCCAATTCTGATATTTTTCCTGTTAATTGGCAAAATAAGCTGATCTGATTGGTCAAAAGCCATTCCAAGCAATTCCAAGCATCTGCCTCTAACCCTAGGAAGCTCTTTGCCACATTTTCCTCCCTCCTGAATCCTCCCCCCCCCCCCCCCGCGCCCCCCCTCCTCTTCTCCTCTGTGGAATGACTTCGTCAACCACTTTGAAAAGAAGGTTGACGACATTCGATCTCGTTTGTTAAGTCTAATGACACTGCTGGTCCTACTCACACTGCCCTACCCTATGCTTTGACCTTCTTTCTCCCCTCTCTCTCCAGATAAATCCTGCGACTTGTGACTGCAGGCCGCCCAACAACCTGCCCGCTTGACCCCATCCCCTCCTCTCTTCTCCAGACCATCTCCGGTGACCTTCTCCCCTACCTCACCTCGCTGATCAACTCATCCTTGACCGCTGGCCTGTCCCTTCCGTCTTCAGAGAGAGCGAGAGTTGCTCCCCTTCTCAAGAAACCAACACTCGATCCCACTGATGTCAACAACTACAGACCAGTATCCCTTCTTTCTTTTTCTTTCCAAAACTATTGAGCGTGCCGTCTTTAGCCAACTCTCTTGCTATCTCTCTCAGAATGACCTTCTTGGTACAGAGGTGCCGTTCCCCTCACTGCTCCATAGGCAAGCACCATGGTCTTGTAGCGGATGCGAGCTTCAACTGGAAGCCCAGTGGAGTGTGCGGAGGAGGGGGGTGACATGAGAGAACTTGGGAAGGTTGAACACCAGACGGGCTGCGGCATTCTGGATGAGTTGTAGGGGTTTAATGGCACAGGCAGGGAGGCCAGCCAACAGCGAGTTGCAGTAGTCCAGACGGGAGATGACAAGTGCCTGGATTAGGACCTGTGCCGCTTCCTGTGTAAGGCAGGGTCGTACTCTCCGAATGTTGTAGAGCATGAACCTGCAGGAGCGGGTCACCGCCTTGATGTTGGCGGAGAACGACAGGGTGTTGTCCAGGGTCACGCCTAGGCTCTTCGCACTCTGGGAGGAGGACACAGCGGAGTTGTCAACCGTGATGGCGAGATCATGGAACGGGCAGTCCTTCCCCGGGAGGAAGAGCAGCTCCGTCTTGCCAGGGTTCAGCTTGAGGTGGTGATCCGTCATCCATACTGATATGTCTGCCAGACATGCAGAGATGCGATTCGCCACCTGGTTATCAGAAGGGGGAAAGGAGAAGATTAGTTGTGTATCGTCAGCGTAGCAATGATAGGAGAGGCCATGTGAGGATATGACAGAGCCAAGTGACTTGGTGTATAGGGAGAAAAGGAGAGGGCCTAGAACTGAGCCCTGGGGGACACCAGTGGTGAGAGCACGTGGTGCGGAGACAGCTTCTCGCCACGCCACTTGGTAGGAGCGACCGGTCAGGTAGGACGCAATCCAGGAGTGAGCCGCGCCGGAGATGCCCAGCTCGGAGAGGGTGGAGAGGAGATCTGATGGTTCACAGTATCAAAGGCAGCAGACAGGTCTAGAAGGACAAGAGCAGAGGAGAGAGAGTTAGCTTTAGCAGTGCGGAGAGTCTCCGTGACACAGAGAAGAGCAGTCTCAGTTGAATGACCAGTCCTGAAACCTGACTGGTTTGGATCAAGAAGGTCATTCTGAGAGAGATAGCAAGAGAGTTGGCTAAAGACGGCACGCTCAATAGTTTTTGGAAAGAAAAGAAAGAAGGGATACTGGTCTGTAGTTGTTGACATCAGTGGGATCGAGTGTTGGTTTTTTGAGAAGGGGAGCAACTCTCGCTCTCTTGAAGACGGAAGGGACATGGCCAGCGGTCAAGGATGAGTTGAGGTAGGGGAGAAGGTCACCGGAGATGGTCTGGGAGAAGAGAGGAGGGGATGGGGTCAAGCGGGCAGGTTTTGTTGGGCGGCCTGCAGTCACAAGTCGCAGGATTTTATCTGGAGAGAGAGGGGAGAAAGAAGTCAAAGCATAGGGAAGGGCAGTGTGAGTAGGACCAGCAGTGTCATTAGACTTAGCAAACGAGGATCGAATGTCGTCAACCTTCTTTTCAAAGTGGTTGACGAAGTCATCCACAGAGAGAGAGAGGAGGGGGGGGGGGGGGGGGGGGATTCAGCAGGGAAGAAAATGTGGCAAAGAGCTTCCTAGGGTTAGAGGCAGATGCTTGGAATTTAGAGTGGTAGAAAGTGGCCTTAGCATAAATGAAATTAAAAGGAATGGAATGTATTTATGTGTGTGTGTTTCTGTGAATGTGTTTCGGTCGATCTGTGTGTGTGAATGTGTCTTTCATAAGTGTGATTAATTCAATGTAACTTCACATTATAAATAGTCCAGTTTTAAATTCATATGCTATACATTATAATAAATATTTTTTGGGGGGTTTGCAGAATCATTGTATATCATTGGTTACCCATCAGCGTCCTTCTGCCAAACCTGGGTGTTGTCACAGGGCCCTCTCTTGGTAACACCTGCAAACATCACTAATCAAATCCTGAAATAAAATCCACTTTTACTAGATAAAAATATGAATTTATGGCTGAATATTTGCATTAAGTTTATGAGACTTTACATGACATAAATATATACTATAAACCTATACGTGGTGAACCCGCCCACTGTGTTGAAATAGGAAGTACATTTATAAGGAAATAGAGAAAGAAATGGACACTATCGGTCGAAAGAAAAATGCTTCTGAGGTTTGTAGCGTTCTTTTACAATTTGATGTAGAAAAGTGTTTTGTAAAAGTTAGGCCATCGCAGAGAGAGGTGATTTAGGGGTAAGACATCCGCAGAATTGGTAAGTTATTAAAATACTGATTTCAACATCGATCATTTTAGGCTTACTTACATTGTCGCTGATTCTGTAAAATATTGATTAGCCTAGTCAATATGAATCAATGTTATATTATAGCTACAGGGTTATGAGGTAGGGTATGGGCGATTGACTGCACATGATCGTGATTATTATCTTTGCGCTCTTTCAATTACTGGAGAAAGCGGTGTATCAGGTAAACTAGTTTCTTTGAAAAAAAAAGTCCATCTAGTCAATTAGGCCAAGTGAAAGTGACGTGCAGCAACGGGCATTGAAACGATTTTTTTTTCTTCCTGAGTTCCAAGTTGTTGTTTTGATGGCACTGAAGTCGAAAGTCGGAGAGTTTCCAGTTGTTTTGACCTCACTGAAGTCGAAAGTCGGAGAGTTCCCAGTTGTTTTCAACGCGGCATTAGGTTGAGAAATATATATATATTTTTTTAACTCAGTTGGGAGAGTACAAGTCTCCCTTTCAAGTTGTGGGCAGGAAGACTTAATGAATGGCGCCAGGGGAAAGACACACAAACAAAGCCCAAGACAATAAGTAAGGAAGTACGTTTTTCCCAAGGAAGAGAAAAGATGAGAAGGCCATGGACACTCCCTACCAAAAGAGCGTCACACTCTTTCACAGGCAGGAATGGACCGCATGCAGAGGACATGCGAAAAGCTATGTTTGCCAAACAGTGTGGAGTGAGATACACTACATGACCATCCGCCCACTGTGTTTAAATAGGAAGTACATTTATAAGGAAATAGAGAAAGAAATGGACACTATCGGTTGAAGAAAAATGCTTCTGAGGTTTGTAGCGTTCTTTTACAATTTGATGTATAAAAGTGTTTTGTAAAAGTTAGGCCATCGCAGAGAGAGAGGTGATTTTAGGGGGTAAGACATCCGCAGAATTGGTAAGTTATTAAAATACTGATTTCAACATCGATCATTTTAGGCTTACTTACATTGTCGCTGATTCTGTAGCTCAGTTGGTAGAGCATGGCGCTTGCAACGCCAGGGTTGTGGGTTCGATTCCCATGAAAGCCAGTTTGAAAAATGTATGCACTCACAAACTGTAAGTCGCTCTGGATAAGAGCGTCTGCTAAATGACTAAAATGTAAAAATATTGATTACCCTAGTCAATATGAATCAATGTTATATTATAGGCTACAGGGCTATGAGGTAGGGTATGGGCGATTGACTGCACATGATCGTGATTATTATCTTTGCGCTCTTTCAATTACTGGAGAAAAGACG
Organism: Coregonus suidteri; assembly: GCA_036851935.1. Classification (NCBI taxonomy): domain Eukaryota; kingdom Metazoa; phylum Chordata; class Actinopteri; order Salmoniformes; family Salmonidae; genus Coregonus; species Coregonus suidteri. The sequence continues at coordinate 6,939,688 of CM072220.1, forward strand.
TGTATCAGGGAAACTAGTTTCTTTGAAAAAAAAGTCCCATCTAGTCAATTAGGCCAAGTAAAAGTGACGTGCAGCAATGGGCATTGAAACATTTTTTTTTTCTTCCTGAGTTCCAAGTTGTTGTTTTGATGGCACTGAAGACGAATGTCGGAGAGTTTCAAGTTGTTTTGACCACACTGAAGTCGAAAGTCGGAGAGTTCCCAGTAGTTTTTGACCGCACTGAAGTCGAAAGTCGGAGAGTTCCCAGTTGTTTTGAACACACTGAAGTCGAAAGTCGGAGAGTTCCCAGTTGTTTTCAACGCAGCATTAGGTTGAGAAAGATTTGAAAAAAAAAAAACTCAGTTGGGAGAGTACAAGTCTCCCTTTCAAGTTGTGGGCAGGAAGACATCATGAATGGTGCCAGGGGAAAGACACACAAACAAAGCCCAGGACAATAGTAAGGAAGTACGGCAGGAATGGACCGCATGCAGAGGACATGCGAAAAGCTATGTTTGCCAAACAGTGTGGAGTGAGATACACTACATGACCATACACTAACTGCTCGTCCAACATCTCATTCCAAAATCATGGGCATTAATATGGAGTTGTTTCCCCCCCCTTTGCTGCTATAACAGCCTCCACTCTTCTGGGAAAGCTTTCCACTAGATGTTGGAATAATGCTAGTAAAACATGGTAACCTAACCTCTAACACTCTTATAAACGGTGCAATGTTGAAGTCACTGGCGCTTCAGTACGGGCCATTCTACTGCCAATGTTTGTCTGTGGAGATTGCATGGCGGGTGTGCTTGATTTTTTATACACCTGTCAGCAACAGGTTGTGCTGAAATAGCCGAATCGACTCATTTGAAGGGGGTGTCCACATACTTTTGTGTATATACTATATATCATTGGTTACCCATGCCATCATGTTACCACACAGATATGACCGTCTAGAGTCCTTCTGCCCAAACCTGGGTGTCGTCACACTGCCCTCTCCTGTAGCACTGCAAAACATCACTTAATCAACTAAAATTACAAAATCCACTTTTACCAGATGGAATATGATTTATGGGCTGAATACTTGCCTTGCATTAGTGTACGAAGACTTTACATGACATAAATATCACATATAATATAAACCTACAAGTGTTGAACCTGCTGACCAGATGCTGGTGGGAGGAGCTATAGGAGGAAGGGCTCATTCTAATGGCTGGAATGGAATCAGAGGAAACGGTATCAAACATATGGAAACCAAATGTTTGACTCCATTCCATTAATTCCATTCCAGCCATTAGAATGAGCCTTCCTCCTATAGGTCCTCCCACCAGCCTCCTCTGCCGCAGACTACTGAAATAGGGAAGTACATTTATAAGGAAGTATGGTTGAAGAAAAATGTTTTGAGGTTTGTAACGTTCATTTAAAATGTAATATAGAAAAGTGTTTTTGAGAAGTTAGACTATTATAGAGAGTTGATTTAGGGGTAAAAGCATCCGCAGAATTGTAAAGTTATACAATACTGATTTCAACTTTCAAGAATAATCATTTTAGGCATATGTTGATTAATATTTGGTTAGCCTAATCAATATGATGTGATAGACTAGTAGGGTATTATTGTTATAAGCGATTGACAGCACATTATCATGATTACGCATGATCCCCAAGACGGTCAAAACTTTAATTTCTTTAACTTCCTGAAGGAAGACGTGCATCGGATTTCTTTGTAAAGCTGTCGCTAAAGAAACTAGTCCGTCTGGTCAAGTAAAAGTCACATGCAACTATGGGCATAAAAACTAAACGATACGGGTTACTAAACGATACGGGTTACTAAACGATACGGGTTACTAAACGATACGGGTTACTAAACCATACGGGTTACTAAACCATACGGGTTACTAAACCATACGGGTTACTAAACGATACGGGTTATTAAACGATACGGGTTACTAAACCATACGGGTTACTAAACGATACGGGTTACTAAACGATACGGGTTACTAAACGATACGGGTTACTAAACCATACGGGTTACTAAACGATACGGGTTACTAAACCATACGGGTTACTAAACCATACGGGTTACTAAACGATACGTTACTAAACCATACGGGTTACTAAACCCATACGGGTTACTAAACCATACGGGTTACTAAACGATACGGGTTACTAAACCATACGGGGTTACTAAACCATACGGTTACTAAAAACTATACGGGTTACTAAACCATACGGGTTACTAAACCATACGGGTTTACTAAACCATACGGGTTACTAAACCATACGGATTACTAAACGATACGGGTTACTAAACTATACGGGTTACTAAACGATACGGGTTACTAAACGATACGGGTTACTAAACGATACGGGTTACTAAACCATACGGGTTATTAAAACCATACGGGTTACTAAACCATACGGGGTTACTAAACCATACGGGTTACTAAACCATACGGGTTGGGAGCTACCTACATTTGTTCAATAGAAGCTGTCGTTCCTGTCGTTCCAAAACCTTTTCTGTTGCGAAATGTTTTGGTACGGTTTGGGAAGCTGTGCACTAATGAGTACAACCAGGCTCAATCAAACGTAGTTGCCAGACAAACCAAAATTTTTTCCATCTTTGGACATTTTCCTGCATAACAAAGCAATGCGTGTCACCTTGTAGGCTACTACTAAACCAGAACAAGAAACAGTGGTGTGTAGGCTGGATTCTCTTAAAGGGTTAGGAAGAAATACCTGTCAGCTATTTTAACTGTCTGCAATGTCTACTTGGTAAATGTTTTATATAATGTCTACTACCGTCTTTCAATGTCAACTATAAAGTCGATGTCTGTAATGTCTTTTAGTTGTGTTTGGACCCCAGGAGTTATGGAGTCAGTTAATGGGGATCCAACCAGGTAGACTAGCTATTGTTATGGAGTCAGTTAATGGGGATCCAACCAGGTAGACTAGCTGTTTTGTTATGGAGTCAGCTAATGGGGATCCAACCAGGTAGACTAGCTGTTGTTATGGAGTCAGCTAATGGGGATCCAACCAGGTAGACTAGCTGTTGTTATGGAGTCAGTTAATGGGGATCCAACCAGGTAGACTAGCTGTTGTTATGAAGTCAGCTAATGGTGATCCAACCAGGTAGACTAGCTGTGTTATGGAGTCAGCTAATGGGGATCCAACAGGTAGACTAGCTGTTGTTATGGAGTCAGCTAATGGGGATCCAACCAGGGAGACTAGCTGTTGTTATGGAGTCAGCTAATGGGGATCCAACCAGGTAGACTAGCTGTTGTTATGGAGTCAGCTAATGGGGATCCAACCAGGTAGACTAGCTGTTGTTATGGAGTCAGCTAATGGGGATCCAACCAGGGAGACTAGCTGTGTTATGGAGTCAGCTAATGGGGATCCAACCAGGGTAGACTAGCTGTTGTTATGAGTCAGCTAATGGGGATCCAACCAGGTAGACTAGCTGTTGTTATGGAGTCAGCTAATGGGGATCCAACCAGGTAGACTAGCTGTTTGTTATGGAGTCAGTTAATGGGGATCCAACCAGGTAGACTAGCTGTTGTTATGGACTCAGCTAATGGGGATCCAACCAGGTAGACTAGCTGTTGTTATGGACTCAGCTAATGGGGATCAACCAGGTAGACTAGCTGTTGTTATGGAGTCAGCTAATGGGGATCCAACCAGGTAGACTAGCTGTTGTTATGGAGTCAGCTAATGGGGATCCTTTTAAAATCAAATAACAGATTGGGCTGTCTTAATTCTTTGTGACTATGGACAGTAAAATAAAAAAAGTATCTTGTCACGTTGGCTAAGTAAAAGTGATATGCAACAAAAGGAAAATGAACTACCAGTAGTTTAAATGTAGGGCCAAATAAAATGTATTTAGTTTAGGTTGAGAGCAGCTTTCTGGTTACACAGATCGGAAAGGCTGTGGTCCGTTTGGCTCACTTCATGTGCACATGATTTTAACGTGAGCCAATGGGTTCAATGATTGTCAGTGTAAACCGGTGCTAAACGGCTAGCTAGTTAGCGGTGCGCGCTAGTAGCGTTTTCAATCGGTAACGTCACTCGCTCTGAGACCTTGAAGTAGTTGTTTCCCTTTGCTCTGCAAGGCCGCGGCTTTTGTGGAGCGATAGGTAACGATGCTTCGAGGTTGACTGTTGTCATTGTGTGCAGAGGGTCCCTGGTTCGAGCCCAGGTAGAGGCTCGGAGAGGGACGGAAGCAGAACTGTTACATCAGCACACACCATTTGTCTTGATGAAAACCCCCGCCACCAGTGTACAGGTTGAGATAATCTGACCGCACCTCAAGTGAACTCAAGCAGTGGGTGTCTGCCTTTTTAGTAAACGGACCGAAACGGAGAGGGACCACTACCTGAATTTGTCTAATAGAAACTCTAGTTTTTGTTGCAAAATGTTTTGCCACGGTTTTCTACAGTGTGCACTAGTGAAAACGACCCAGCTCAGCCACAATCAAACGTACTTGCCTTACCGCCTCATGTCCACCAGATGGATCAAACTCTTTGCATTCTGTAACGCTACGTTGGGGATGCCCCACTAGGCTGTGGTGCGTGTCCGTAACGCTACGTTGGGGATGCCCCACTAGGCTGTGGTGCGTTCTGTAACGCTACGTTGGGGATGCCCCACTAGGCTGTGGTGCGTTCTGTAACGCTGCGTTGGGGATGCCCCACTAGGCTGTGGTGCGTTCTGTAACGCTGCGTTGGGATGCCCCACTAGGCTGTGGTGCGTTCCGTAACGCTACGTTGGGGATGCCCCACTAGGCTGTGGTGCGTTCCGTAACGCTACGTTGGGGATGCCCCACTAGGCTGTGGTGCGTTCTGTAACGCTACGTTGGGGGATGCCCCACTAGGCTGTGGTGCGTTCTGTAACGCTACGTTGGGGATGCCCCACTAGGCTGTGGTGCGTTCCGTAAACGCTACGTTGGGGATGCCCCACTAGGCTGTGGTGCGTTCTGTAACGCTACGTTGGGGATGCCCCACTAGGCTGTGGTGCGTTCTGTAACGCTGCGTTGGGGATGCCCCACTAGGCTGTGGTGCGTTCTGTAACGCTGCGTTGGGGATGCCCCACTAGGCTGTGGTGCGTTCCGTAACGCTACGTTGGGGATGCCCCACTAGCTGTGGTGCGTTCCGTAACGCTACGTTGGGGATGCCCCACTAGGCTGTGGTGCGTTCTGTAAACGCTACGTTGGGGATGCCCCACTAGGCTGTGGTGCGTTCTGTAACGCTACGTTGGGGATGCCCCACTAGGCTGTGGTGCGTTCTGTAAACGCTACGTTGGGGATGCCCCACTAGGCTGTGGTGCGTTCCGTAACGCTACGTTGGGGATGCCCCACTAGGCTGTGGTGCGTTCTGTAACGCTACGTTGGGGATGCCCCACTAGGCTGTGGTGCGTTCTGTAACGCCACGTTGGATGGTACAAACGGAAGTACACACACAGACTCCAACTAGTTTTTAGCTTTTAGCGAGTTTAAAAGTGAGCAGCACACGTGCGCCATGTATGGAAAATGCTGACATCCGGCAAAAACAAACCTCATATGCATCTGGTGGACATCTGACATCATGCTGTGTTTCATAACCAAGTGGGAAGGTGTCAGGATAATTTTGTTATCTTTATGGTTGAAATCAAAACACTTCTTAAATCTTTGATAATTCCCAGAGGGTAAATCTCTAGTTTAAATAAATTAAACAAAGACCCCTTATTGCAATGGTCAGTGGGTGTATTCATTGAGAGCACTCTGAAAATCACACAATGCACAACGTCTTTTATACCTCTACTACGCCCCTAAGTGGGCCAATGAGAAAGCTCCTAGCCCATATTTTGGCAACTGTCACATTTCTCTGTAAGCTCTGCACAGCAACCTAGTCGGTTTCTTCCTGTACTGGTTTCCGAAGACACAAAATACTCTGTTGCTGGGCGATATGCATCGTATACAGGTGGGGACATGCTTCTCAGTGTCTAGTTTCACATCCTGTTTCCTGTTATCGGTTTCACAGTTGCTTTCCGCTTTGCATAGATCTAAAGATAAGCCAAAGCCTTGTTTTTCTTCTAACTACACATTATTAGATCAGTCTTATTATTCAGTGGAGTGTAATAATTAGTCATTACCTAATTCTTCAATCAGAAGGTAGTTTATTATCAGTTTGTGCTTGTAAACAAAATTATAGTGTTCAAAAACCATATGAATATATTGCTTTTTATAAAATAGTGTTGTTGTTACCATCAAAGGTTGGAATAATACAAGATTTGAGGAACAGAATCCAGGCAGTTATTATTCCAGTCACACATAAAACGCATCAAAGCTCCTATGCAAAGCCTCTCACTCTGTCACTCAGAAACGTATTCCAGTGTCTGCCTGCCAGCTGAAAATCTGGAATGGGGTACAATGGATGGAATGGAGTACAATGGATGGAATGGAGTACAATGGATGGAATGGTATCAAACAGATGAAAACCATGATGCCATTCCTTTACTCCATTCCAGACATTATTATCAGCCGTCCTCCCCTCAGCATTTTGTTCCCAGTGTCGTATTCCAGTGTCGGCCTGCCAGCTGAAAGTCTTTGCCAGTGTGCATAGTCTACTGTAGCGTGATTCAGAAATTAGGGAGAGAGAATTCATTACGGGAAAACGGATTCCCTTTTTCAATGCTAGTTAAGGATACTATGGTTATTAAGTTTCACATTAGATTTATTAACTACAAAAAGGTGACGTGTTTTTTTAAATTTTTATTCTGGTGTCGCTCTGCACACACAAGCTTGCTAACTAACTAGCTAGCTAGCTAGCGCTGGTTCCAACATTAGGTAAGCCCAACTCTCTGAAGTTCAAAGACATTAAAAGTTCCTTTACAGAAGCCGGTCCACCGTATAAATAATTAATAGAGAGATTTCAGAGGTTTAAAAAGGGAACAGAAATGAACAATATAAACCGTTACTTTTTTTTGGTTTGAACCGTTCAGAACTTAATTTAGCTGGTCTGAAGAGGTGAACAAAAAAAATAACGGTTCTGGTTGTTAGCGTAGAATCCCGTATTATCGTCATATTCAACAGCGTTTAAGAAATATATTACCTTCAACAGTGTTATCTTGTGATCAAGCCTTCAATGTTTTGTGATTATTGGTGTCGTAAAAATGTTAGCTAAACGGTTTAGCAATTAGCAAGTTTGACATTTCATTTGAAATATTACTGTTATCTGCTTTTGATAAGCGGTTTAGAAAAAAAATACGTCCCGTATTATCTGTATACGGCCCCCAGTTATTGGCCACCTTACTATTTTGTTCAATTACAAGATATATATCCGTTTAATTTTGTTGAAAAAAGAGACACCAACCACGTACCCGAAGTGTTTACTAGATAGTTGACTAGTTGGCTAGTCTTCGGTAAAAAATAATGATTTGCCTGTCAACTTTTCATTGCGTAGCCCGGTGCGCCACTTTGTGGACTCTTAAAAAATGGTTATTCACCAACATATCCAGTGTTGTAACCAATAAAAATATGAGTATTAATAATTTACATCAAATACACTTTAATTTCAGTTATGTGCATTAACATAAAACAATGAAACACTGTTGGAGTTTGTGTTGCAGAGGTGCACTTGGAAAGTAAAGGAAGAAATACACAAGATGGGTTCAATAAATATATATATATATTTTAGACATTTATTTTTTTGAACAAAATAAATAATTTCATATGAACACAAAACAAAACAAACAATTAAATCTCGATCTCCATCCCTATATTGTCACAAAAATCACAATAAAAATCCAGCTCCACCGCTACCTCTCTTGATCCCACTGCGCACACCTGCAAAAGTCACAGCACACCCCATGGCACCTCGGATCTACACTCCTGAGAGGAGCTTGCAGGCGGATCACGCTCCCCGCAGCAAGCCACAGCAGGTGGTGTCTTCTTTTATAAAAAATAAAATAATAATACAAATTGATTATATGGTTTTGCAAAATGTAGAAGTTCTTCAACAACAATAGTAATTGATACAACTGAGAGAGCGAGAAAAACAGATTATGAAGTACCTGAGAGTGGTGCCATGGGTGGTGTGGACAGATGTGACCGGTGTAGCTTTTCTCTAACTGTTCTGTGCTGCAGTTTGAGAAAAAGTAGTGTTAGACAGAGCATGTTCATGAAAAACCCTTTTCAACTTTTTTACATCAATATCTCTGGAGGAAGCTTTTGGAGGAGGCGGAGATGACTAGAGGGCTGGTGCTATGGGACTGTAGATATATATATATATATATATATATATTTTACATTGCTGTTTTATATAAAACAGATAACAAACAGTCTTTTTTTCGTCGTAATTTAACATGTGTTTACCTGTGGAGGTGGTGGTATTCAAATTGCAGGGGGCAGGGGACACCAGACGAGGCTGCTATGGTGGTGTGACCAGGGGAGACGGAGGAGGCAGTTGGTCCAGAGGAGGCCGTGTTGGTGGTGACAGACATGGGGGGTGGTGTGCATCGTGGTGGTGGTGGACAAAACCGCCGACGATGGCTTGGAAGAGCTGGGTGTTTGTAATGGTGAGGTTGAGGGGCCGACGATGGTGTGGCCGGGAGAGTAGGCACGTGGCCTTCTTCTGCAGCTGGGGACTCCGGCGGCTCCTACAGGTGTTGCACACTGGGAGGCACTGGCAGTGGTGATGCAGCTGTCAGGAGTGGTTCCAGCAGGGGGTCCAGCAGAGGCGATGGTCCCATCCATGGCAGCCCTCTCCTGTGCCCTCTGTGTTCTGAGGGCTGCCCGACGCTCTTTCTCCTCTGCCTCGGCCCTCTCCTTCTCACCCCTCTCCTGCCACTGGCGCGTGTATTCCTCCCCGGTGAGGCATGTTGGCGACCACAGGGAGTCTTTCTGTATCGGTTCCAGCCGATACTTCAGGACAGTAAGGATGTGCCCCAGGTCCTTCGCTATCAGCCCCCCCTCTATTAGGGGGTGCTCTTCTAGAGCTAGGGATAGGATTGGAGCAGCGGCTGGGACTGAAGCAGGGGGCTGCTGGGGGTCCTCCTGTGGTCGCTGGGGAGGAGGTGCTGATGGGTGGCACAGTGCTGCTGGTTCCAGGAGAGGCGGTGTTGGGACCCGGTAGGGTCCGAGACGGCATTAACGGGACCCCTTCAATGGCTGAAGGGTCAAAAGGGAAGAGGGCCACACTTCTTAAACCCTTCCACCACATAGCGCATGTCCTTGCGTCGCTGGTACGGGTAGCGGAATACTCTGGCAAATTCTGATTTGTTTACCATGTAGGAGTGGTCAAAATGGCTAAGGTATCAAGCTTGGGGGGGGGGGCCTCCCAGTGTGTATTGGCCACCGGGGAAACACTTGGGGTAGATGATAAACGGGGGGGACGTCCTCCCCAGTTGCGTTGAAAGCAGGCCAGCACTGTGATGTGCTCCTTGGTCCCCGGAGCCTGCTGGTACACGTGTTTTGCGCCCAGGGGAGCCAGCACTTTGTGCCTGCTCTGGTCGCTACGAAACCCAGACTCATCGCAGTTATAGATTTGTCTGGGTTTCTCCCTCAACCCACTCTCCTCCAAGTGCTTCTCATAAGAAGTGAAGAAGGTGTCCATCGTCGGACATGTGGCACACTCAGCTCTCCCCCTATCCAGGGTGTCCCGCCTCCTCATGTTTAGGTTCTTGTGCCTCCTCCTGAACATTTCCCACCACCTCTTCCCCAGTGGTGGGATTGTTTCCCCTGGGTGCCGAAACCTACAATAGAATAGAATACATATAAAGTGTCCATCCAGGATGAAAATGTTTGTTTTGGCATCACCATACACATCCACATTTACATCACACACATTGAGAACAGTCAGTCCACCAATCTACATACATAAACACATAGAACACCAAATACCTGCGTATTTTGTCGGCGTATTTCATCAGCCTCTGTCTGGTGAAGGGGAACCCATGGCTGGCGCAGTAGATACAGTACTGCACCAGAGACTTTTCATCCTCTGGTGCAAGCAATGTGGGTGGTCCACTGCGACAACCATGGGTCACCCGGCCGCTCAGCCTGTCCGCCAGGGTCTGCCGAGGTACACCATGCACCTTGGTAGATAAGAAAAGAAAACTGTTACTAGCAGATAAAATTCACATACACATGGTAATCTCCTAAAAACAAAAGATGCCTAACCTTGGCAGCCTGGCGGATAGCCATCCCTGCCCCGCAGTCCTCCATGGCATGGAACATGTCCACCTCACTCCACTGCTTCCTCTTGACTTTCTCCATGCTGCAGTGGTAAATACATGTAGCTAAATAACTTGGCATACTATACATATTTTAGAAAGATAACTCAATCTGAATATGTATAAACATTTACATTTCAAAGCTAAGGCATTGAAAGGTGATGAAAAGTTTTCACAATAACTGAAAGTGTACCCACGTTTTTTGTTTGATGTTATCTGTAATGAAATTAGTGTCCCAATTAGTGTAATATTGATGCATACATTGTACCATTTAACTAAATACTGCCTCTATGTAGCTGTTGTAAGATGAAATATAGCCAACAGTGATAGGTGTCGAAAAGTTCATGGTTCAAAGTTCCAAATACATTTTTTGCAGATTGTGCAAAACGCCTCCGTCAGAGGACTCCAATTTTGATACGGTAAAGCTTGACAACATGCAGCTGTTTTCGTGATATGTATTATCTAACACTTACAATTTCTTTCCTTTTTGCTTACTTAGCAGTTCTATCAACATTTAGCAACTAAGATAGCAACATTAGAAAATCCGTTAGCTATATTTCAGAGGTAAAAAGTTGGATATTAAATTAGGTGTGGTCTGTCGCGCAGTCGAATTTTACAATATGCAGCGTGTTCACAAAATGTGTACATATAACTTTTTTGAAAACTCTCAAAACCTAACTTAACTTACATAAATTGCACTGAAAATCGGTGGTCAGCTAGCTAAAAGGGTGTCGTTAGTCACAAAACGTACCGTTATTTTTCAGTCCATTTAAATGTTGAGCTCGAGGTGATTCAGTCCTCCAACCGCTAGAGAGTGTCCGAGCTTAGGGGGTGTCTGATGTTTGGGGAAAATTAGCTATATTTAACTGACGTGCTGTTATCGAGGTAATTTCATTTAGCAGGTGCCGTTGTTGTGTGAACTCTGTAAAAGTCTTGTCATTATTAATGCTACTTCAACAATGTTCAGAAATATTGACTGTTCTGTTATTTCTTATTGTAGCTGAGTGAGCTGTGACTTACATCTAAAATGAGTCTCTCTGGGGAGAGAGAGGAGGGGACCACTGCCTCTAAAATGAGTCTCTCTGGGGAGAGAGAGGAGGGGACCACTGCCTCTAAAATGAGTCTCTCTGGGGGGAGAGAGAGAGGAGGGACCACTGCCTCTAAAATGAGTCTCTCTGGGAGAGAGAGAGGAGGGGACCACTGCCTCTAAAATGAGTCTCTCTGGGGAGAGAGAGGAGGGGACCACTGCCTCTAAAATGAGTCTCTCTGGGGAGAGAGAGGAGGGGACCACTGCCTCTAAAATGAGTCTCTCTGGGGAGAGAGAGGAGGGGACCACTGCCTCTAAAATGAGTCTCTCTGGGAGAGAGAGGAGGGGGGGCCTCTAAAATGCTCTCTGGGGAGAGAAAGGGGACCACTGCCTCTAAAATGAGTCTCTCTGGGGAGAGAGAGGAGGGGACCACTGCCTCTAAAATGACTCAAGACACCAGTTCTAAGAGGTAAGAGATTACATGTAAAATATACAGTTCTCTTAAAGATATAAAACTAAAGGGAAAAGTTTTCCCAAATTACATCAAATGTAGTTCTACATCATTAATTTAAAAGTCCCCAAACCGATTTACCAATTGCAGACTGTAGCTTTATAAAGAAACATCAGGACTTCTAGAAGTTAAATTATACAGTTGTTGAAATGATGTAGATGAGGTACTGATGATATATTGATGAGGTGATCTGCCTCCCTGTTTTGTTCAGTGTCCAGAAGCCCAGAGCAGAGTCACCTGCCCCCAGCCTGCTATCAATGAAGAGTGATCAGCCACCTGCTTTCAGCCAGGAACCATTACCAGATGACAATAAGGAAGTGGAGAGTTTGGACAGTGAGGATGCATTAAAGATCACACACAACCTTCTGGACAGAAGAAGTAAGACTGTGTTTCATACATATTACAAAGAACGGGACAAAGGCCCCTCTAAAACACACACACACACACACACACACACACACACACACACACACACTCACACTCACACTCACACTCACACTCACACTCACACTCACACTCACACTCACACTCACACTCACACTCACACTCACACACACACACACACACACACACACACACACACACACACACACACACACACACACACACACACACACACACACACATGAACTTATGAGTCCCAACTCTCATTGTTTTCCTACAGGTCAAACTCTTCTGACAGTCCAACAAGACATTAAGGCTAAACTGAAACACAAGTATCAACACATATCTGAAGGAATTGGAAACCAAAGTCTGTTAAAGGACATCTACACAGAGCTCTACATCACAGAGGGTGGAAGTGGAGGGGTCAATAATGAACATGAGGTGAGACAGATAGAGATGGCATCCAAGAAACAAACCACACAAGAGACACCAATCAAATGCAACGACATCTTCAAGCCTTTAGCTGGACAAGACAAACCTATCAGAACTGTGCTGACAAAAGGAATCGCTGGCATTGGAAAAACAGTCTCTGTGCAGAAGGTCATCCTTGACTGGGCAGAGGGAAAAGCAAATCAGGACGTTCATTTCATGTTTCCTCTTCCTTTCCGTGATCTGAACCTGAAAAAGGACCAATACAGTCTGATGCAACTTCTTTCCCACTACTTCTCAGAGCTGAAAGAGATTGACAGCATTGAAGATGGTGAAACCAAAACTGTTTTCATTTTTGATGGTCTGGATGAGTGTCGACTTCCTCTAGACTTCAAAAACAATGAGAGGTGCTGTGATGTCACGAAGCCAACCTCAGTGGACGTGCTGCTGACAAACCTCATCAAGGGGAATCTGCTTCCCTCTGCTCTCCTCTGGATAACCTCACGGCCTGCAGCAGCCAATCAGATCCCTCCTGAGTGTGTTGACCAGGTGACAGAGGTACGAGGGTTCAATGATCCACAGAAGGAGGAGTACTTCAGGAAGAAAATCACAGATCAGAATCTGGCCAATGAAATCATCACCCACATAAAAACATCAAGGAGCCTCCACATCATGTGCCACATGCCAGTCTTCTGTTGGATATCAGCCACTGTCCTTGAGATGATGCTGAAAGAGGCAGAGAAGGATGAAGTCCCCAAAACTCTGACCCAGATGTTCACACACTTCACGCTCATCCAAATCATTGTGAAGAACAAGAAGTACAACAAAGCCACAGAGACAAACCCAAAGGAACTGTCTCAGTCAGACAAAGAGATGATCCTGAAACTGGCAGAGCTGGCTTTCCAACAGCTGCAGAAGGGCAACCTGATCTTCTATGAGGAGGACCTGAGAGAGTGTGGCCTTGATGTCACAGAGGCATCAGAGTACTCAGCATTGTGTACAGAGATCTTTAAAGAAGAATCTGGGCTGTACCAAGAGAAGGTCTACAGCTTTGTGCATCTGAGCATGCAGGAGTTTCTAGCAGCAGTGCATGCTTTAGAATCATGTCTGGACAAGAAGGAAAATGTTTTTTCCACCACTAGTGAGGATGAAGAGGAGGAGTCAATCCAGTTGTCTGACTTACACAGGAGAGCAGTGGACCAGGCCTTGAAGAGTGAGAATGGACACCTGGACCTGTTCCTCCGCTTCCTTCTGGGTCTCTCACTGGAGTCCAATCAGAATCTGTTACGAGGCCTTCTGACACAGACAGGAAGTACAACACAGAGCAATGAGGAAACAGTTGAGAGAACAGTCAGGTACCTTTCAGACAAGATCGAATGGGAATCCTCACCAGAAAGGATCATCAACTTGTTCCACTGTCTGAATGAACTTGGTGCCAACTCTCTAGTTGAAGAAATGCAAACCTCCCTGCGATCAGGAACTCTTTCAGAAACAGAGCTAGAACCTCACCAATGTTCAGCCCTGGCCTACCTGTTACTGATGTCAGAGGAGGTGCTGGAGGAGTTTGACCTGAAGACATACACCACATCAGAGGAAGGTTATCAGAGGTTGCTGCCGGTAGTGAAAACCTGCAAGAGAGCACTGTAAGTTCTGCTATTGAGTTGATGTATACAGTATCATTATTCTGAAGGATTTGTATATCTAACAGATGATCTCCTCTCTCCAGACTGGATCGCTGTAAACTCACATATGAATCCTGTGAGACTCTGGCCTCAGCTCTGCAGACACCAAACTCCCCCCTGAGAGAACTGGACCTCAGCTACAATGACCTGAGAGACAGAGGAGTGAAGCTGCTCTGTGTTGGACTAACCAGTCCACTCTGCAACATACAGACACTAGTGTGAGTTAACTATCTTCAGTATCCACTGTGAGTGTTTATATATTATGTATGTAGTTAGTATGTGTATGTTTTTAACATTATTTGAACGTCTTGGTAAATATGCAGAAACATACATAAAATGTGATAAATATATCAAACTAAGGTTAAATGTCTTGAGTGAGTTAGTATGTTTTTTAACATTGGTTAATCATGTGTCCTTCTGTTATTGTCTTAATGCATCTCATTATTCTTAAAGCTTTGCATATTTAACAGTGTATCAACATATCTCCTCTCTCCAGACTGTCTGGCTGTGAACTCACATATGAATCCTGTGAGACTCTGGCTTCAGCTCTGCAGACACCAAACTCCCCCCTGAGAGAACTGGACCTCAGCTACAATGACCTGGGAGACAGAGGAGTGGAGCTGCTCTGTGTTGGACTAACCAGTCCACTCTGCAACATACAGACACTAGTGTGAGTTAACTATCTTCAGTATCCACTGTGAGTGTTTATATATTATGTATGTACTATATACTGAACAAGAATATAAACGCAACATGCAACAATTTGAAAGGTTTTACTGAGTTACAGTTCATATGAGGAAATCAGTCAATTGAAATAAATTCATTAGGCCCTAATCTATGGATTTCACATAAATGGGAATTCAGATATGCATCTGTTGGTCACAGATACCTTTAAAAAAAAGTATGGGTGTGTATCAGAAAACCAGTCCGTATCTGGTGTGACCACCATTTGCCTCATGCAGCGCGACACGTCTCCTTCACATAGAGTTGATCAGGCTGTTGATTGTGGCCTGTGGAATGTTGTCCCACTCCTCTTCAATGGCTGTGCGAAGTTGCTGGAAACTGCCGGGAACTGGAAGACGCTGTCGTACACGTCGATCCAGAGCATCCCAAACATGCATGTCTGGTGAGTATGCAGTCCATGGAAGAACTGGGACATTTTCAGCTTCCAGGAATTGTATACAGATCCTTGCGACACGGGGCCGTGCATTATCATGCTGAAACATGAGGTGATGGCGGCGGATGAATGGCACGACAATGGGCCTCAGGATCTCGTCACGGTATCTCTGTGCATTCAAATTGCCATCGATAAAATGTGATTTTGTTCATTGTCCGTAGCTTATGCCTGCCCATACCATAACCCCACCGCCACCATGGGGCACTCTGTTCACAACGTTGACCTCAGCAAACCGCTCGCCCACACAATGCCATCACGACGCCATACACGCTTTCTGCCATCTTCCCGGTACAGTTGAAACCGGGATTCATCCGTGAAGAGCACACTTCTCCAGTGTGCCAGTGGCCATCGAAGGTGAGCATTTGCCCACTGAAGTCGGTTACGACGCTGAACTGCAGTCAGGTCAAGACCCTGGTGAGGATGACGAGCACGCAGATGAGCTTCCCTGAGACGGTTTCTGACAGTTTGTGCAGAACTTATTCGGTTGTGAAAACCCACAGTTAAATCAGCTGTCCTGGTGGCTTGTCTCAGACCATCCTGCAGGTGAAGAAGCCGGATGTGGAGGTCCTGGGCTGGCGTGGTTACATGTGGTCTGCGGTTGTGAGGCCGGTTGGATGTACTGCCAAATTCTCTAAAATGATGTTGGAGGCGGTTTATGGTAGAGAAATTAACATAAAATTCTCTAGCAACAGCTCTGGTGGACATTCCTGCAGTCATCATGCCAATTGCACGCTCCCTCAAAACTTGACACATCTGTGGCATTGTGTTGTGTGACAAAACTGCACATTTCAGAGTGGCCTTTTATTGTCCCCAGCACAAGGTGCACCTGTGTAATGATCATGCAGTTTAATCAGCTTCTTGATATACCACACCTGTCAGGTGAATGGATTATCTTAACAAAGGAGAAATGCTCACTAACAGGGATCTAAACAAATTTATGCACAACATTTGAGAGAAATAAGCTTTTGTGCGTATGGAACATATCTGGGATCTTTTATTTCAGCTCATGAAACGTGGGACCAACACTTTACATGTTGGGTTTATATTTCTGTTCAGTATAGTTAGTATGTGTATGTTTTTAACATTATTTTAACATTTTTGGGACATATCCAGAAACATACATAACATATATAAAACTAAGGTAAATATCTTGAGTGAGTTAGTATGTTTTTAACATTGGTTAATCATGTGTCCTTCTGTTATTGTCTTAATGTATCTCATTATTCTTAAAGCTTTGCATATTTAACAGTGTATCACTATATCTCCTCTCTCCAGACTGGCTGGCTGTAAACTCACATATGAATCCTGTGAGACTCTGGCTTCAGCTCTGCAGACACCAAACTCCCCCCTGAGAGAACTGGACCTCAGCTACAATGACCTGGGAGACAGAGGAGTGGAGCTGCTCTGTGTTGGACTAACCAGTCCACTCTGCAACATACAGACACTAGTGTGAGTTAACTTTCTTCAGTATGAGTTATTATGTGGATGTTTTAAACATTTGTTAATCATGTGCTCTTCTGCCCTCTAGTCTAGGTCAGTGTGGTCTGACAGAGGGTTGCTGTTCAGATCTGGCCTCAGTCCTGAGTTCACCCAACTCACAACTGAAACAACTGGAGCTGAGAGACAATGACCTACAGGACTCAGGAGTTACACTGCTGTCTGCTGGACTGGAGGATCCAGACTGTAAACTACACACACTGGGGTAAGTACAGCTGTTTCAGTCAGGTCGGTACTGAGCTGAGTTACACTGCCCTCTGCTGGACTGGATGATCCAGACTGTAAACTACACACACTGGACAAATGTACAGCTGTTTCAGTCAGGTCGGTACCAGAGCTGAGTTACTAGACTGCCCTCTGCTCTCTCTGGAGGATCCAGACTGTAAACTACACACACTGGGGGCAATGTGCAGCTGTCTTCAGCTCAGGTCGGTCAAACTGAGCCCAGTGAAAGAGCTGGACCTGAGCTACAATGTTTGTGTCATGGACAAATACTGGGTGTCCTACAGCTGATTGACACCAGACCCCACAGATAAACTGGCTGTCTGCTGAAGTGTGCTCTGTCTTCAGCTCTGTCCTCCCACCTGAAAGAGCTGGACCTGCTACAATGAGACTCTGGTTGACTGCTTTCAGCTGCTCTGGTGGATCCCACAGATAAACTGATGAAGCTGAAGTAAGTCAGAATAGATGTCCTAATAGTGTGACAGTGGTTGTGTCCTATGTAGTGTAGTAGGTTCAGTAACATGAGGACATGATGGTAGGAATACAGGGGACGTTTACCCAGCAGGCTTAGCACTCCAACACAGCATACATCATCACCACATGAATACTCTTCTTCTGCATCTCTGATATCCTGTTGGAATTGTACTCTGTTCTGTATGTAGTGGTAGGATAGAATACCTGTTGTATGTAGGTAATGAATTGTATGTCTCTGTTCTGTATGTAGGATAGAATACCTGTATGTCTCTAGTAATGAATTGTACTCTGTTCTGTATGCAGTAGGTAGGGGATAGAATACCTGTATGTCTCTAGTAATGAATTGTACAGTAGGTAGGATAGAATCTGTCTCTCTGTATGAATTGTACTCTGTTCTGTATGCAGTATGTAGTAGAATACCTGTATGTCTCTAGTAATGAATTGTACTCTGTTCTGTATGCAGTAGGTAGGATAGAATACCTGTATGTCTCTAGTAATGAATTGTACTCTGTTCTGTATGCAGTAGGTAGGATAGAATACCTGTATGTCTCTAGTAATGAACTTGGATAGTGCACCAGAACACAACAATATGGTTTAAATGTTGACTGCTTTATTAGGTCTTTGTCAGTCAATAACCTGTTTCTCCTACAGTGTGGATCATGGTGGAGAGTTCAGGCTGAAACCAGGGCTGAGGAAATGTAAGTCTCTTCAATCCTAATTAACTACATATTCAGAACTACAGTAACATAGTAACTAATCAATACTTGTTCTCTACCTACAAAACAACATTTTATATGAAGATGTGGTTTGATTAAACTCTCCTTTTGTCTACAGATGCCTGTCATCTCACCCTGGACCCAAATACAGCAAACCCATACCTGATACTGTCTGAGGGGAACAGGAAGGTGACACGGGTGGAGGAGAAGCAGCATTATGAAGACCATCCAGACAGATTTGACCATCATCCCCAAGTTCTCTGCAGAGAAGGCTTATCTGGATCTCGTTATTACTGGGAGGTGGAGAAGGATGGTGACGGGGCTCTCATTGGTGTGGTGTACAAAGGAATGAAGAGGAAGGGAAAGATGGAGGAGGACAGTTGGATTGGACTCAATAGGAAGTCCTGGAGTTTATTCTGCTATGACAGTGGATATAAGTTTTACCATGCTGGAGTCATCAGATCCATCCCTGGTCCTGTTTCTAACAGAGTTGGAGTGTATCTGGACTGGCCAGCTGGTACTTTGTCCTTCTATAGTGTGTCCTCCTCTGGTACACTGACACACCTTTACACAGAACACACCACATTCACTGAACCCCTCTATCCTGGGTTTGGGGTTTCCTCCTCCTCCTCAGTGACCCTGTGTCAGATAGATGACCAACACATTCAAAGGTGAGTCATAGCAATGTTTTATCATGTGTTTTCCTCTGGAATCATTCCTACAATTAGATTAGTAGTAGTGGTGTGTTTTAATGTGTTCTGTTGGACCTACAGACAGTTAGATTAGT
The DNA here is from genome assembly GCA_036851935.1 of Coregonus suidteri. Lineage (NCBI taxonomy): Eukaryota > Metazoa > Chordata > Actinopteri > Salmoniformes > Salmonidae > Coregonus > Coregonus suidteri. The sequence continues at coordinate 6,958,770 of CM072220.1, forward strand.
AGTAGTGGTGTGTTTTAATGTGTTCTGTTGGACCTACAGACAGTTAGATTAGTAGTGGTGGTGTTTTAATGTGTTCTGTTGGACCTACAGACAGTTAGATTAGTAGTAGTGGTGTGTTTTAATGTGTTCTGTTGGACCTACAGACAGTTTAGATTAGTAGTAGTGGTGTGTTTTAATGTGTTGTTGTGTGTGGACCTACAGACAGTTAGATTAGTAGTAGTGTGTGTGTTTTAATGTGTTCTGTTGGACCTACAGACAGTTAGATTAGTAGTAGTGGTGTGTTTTTTAATGTGTTGTGTCTGGATGTACAGATGTTTCCTCTCCTATGTCTCACTGTAGTGTCAGTTTCACTCTAACCACAAGAGGGCATCAGAACCTGTTAAAATGATACCTGGTGACTTCACGTCTCTAGGGGCTTTCATCAAGATAAGCAATGTCACCTGTAATGTCACCATCAGTATTGACTTCATGGAAGTTGACATAGTGTTATGTCACATTTGGCAATGCACCCTACATAGGGAGCTGTTCTGTCACCCTTTATACACCCTTTGTATTGCTTATGAAGACTGTATGTATGCTATATAAAGCCTTTATAAGTTGTATTTAGTTTTAATCACAGTCTATCCTTCTGCTTTCCCAACAGCAGAGACCATGGTGGAGAGTGTTGTGTCAAGCCTGGACCTGAACACCCAGAGACCAGATATGTGAGTGTTAACTGATAATTGTTTAAAATCAAAATACGATTAAAGCGTTCTTGAGTCCCAGGCAAGGAACACAATCATGATCTATTTGGTCAAAACAAACTTAAAGGTAGAGTCAGCAATATGATGTAGATGCACATAGTAAACATCATAGTGGGTAAACTTCTACAACAACTAAGAGCGTTGGAGCGCGATGCTAAACTTCTCTGTTTTGGTCCCGTGGCTACCACGCTGTAAGAGAGTGAAGAGAACCCGTGCACATGGGCAGATACTGTGTGAGAGAGAAGTCAGGCATCTTGCTCATCACAATATCTGCGGTGCTGCTCGTACAACATCATTTAGCTGACTCTACCTTTAAGCTCTCATCCTGGGATCTACCAGAAATCAGGCCCCCAACATCTACAAAACATGGACCAGAACCATGTTGTTTCCTGCTTTCACACAAACATTCATTAATATAACACTAATGTCAGATTATGGTATGATAATGAGTGTACATTCTGAGACTGTTGCTCACTTACATTCAGGTGTGTGCTCACTTACATTCAGTTTTTTATTACAAGTCTGTTTAATATTTATTAATTCATTATTACATGAGATTGTCCGTTTTAAATAACAACTACTTTTGACTTCAGGGATTCCTCAGAGCTGTAAGACTTGTGACCATGTTGAGGTAAGTCATAATGTCAATTCTCACTTTTACATACCTTCAGGAGTCAGGCACAGTCTGAAAGCCAGGTGTGTACTGACCAACCATTCATACTGGGATATAGACAGTCCTGTGTTCTGCTTTAGTAATATAAACACAGTCTGAAAGCCAGGTGTGTACTGACCAACCATTCATACTGGGATATAGACAGTCCTGTGTTCTGCTTTAGTAATATAAACACAGTCTGAAAGCCAGGTGTGTACTGACCAACCATTCATACTGGGATATAGACAGTCCTGTGTTCTGCTTTAGTAATATAAACACAGTCTGAAAGCCAGGTGTGTACTGACCAACCATTCATACTGGGATATAGACAGTCCTGTGTTCTGCTTTAGTAATATAAACACAGTCTGAAAGCCAGGTGTACTGACCAAACCATTCATACTGGGATATAGACAGTCCTGTGTTCTGCTTTAGTAATATAAACACAGTCTGAAAGCCAGGTGTGTACTGACCAACCATTCATACTGGGATATAGACAGTCCTGTGTTCTGCTTTAGTAATATAAACACAGTCTGAAAGCCAGGTGTGTACTGACCAACCATTCATACTGGGATATAGACAGTCCTGTGTTCTGCTTTAGTAATATAAACACAGTCTGAAAGCCAGGTGTGTACTGACCAACCATTCATACTGGGATATAGACAGTCCTGTGTTCTGCTTTAGTAATATAAACACAGTCTGAAAGCCAGGTGTGTACTGACCAACCATTCATACTGGGATATAGACAGTCCTGTGTTCTGCTTTAGTAATATAAACACAGTCTGAAAGCCAGGTGTGTACTGACCAACCATTCATACTGGGATATAGACAGTCCTGTGTTCTGCTTTAGTAATATAAACACAGTCTGAAAGCCAGGTGTGTACTGACCAACCATTCATACTGGGATATAGACAGTCCTGTGTTCTGCTTTAGTAATATAAACACAGTCTGAAAGCCAGGTGTGTACTGACCAACCATTCATACTGGGATATAGACAGTCCTGTGTTCTGCTTTAGTAATATAAACACAGTCTGAAAGCCAGGTGTGTACTGACCAACCATTCATACTGGGATATAGACAGTCCTGTGTTCTGCTTTAGTAATATAAACACAGTCTGAAAGCCAGGTGTGTACTGACCAACCATTCATACTGGGATATAGACAGTCCTGTGTTCTGCTTTAGTAATATAAACACAGTCTGAAAGCCAGGTGTGTACTGACCAACCATTCATACTGGGATATAGACAGTCCTGTGTTCTGCTTTAGTAATATAAACACAGTCTGAAAGCCAGGTGTGTACTGACCAACCATTCATACTGGGATATAGACAGTCCTGTGTTCTGCTTTAGTAATATAAACACAGTCTGAAAGCCAGGTGTGTACTGACCAACCATTCATACTGGGATATAGACAGTCCTGTGTTCTGCTTTTTAGTAATATAAACACAGTCTGAAAGCCAGGTGTGTACTGACCAACCATTCATACTGGGATATAGACAGTCCTGTGTTCTGCTTTAGTAATATAAACACAGTCTGAAAGCCAGGTGTGTACTGACCAACCATTCATACTGGGATATAGACAGTCCTGTGTTCTGCTTAGTAATATAAACACAGTCTGAAAGCCAGGTGTGTACTGACCAACCATTCATACTGGGATATAGACAGTCCTGTGTTCTGCTTTAGTAATATAAACACAGTCTGAAAGCCAGGTGTGTACTGACCAACCATTCATACTGGGATATAGACAGTCCTGTGTTCTGCTTGTAGGAATGCAGGATTTTAACTTCTGTCATATTTTGTCATTAGACAGTTTAATTGGATCAATCACCAGCATTCCATGTAACATTGAATAAATACATTAGATAAATTACTTTGTTCATTTAATGGGCCAGTTTCCCGGACAAAGATTAAGCCTAGTCTTGGACCTTAAATAACTTTCTATTGAAACTTCCATTGATCATGCTTTAAGTCCAGCACTAGACTCAATCTGTGTCCAGGAAACTGGCCCCATATGTATAACTGACATGCTTGTCCTTGTTCAGGACTCCACACACTGGCTTCAGATTGAACCCTTGACTTCCACTGTCCAGGAAGTGACAATGTTCAGGTAAAATAACTACTTTTAACATTTCATTCCACTTGCTAGTGTATTTCCCCATTACCTTTGGGAATAGGCTTCTAATCCAACCTCTCCATTTGACGATTGACCCTCTCTACCATATCTTGTTGTTGCCCTCAGGCACAGGACACCCAAAGGGCGTTATGAGTGCACAGTGTCTGGGCTCCGCTGGGTGTGTGAGAGAGATGTCATTCTGAAGTATCACTTCAGGAACTGGGAACCCTACAGTCAACTTCTGAAAGACATGCAGTACGGACAAGGTGGTCCATTGCTGGACATCACTATGGAGTTAGGTGAACTGGAGGAAGTTCATCTGCCACACTTTGTCTGTTTAGGTAAAACCATATAGACATAGTATTCAGAAAGACATTTCCATGTAACTGAGTTTCACTTCCTGAATGAATAAATGAATATTCTGGGAGTTTATTTACTGTGATCTGATACTGCATATTCTTTGTGTTTTAGTTGGATGAATAATACAATATTTGTCTTTCTGTCTCCTTTTTATTGTGTTGTTCAGGGACCAACCCTTCCCTGAGGAATGAGATGAAGATTCTTCATGTAGAGGAACATGGAGTGTCTGTTGAGGAAGTGCATGAGGTCACCAGATTCCATGCTAAGATTCTCCATCCCAAGTTCTCAGCTATCGCTGTTATACTGAGCTATATCTTTTTTTGGAACGTAGCTGTCCACTGTGACGTGGTCCTCTATATGGCAGTAAAAAAGGCAACAGTAATTTCACGGCTGTACATGCTCCTCAGAAACTCCAGTCAGAAAGAGGTGAGGCACCATCATTGAAGTGACAACAGTATGTTGAAACTTACTAAAGGAAAGCTGATAGTTTGTTGAAAATCTATAGATTACAAAGACAACATGCAGCTCTGTGAGAAATCTATTTCTGTCTCATTCATTTGAAGAGCCAGTAGACGGCACTCTTCTCTCTGTTCGAAGGAGAACCCAATGCCCCGGGGCAGTGAAGGGGACATTGCCCCGTGTAGTGTGCTGTCTTTCGCATGGGACGTTAAACAGGTTTCCTGACTCTCTGTGGTCACTAAAGATCCCATGGCACTTATCGTAAGAGTAGGGGTGTTAACCCCGGTGTCCTGGCTAAATTCACTATCTGGCCCTCATACCATCATGGCCACCTAATCATCCCCAGCTTCCAATTGGCTCATTCATCCCCTTTCCCCTGTAACACTTCCCGAGGTCGTTGCTGTAAAATAGACTCTCTTCTCAGTCAATTACCTGGTAAAATAAGGGTAAAATAAATAAAAAATAGTGTACACATTTTTTGATGGTTGACAAAAAAGGATTGCTCAGTGAGCTGCATGTTGTGTGAATTATTAGACTACATTGTTCAGACTGACTACTACACTGCTCATTTTGTAGGCTGTTCGGGACCGGGAGAAACATCAGGTGTCCCAAGGATATTCAGAATTGGTCCTGTCAAGTCCAAACGGGTCCTTAAAGCTGAACAGTTGGTTTGCAGTCAAGAATCCCCATTCCTCCTCCATCAATCCAGAGGTGCAGTTTTAGCAGGCTGAGGACATGAATCTGTCATATTATATATTAATAACTGGAATATCATTCTATTTCTTTTTCTCTCTCTCTCTGTCTGTTGTCTCAATCGTTGCACCATATGACCTTCTACAGAAGATTCAGCTGTTACCTGCAGACACCACACCAAGCTGTTGTAAGATGGTTATGAGAAACACAGGGGTTGACATTGAGATGGAGTTAATCGGGGATGATGAGAGGACAGTATGGAGAGATATGGTACCAACAGGTAGGAGAATATGTCAATCATAACTCTGTTATTTTCTGACAGATGCTATTTAGTGATTATAACCTCTTTTTGTTTCTTTCAGATGAATACATCCCTGAAACCCATTCAACTAGTAAGTAAACATGAGAGGTACAAACCAATGGCTTGAGGGCCAGTCGACATGGTTTACTGTTGGACTAGTCCTGATTATAAAAGGCTGTCTTCAAGATCAATGACATCTCCTCCAGGACTTGATGTAGATTAGCCTGGTTCTGAATGACATCTCCTCCAGGACTTGATGTAATGACATCTCCTCCAGGACTTGATGTAGATTAGCCTGGTTCTGAATGCCCCAATGACATCTCCTCCAGGACTTGATGTAGATTAGCCTGGTTCTGAATGACATCTCCTCCAGGACTTGATGTAGATTAGCCTGGTTCTGAATGCCCCATGACATCCTCCAGGACTTGATGTAGATTAGCCTGGTTCTGAATGCCCCAATGACATCTCCTCCAGGACTTGATGTAGATTAGCCTGGTTCTGAATGACATCTCCTCCAGGACTTGATGTAGATTAGCCTGGTTCTGAATGCCCCAATGACATCTCCTCCAGGACTTGATGTAGATTAGCCTGGTTCTGAATGACATCTCCTCCAGGACTTGATGTAGATTAGCCTGGTTCTGAATGACATCTCCTCCAGGACTTGATGTAGATTAGCCTGGTTCTGAATGACATCTCCTCCAGGACTTGATGTAGATTAGCCTGGTTCTGAATGCCCCAATGACATCTCCTCCAGGACTTGATGTAGATTAGCCTGGTTCTGAATGACATCTCCTCCAGGACTTGATGTAGATTAGCCTGGTTCTGAATGCCCCAATGACATCTCCTCCAGGACGTGATGTAGATTAGCCTGGTTCTGAATGCCCCAGCCTGTTTTTCTACGTCTGTGAAAACCGACCCTAAATATGAATGAAACAGTCCAGGGTGTGATGTGTTCATTGATTCAGGTTGTTATTGTTACAGAATTTATTTTATTTTTTATTTATTTATTTCACCTTTATCTTAACCAGGTAAACCAGTTGAGCCTGGTTCTCATTTACAACTGTGACCTGGCCAAGATTAGCAAAGTAGTGCAAATGCCCCAACACAGAGTTACATATGGGGTAAAAAAAAACATAAAGTCAGAGATGACAACAGAAAATGGTGGTGATAGTGGTGGTGATAGTGTTTCCTAGCCTCAGTGCAGCTGGGAGGAAGTGATTCTTATTCTCCATGGACTTTACAGTGTCCCAAAACTTTTTGGAGTTAGTGCTACAGGATGCAAATTTCTGTTTGAAAAAGTTAGCCTTTATTTTTTAACCTGCTTGTGTATATTGGTTCCTGTTCCCTGAAAAGTTGCATATCGCTGGGGGCTATTTGATGCTAATGCTGTACGCCACAGGATGTTTTTGTCTGGTCAAGGGCAGTCAAGTCTGAGGAGAACCAGGGGCTATATCGGTTCTTAGTTCTGTATTTTTTGAAAGGGGCATGTTTATTTAAGATTGAGAGGAAATTAGTTTTAAGGAACAACCAGGCATCCTCTACTGACGGAATGAGATCTATATCCATCCAGGATACCTGGGCCAGGTCAATTAGGAAGGCCTCCTCGCTAAAGTGTTTTAGGGAGCGTTTTGACAGTGATGAGGGGTGGTTGTTTGACCGCGGACCGTTACGGACGCAGGCAATAAGGCAGTGATCGCTGAGATCCTGGGTTGAAGACAGCTGAGGTGTATTTAGAGGGTATGTTAGTCAGGATGATATCTATGAGGGTACCTATGTTTAAGGATTTAGGGTTGTACCTGGTAGGTTCCTTGATGATTTGCGTGAGGTTGAGGCAATCTAGCTTGGATTGGGATGCCTGGGGTATTAAGCATCTCCCAGGATTTAGGTCACCAAGCAGTACAAACTCCTAGATAAATGGGGGGCAATCAGTTAGTCCTCACACTAGGTACCTAGCTGGGCCCCTATCTAGCTGAGGGGGGTCTGTTAGTCCTCCAACAGTAGAGACTTAGCTGGAAAGGTGGATATTTAGAAGGAGAAGCTCAGTTTGGGCACTCCACTAGGTATGATAGAGCTCTGCAGGCTATCTCTACAGTAGATTGCAACTCCCCCACTTGGGTTCTATCTAGAATGTGACCCTTAATGCAAAGATTAACAATACAATTAAGACTTTTACTGTAGGTCACTCTGAAAGAAGTCTGTTTCTAAATGTCTGAAATGTGAATGAACAAATGTAGTTATTTTGTAACCTGCCTCTCTCAGGTGCTGTGTTGGGGGCAGGGCGTCTAGCTGAGAGCAGTCTGACTGGTTCTGCAGAGCAGCAGCTGCGTTCTGTACGGACAGAGTTTGTGAGACTAGAGGAGGGTCAGGACCTGTCCTGGACTAGGTCTGCTGGACGGACTCCTGCAACACACAGTCATCAACCACTAGAAATGGAGTCAGTAAAGGTGATAGCTGAGAGGGCAGAGAGGGCACGTTAGTCATCGACATGGTACCTTGCTGGAAAAGGAATCTGAGTCATGTTTCCAGGATGATCAACCTACCTGGGGAGCTGGACCCCTCTTTGGTCAGAGATTCAGATCTACAGTCGTAGCATACTAGGGGTGTGGGGAGACGAGGCAGAATAGACATCCAGGGTGGTTCAACATCCTCTTGTTGTCTGTTGCTTTAATTCAGGCTCCTAAAAATTTACAGAAAATGTCAATCAAACATGACCACTATAATACAGCTGGACCCTATCTAGCATAAACTAACCAAAGGTCCTCCACAGCCTCTCTCCTTCTGCAGCCTCCTATCTTCTAGCAGGAGGGATCAGTTAGTCCTCCACTAGGTACCTAGCTGGACCCCTATCTAGCAGGAGGGTCAGTTAGTCCTCCACTAGGTACCTAGCTGGACCCCTATCTAGCAGGAGGGTCAGTTAGTCCTCCACTAGGTACCTAGCTGGACCCCTATCTAGCAGGAGGGTCAGTTAGTCCTCCACTAGGTACCTAGCTGGACCCCTATCTAGCAGGAGGGTCAGTTAGTCCTCCACTAGGTACCTAGCTGGACCCCTATCTAGCAGGAGGGTCAGTTAGTCCTCCACTAGGTACCTAGCTGGACCCCTATCTAGCAGGAGGGTCAGTTAGTCCTCCACTAGGTACCTAGCTTGACCCCTATCTAACAGGAGGATCAGTTAGTCCTCCACTAGGTACCTAGGCTGGACCCCTATCTAGCAGGAGGGTCAGTTAATGTTCCACTAGGTACCTAGCTGGACCCCTATCTAGCAGGAGGGTCAGTTAGTCTCCACTAGGTACCTAGGTATGGACCCCTATCTAGCAGGAGGATCAGTTAGTCCTCCACTAGGTACCTAGGTATGGACCCCTATCTAGCAGGAGGGTCAGTTAGTCCTCCACTAGGTACCTAGCTGGACCCCTATCTAGCAGAACATGTTGATACAACTCTGTCTCTCTCTCACACCAACACACCTACCTACCTGATGTCTGTGTATTTTAAACTTTAGATTTTAAATTTCATTGTATACGCATTGTAAACATGTATTGTATACGCATTGTAAACATGTATTGTATACGTATTGTAAACATGTATTGTATACGCATTGTAAGCATGTATTGTATACGTATTGTAAACATGTATTGTGATGTTATTGGAATTTACTTACTGTATTTGCATACTCACTGTGAATGTGTCCGGGAAAATGGCTCTGAGAATTTGGCATTCGCACTTGTAGAAATGTATTGTATGAATATATTGTACAGTGTTGCCTGATAGAGGTTAATGACATGGCTGGTATATACGCACAACCACCTCAGTCTATATCTAGCAGGAGTCGCAGTTTTCTCAGTGAGAGCACATTGTATTGACAGACATAAGAAGCTGTTCATTTACTCTACTGTATTTGCATAATGACTTGAGAGTGGCTCCGGGAAAAAGGAGCTGTTCAACCTCTTTCCCCTTTACCAATGACTGAGAAACCACTAAATGTATTATAGGAGCTATTGTACAGTCTCTCCCCTTTACCAATGACTTGAGAGAGGCTGAAGGATCAATAAGGAGCTGTCAGTCTCTCAGCAGTTTTACCAATGACTTGAGAGTGACCTGAAGGACATATAAGGAGCTGTTCAACCTCTCTCCCCTTTACCAATGACTTGAGAGTGGCTGAAGGACATATAAGGAGCTGTTCAACCTCTCTCCCCTTTACCAATGACTTGAGAGTGGCTGAAGGACCAATCAGCCCCCATCTATACACAATGTTTTACTAAATGTTTTATAACGTTGTATTTTTCTATGTGTATCTACCTGCCCAGGGACTACAGCTAAATCTGGCACATTTACAGAAATGTTGATTGATGTGCAGTATCCCTGTCAAATACATGTTGTACATGTCAATTAAAAGGAATGTATTGTGACTTAGAATGTTGTTTAACAATATGAAAAAAGCAATAAAGTCAACCGCCTTTATAGCACAAATAATATTATAGCACTGACATTTGTTAACAGCATTGAAAGTAATGATAGACAGTTGTCATGGTAAAAACAGTAATACAAATAACATTATTTATGATGCTACTATTAATAATAATAATAATAATAATAATAATATTATAATAATCAATTTTAGAAAACACTTTAAAATCCCATCGTAATTAGATTAGATGAGTTTATTAGTCACATGGAGAGGGAAGCAAAATCTTGTGCTCTGGGCTCCAACAGCGCAGGTCAAAATAAATCAAATCAAATCAAGAGAAGTGAATGAGACAAGATAAAGATGATAATAATATGTAGACATTTACAACTGGGTGGTGGGGGCAGGGTAAGAGTCTGTTGGCTGGTGGGGGCAGGGTAAGAGTCTGTTGGGGTGGTGGGGGCAGGGTAAGAGTCTGTTGGGTGGTGGGGGCAGGGTAAGAGTCTGTTGGGTGGTGGGGGGCAGGGTAAGAGTCTGTTGGGTGGTGGGGGCAGGGTAAGAGTCTGTTGGGTGGTGGGGGCAGGGTAAGAGTCTGTTGGGGGGGGGGGGAGTAAGAGTCTGGTTGGGTGTGGGGGCAGGGTAAGAGTCTGTTGGGTGGTGGTGGGGCAGGGTAAGAGTCTGTTGGGTGGTGGGGGCAGGGTAAGAGTCTGTTGGGTGGTGGGGGCAGGTAAGAGGTGTTGGTGGTGGGGGCAGGGTAAGAGTCTGTTGGGTGGTGGGGGGGGCAGGGTAAGAGTCTGTGGGGCTGGTGGGGGCAGGGTAAGAGTCTGTTGGTGGTGGGGGCAGGGTAAGAGTCTGTTGGGTGGTGGTGGGGGCAGGGTAAGAGTCTGTTGGGTGGTGGGGGCAGGGTGGTGGGGGCAAGGTAAGAAGTGTTGGGTGGTGGTGGGGGCAGGGTAAGAGTCTGTTGGGTGGTGGTGGGGGCAGGGTAAGAGTCTGTTTGGTGGTGGGGGCAGGGTAAGAGTCTGTTGGGTGGTGGTGGTGGGGGCAGGGTAAGAGTCTGTTGGGTGGTGGGTGGTGGGGGCAGGGTAAGAGTCTGTTGGGTGGGTGGGGCAGGGTAAGAGTCTGTTGGGTGGTGGTGGGGGCAGGGTAAGAGTCTGTTGGGTGGTGGTGGGGGGCAGGGTAAGAGTCTGTTGGGTGGTGGTGGGGGCAGGGTAAGAGTCTGTTGGGTGGTGGTGGGGGGCAGGGTAAGAGTCTGTTGGGTGGTGGTGGGGGGCAGGGTAAGAGTCTGTTGGGTGGTGGGGGGGGCAGGGTAAGAGTCTGTTGAATGGTGGTGGGGGCAGGGTAAGAGTCTGTTGGGTGGTGGGGGCAGGGTAAGAGTCTGTTGGGTGGTGGTGGGGGCAGGGTAAGAGTCTGTTGGGTGGTGGGGGCAGGGTAAGAGTCTGTTGGGTGGTGGGGGGGCAGGGTAAGAGTCTGTTGGTGGTGGGGGGCAGGGTAAGAGTCCGTTGGGTGGGTGGGGGCAGGGTAAGAGTCTGTGGGTGGGTGGTGGGGGCAGGGTAAGAGTCTGTTGGTTGTGGTGGGGGCAGGGTAAGAGTCCGTTGGGTGGGTGGGGGCAGGGTAAGAGTCTGTTGGGGGGGGGGGTGGGGCAGGGTAAGAATGTTGGGTGGGTGGTGGGGGCAGGGTAAGAGTCTGTTGGGTGGTGGTGGGGGCAGGGTAAGAGTCTGTTGGGTGGTGGTGGGGGCAGGGTAAGAGTCTGTTGGGTGGTGGTGGGGGCAGGGTAAGAGTCTGTTGGGTGGTGGTGGGGGCAGGTAAGAGTCTGTTGGGTGGTGGGGGCAGGGTAAGAGTCTGTTGGGTGGTAGGGGGCAGGGTAAGAGTCTGTTGGGTGGTGGGGGCAGGGTAAGAGTCCGTGGGTGGTGGTGGGGGCAGGGTAAGAGTCTGTTGGGTGGGTGGGGGCAGGGTAAGAGTCCGTTGGGTGGTGGGGGGGGCAGGGTAAGAGTCTGTTGGGTGGTGGGGGCAGGGTAAGAGTCCGTTGGCTGGTGGGGGCAGGGTAAGAGTCTGTTGGGTGGTGGGGGGCAGGGTAAGAGGGTAAGAGTCTGTTGGCTGGTGGGGGCAGGGTAAGAGTCTGTTGGGTGGTGGTGGGGGCGGGGTAAGAGTCTGTTGGGTGGTGGGGGCGGGGTAAGAGTCCGTTGGGTGGTGGGGGCAGGGTAAGAGTCTGTTTATTTTATGCACTTTGTTATTATTCATTACATCATTTATCAATCATACGTAGGCGCTAATCTGTACGTAAACCATGCAAGGGATCATTTCCACGCAAAGTGTGAGATTTATCAATATAAATGTTAGCTTGAGAGTGTTCAGCCCCATGACCACGATCAGTGCCAAGTGGTGGAATAAGGGAACTGCTTGTCAAGCGTAGAACGGGGAAAATATACTGTATGTTGAAAATGGGTTTTATTGTGAGAGTAATAATGACATTATTTTATTTATTTAATTATATTGACATTGTGAATTCATGCAACGTCTTGACAGGTTAAATATAATTGACCACATCGGTGCATTTGTAACGATAATAATCCATATAAAGTACAGTCATTTGTTAAATTAGAGGTACGTGTGAAAGTGAAACTATTGTGTAAATCCTATAAAAGACTGAGATAATGGAAATCCAATGAGAGGTGGCTGATCTGCTCTGTTGGAAGATCTGGCACCGCTGCATTTCACAGAGAGCACGTTTTTAGAGACAGGTGGGACTTTTTAGCAGAAAGTACAGATTGGCTCATCAGATATCGTTTCCCAAAACCAATCTTATAGGATCTTTGCGAGGATTTAAGACCTACTTTAGAAAGGCAAACCCATGCCATTCGGGTGGACGGCAAAGTGTTATTCCATCCTCGGTTTTTGGCAACGGGCACTTTTCAGCCGGAGCTTGCCGATCGGCCAGCGGCATCTCACATCCCTCGATGAGTCAATGTTTGGATGCAATCATCAGCAAAACGTACTGTAACATACAATTCCCACCATCGCGCAACAGGTTAAGAGGGGTTTCTTTGCCATCAATGGGTTCCCAAATACGAACGGAGAAATAGACGGCCCCCACATCGCCATAAAAGCACCATCCCAAAACGAGTTCAACTAGGCTATGTGAACAGAGAAGGCTTCTACTCTTAATGAGCAGGTGATAGGTGATGTTATGTGCAAAACACGCTACTGAATATAGTGCTCAGGTGGAAAGCACGACTTGTTCATTCTGCAGAACAGCAATGTTGCCGATCCGCCTACAGGGGGAGCTGTTGAGGATGGATGGCGTATTGGTGAGTATTGCCTACTGCTAGTGTCAGATATTGAATACAACCAAAAGGTTTTATTTGTCTCACTCAGTTGTGGTTTGATGAGTAACAATGAGCGTTATAACTCCACGTGAAATACGCCCATCATTCACCCTTCATGGTGACAATAACGCCCTTATTTGCTGTATAGTTGGGAAGTATTGGAATTAGGCCCAGACAGTATATCTAAAGGAAATATCCATGGCGAACTTCAAATGTCTTTGGAGGTGTTGGCAGAATGTTTTATTTTACAGTGACATTTGCTGTCGGTCTATCTGACCGTTTCTGAAAGACAAAAACACTTGCAAATAGTTGTGGACCTGTAAACAGATCGTTGGAATGCAGTAATGTTTTGCATTCACTTTTTCCCGAAACTAAATATGCTGCCCTGCCCACGAATTCGGAAACACAATTGTCTACTCAAAAAAATTAAAATAAAGTACAGTTTATTGGTAGCCTACACACTTCAATACAAAAGATCATCTGTCTGTTCACCTGTTTCCATTCTGCTGTATGTTATAAACCGCGCCGCGCACCCTGTCATCTGCATAGAGCAAACACTTTAAATAATAGCCTCTCTGATAGGCCCAATTAAATGAGAAATGCGCATGGTAATTTGTTGTATGGCTACATCGGGAATATGAACTCATCATGGCCAGAAAAGGGGAGGAATTTATTATGCAATGATTATGATAATGTATTATGTTTATAAATGAAATATTGTCTACGCAAGAAATGTCACATTACATCATTCAGACTTAGCCTACAAACGTCAATGGAAAAGGTGAATCGTCTGTTCTAACGTTAAACTGCGCTTCGGATCGGATCGCATAGAGCAAAATAGGCTGCTTGAAATACTGTAGCTGATCTATTTACTACTGTGAAGTGGGTCCTATTAAATGAGAGATGGGACTAATGGCAGCCAATCCTAACTTGTTATAGGCCTATAAGCTATTTTCGCGAGTATAGGCTTTATTCTGCAATAACAGGCAATGTATGCCTATTTCTAATTATTTTAGAATGTAAAGATAAATGGATTTTCACTAGCGGCAAATGATTGCATCTTGTTATTATATTTAGCTAGGCCTACCGGTTGTTTTGTTCTGAATAAGAATCTCGTCATATATTCCTCATCTGCACAAAGCTACTAGGCTACTTTTGCCTTCTTAATATGCAAGACTTCAACCACTAGAAACTGTGCGCACGCATGGTCTAAAGTTTGCAGCAAATTCTCAGGTCAAGTTCAGTTTTTATAAATGACAACATTTGCGTGAAAAGTGCCACATGCATGTTTTGTGGAATATTTTGTGTGTAGACAACGTTTATAAATGAGACCCCTGGTATTTTGCATAGAGCAAAATACTTGAAATAGCTGATCTATTTACTGCTGTGAAGTGGGTCCAATTAAACGAGAGATGGTTGGAACAGTAACCTTGTTGTAGGTCTATATGCTACCACGTGAGTATGAAACCATCACAGAAATGGTGAGGAATTTATTATGCAATGATCATGGAAACGAAATAAATAATAGCCTAGGAAATAGATGTCTATTTTTAATTATTTTAAAATGCAAAGAAACAAAATATATTTTATCTCTAACGGAAAATGATTGCATCTTGTTATCAACCTTTTTATTGTTATGAATAAGCTTGTCCATCATATTCTCCATTTACACTAAATACTAATCGACTTGCCTGTGTGTGATGATTTTGCGGATACACGCTGTGTTGGTATTTACATACGTGTGTGTTTTGGACGTGTGTTTGCCAGACCGAACCGAATAGTATTTGTTTTCTTTCTGGACGCCAGCAGGTATTGAACTAACCTCTTTTCGTTCTCCTCCTCCTCCTGCTCAGACTCCTCCTCCTCCTCCTCTTCCTCCTCCTCCCCCTTCCTCCTCCTCCTCCTCCTCCTGCTCAGACTCCTCATCAGACCCCTCCTCCTCCTCCTCCCCCTCCTCCTCTCCTCCTCCTCCTCCTCCTCCCCCTCCCCCTCCTCCTCCTCCTCCTCCTCCTCCCCCTCCTCCTCCTCCTCCTCCTCCTCCTCCTCCTCTCTTTAGACAGGGCTCCAGATGTTGTAGTAACAACCTCCCCCTGACTCTGGAAGACCACATGCTAAGCTGGAGTTAGTAGAACATGTTGTCCCAAATGGAACCCTATTCCCTTTATAGTGCACTACTTTAGACCTGGAACCCTATTCCCTTTATAGTGCACTACTTTAGACCTGGAACCCTATTCCCTTTATAGTGCACTACTTTAGACCTGGAACCCTATTCCCTTTATAGTGCACTACTTTAGACCTGGAACCCTATTCCCTTTATAGTGCACTACTTTAGACCTGGAACCCTATTCCCTTTATAGTGCACTACTTTAGACCAGTCTCTGTGTGCGTCCGTCCGTGCGTCCGTCCGTCTTTCTTTCTTTCTTTCTTTTCTTTCTTTCTTTCTTTCTTTCTTTCTTTCTTCTTCTTTCTTTCTTTTCTTTCTTTCTTTCTTTCTTTCTTCTTTCTTTCTTTCTTTCTTTCTTTCTTTCTTTCTTTTCTTTCTTTCTTTCTTTCTTTCTTTCTTTCTTTCTTTCTTTCTTTCTTTACAGTGTTTCGTTGTCTCTTCCACCACCATCTTCCTGTCTACCTGTCCAGACTGTTATCTGACCCAGACTACAACCACCATCCATGGACACACCTACACCTCTCTGGAAATCTCCAGTAACAACTGAATTGAATCATATTGAATGGATTGGAATTGAATTGATTGGACTCTGTTGAATTGAATTGCATGGATTGGATTCAGTTTAATTGAACTGAATAAAATAAAGAAATGAGTCATGTAATTCACTAAATGAAGTCATGTATATTCACTATCAGTGGCGGCTCCTGAAAAAATTCTCAGGAGGGGCAATTTTTCTGATGATTTAGGTGACCTACACACATTTTAAAAAAGATATGTCCCAGCAACAACATGAAGACAGGGGCAGCATATAAGTCAATACCAGAAGCATTTATTGACTGATCTCAAAAGTGTTGGCTTACCAGGGTTGGTGGAGCCCTCAGTTTCATCTTTGCCTCGCAAAGCTAACTCAAACACTCCGCAAAACTTCACACACTGGATTAGCCGGCTGAGGATGTGGCGGTTCTTGCTAATGTCGTAGTAAATATATTTGTTATAGTGAATATGGAATATGATATGTTGAGTAAAATGTTGTGCTAAGATCTATTTAGGTCAGGAGCTGGTTATAAGTTCTGTTCCTATCCAATAACAATGGACAAAAGGGTCCTATCTTGTCAGCCTTGTCAGCAGGTGGCCAAGGACAACACCCACGCCATAGGCCTCTCAGTTCTTCCAACTCACGAGTTCTTGCTCTGAGGACACACACACACACACACACAAACACACACACACACACATCATCACTGTTAACACACACACACACACACACATCATCACTGTTAAACACACACACACACACACACACACACACAAATCCCCTCTCTTAGGCTGAACATTTGAAGACAGAGAACCCGACTCAGAGCCAATGCAACAGTGACAGTAGCCTGCAGGGGACCTCGCCCAACTCATCAGGACCAATCAGAAGATCAGAACTACTAGATTGAACCTACTTCATTTATTGCATAAAATGTCTGCACACAATGTTTCGGGGCTCTCTTCAGATAATAATAATAATAATAATAATAATAATATGCCTTTTAGCAGACGCTTTTATCCAAAGCGACTTACAGTCATGCGTGCATACATTTTTGTGTATGGGTGGTCCCGGGGATCGAACCCACTACCTTGGCGTTACAAGCACCATGCTCTACCAGCTGAGCTACAGAAAGTGGATACTCATGGATGCGCATTGCAATTGTAAAATGTCAACACAATTGGAGACACCACGTCATTTTTGGAGACATGTTATTGACAGTAAACTATTGTAGATGCGACTGCTAACTAAATAAAACATTTTAGCTGGCTAGCTAATCATCTTAGCTAAATGTGGGGCAAACAATTCAGTTATTTACCGTTAATTTGAGGGATTGGGGTGAAAGAAATCGAGTTACATACAGTGGGGAAAAAAAGTATTTAGTCAGCCACCAATTGTGCAAGTTCTCCCACTTAAAAAGATGAGAGAGGCCTGTAATTTTCATCATAGGTACACGTCAACTATGACAGACAAAATGAGGAAAAAAAATCCAGAAAATCACATTGTAGGATTTTTAATGAATTTATTGGCATATGATGGTGGAAAATAAGTATTTGGCCAATAACAAAAGTTTCTCAATACTTTGTTATATACCCTTTGTTGGCAATGACACAGGTCAAACGTTTTCTGTAAATCTTCACAAGGTTTTCACACACTGTTGTTGGTATTTTGGCCCATTCCTCCATGCAGATCTCCTCTAGAGCAGTGATGTTTTGGGGCTGTCGCTGGGCAACACAGACTTTCAACTCCCTCCAAGATTTTCTATGGGGTTGAGATCTGTAGACTGGCTAGGCCACTCCAGGACCTTGAAATGCTTCTTACGAAGCCACTCCTTCGTTGCCCGGGCGGTGTGTGTTTGGGATCATTGTCATGCTGAAAGACCCAGCCACGTTTCATCTTCAATGCCCTTGCTGATGGAAGGAGGGTTTCACTCAAAATCTCACGATACATGGCCCCATTCATTCTTTCCTTTACACGGATCAGTCGTCCTGGTCCCTTTGCAGAAAAACAGCCCCAAAGCATGATGTTTCCAACCCCATGCTTCACAGTAGGTATGGTGTTCTTTGGATGCAACTCAGCATTCTTTGTCCTCCAAACATGACGAGTTGAGTTTTTACCAAAAAGTTATATTTTGGTTTCATCTGACCATATAACATTCTCCCAATCCTCTTCTGGATCATCCAAATGCACTTCAGACGGGCCTGGACATGTACTGGCTTAAGCAGGGGGGACACGTCTTGCACTGCAGGATTTGAGTCCCTGGCGGCGTAGTGTGTTACTGATGGTTGGCTTTGTTACTTTGGTCCCAGCTCTCTGCAGGTCATTCACTAGGTCCCCCCGTGTGGTTCTGGGATTTTTGCTCACCGTTCTTGTGATCATTTTGACCCCACGGGGTGAGATCTTGCGTGGAGCCCCAGATCGAGGGAGATTATCAGTGGTCTTGTATGTCTTCCATTTCCTAATAATTGCTCCCACAGTTGATTTCTTCAAACCAAGCTGCTTACCTATTGCAGATTCAGTCTTCCCAGCCTGGTGCAGGTCTACAATGTTGTTTTTGGTGTCCTTTGACAGCTCTTTGGTCTTGGCCATTGTGAAGTTTGGAGTGTGACTGTTTGAGGTTGTGGACAGGTGTCTTTTATACTGATAACAAGTTCAAACAGGTGCCATTAATACAGGTAACGAGTGGAGGACAGAGGAGCCTCTTAAAGAAGAAGTTACAGGTCTGTGAGAGCCAGAAATCTTGCTTGTTTGTAGGTGACCAAATACTTATTTTCCACCATAATTTGCAAATAAATTCATTAAAAATCCTACAATGGGATTTTCTGGATATTTTTTTCTCAAATTTGTCTGTCATAGTTGACGTGTACCTATGATGAAAATTACAGGCCTCTCTCATCTTTTTAAGTGGGAGAACATGCACAATTGGTGGCTGACTAAATAATTTTTTTCCCCACTGTAGTGATACTTTACGATATACTGTATTGACAATATCGCAATATTTTAGCGCTAGTTGGCTGTACCTGCACCAAAACACCATTATTGTTCCTTCATAGCTTGTTCTCAATCTTTTCACATTGGGAGCCAATTTGTTTTCAGCACTTTTATTTCCATGACTGATCAAAACTCGTTCTCATGGCTTTCTGATCCCTCTGCAACAGACATATGGTGCGCAATAAAATCACAGTATCGAATCGCAATACGTATAGAATCATGAGACTCGCAATGCTGATGCATATATCTTATCGTGAGGTTCCTGGCAATTCCCAGCCCAAGTTCATTTGCCACAACAAATCTCTTCGCTAGCAAACGCGATGTCTTCTCCAAAACGGCAATGTGTCTCCAGCAATGTTTACTTTTTTTGACGTTCTATGGCATCTCCACTTTCCAAGCATATATGACCACATGTAATATTTTGGTAAGTGATGCAAATAGTGAACTATGTAGGGCCAGGATGTAAAATATATGTAGCTGCAGCAATTTCTCTTATCTGATATGGTAAGTAATGGGGCTTAATTTATAGCTCCCTAAGAGTTTGACGAACGGGTCCGTGAACGCGATTCCAGATATATTTACCTCTGAATAAACTGCCTTTATTACACCATATCCACATCCAGTAAACTTGTGATTATCAACACTAACCTCATCGTTGTGGCGGCGGACAGCTAGCCTGTATCCCTCGTCATCCAGTTGAGTGAGTGGCAATGTCTTTTTTCGTTCGTACCAATTTTTGGAAAAATCCTCGGGTGTAGGACTTTCCGCCTTTAGTAGAAACCTGTTGAATTATTAAATTTTGGTCTGGGAGGTCCTAATTGTTTCGTTGCCAATTTATCTTAATTTGTTCGCCGACAAAAAGGAACTTCTTTCAAAGACACAATCGAGTTGGACTGAAGCCTAGCCATTTTGATAGTAGTAGTGAATTGATTGAGGCTGCTACCTGGTCTTTTCTTAGTTACGTTCATTCGTGGTTACGTTATGTATGACGAAAGCGCGTAAGTGCAAGCCCACAGACACCCATAGAGAATGTATTGAAAGCTTTGAAATGTGAAACAAATAGATTTTACATGACAGGCTATGAGAGACTTCTGGGCGATTTTCAACCTGACTGAAATCGCCCAAAAAAACGGGCGGGGCCATTTGAAGCACGACTTTAGCCTGATTTGACATTTAGTGGCTGGCAGATCAGACGTGAACACTGATAACTGCTGTTGCCATGATATAATTTTTTTAAAATAATTTTTTTATTTTTTATAATTGATTAGAAAAAAAATCCCTTCCTTTTCCCGTTTGGCAGTGCGTCGCCCATATCGCCCTATTGAACAAGCCGTCCCTGATGGGTTCCCAAATACGAACTGAGAAATAGACGGCCCCCACATCGCCATAAAGGCACCATCCCAAAACGAGTTCAACTAGGCTATGTGAACAGAGAAGGCTTCTACTCTTAATGAGCAGGTGATAGGTGATGTTATGTGCAAAAGATGCTATTGAATATAGTGCCCAGGTGGAAAGCACGACTTGTTCATTCAGCAGAACCTTTTGGTTGTATTAAATATCTGACACTAGCACCTCTATTTCAGTCTAGGAAAAGTTTTTTCTTAGCTTTTGTTGTTTAATTTCATTGTAAGGCTTTGTACATTCCCCACGGGCTTTAAAGGGATGATTTTGACCATATCTGGTTAATTAGGGGCGTTTCTAAATGCTAAATAGCCAAAGTAATACACAAGAACTGAGGCTGAGAACAACTGGTATTTATCAATGGCGACCTCCTACGTTTGCGTCATATGATTGGTTGATACATCACACTTTTTCTATGCAAACCAACATTTAAAATAGCGTTTATAAGTAGTATTTTAGGATAGTTTCTACACAATATTTATAAATTGATAAATGTGCACAAAAGCATTGAGATGTATAAACTTGGCGCATTCATGTTTGCAGTTATAAATCAGACCTGTTGTAAAACGGTGCCTGCATGAACTAGCGTTATGAAATACACCCATCATCAATCTTTTATGGTGACAATAACGCCCTTATTTGCTGTATACTTTGGAAGGATTGGAATTAGGCCCAGACAGTATATCTAAAGGAAATATCCATGGCGAACTTGATCAAATGTCTTTGAAGATGTTGGCAGAATGTTTTATTTTACAGTGACATTTGCTGTAGGCCTTTCTGACCTATCTAATAGGCCCAATTAAATGAGAAATGCGCATGGTAATTTGTTGTATGGCTACATCGGGAATATGAACTCATCATGGCCAGAAAAGGTGAGGAATTTATTATGCAATGATTATGATAATGTATTATGTTTGTAAATGAAATATTTTCTACGCAAGAAATGTCACATTACATCATTCAGACGTCGCCTACAAACGTCAATGGAAAAGGTGAATCGTCTGTTCTAACGTTAAACTGCGCTTCGGATCGGATCGCATAGAGCAAAATAGGCTGCTGGAAATACTGTAGCTGATCTATTTACTACTGTGAAGTGGGTCCTATTAAATGAGAGATGGGACGAATGGTAGCCAATCCGAACTTGTTGTAGGCCTATAGGCTATTTCGCGAGTATATGCTTTGTTCTGCAATAACAGGAAATATATGCCTATTTCTAATTATTTTAGAATGTAAAGATAAATGGATTTTCACTAGCAGCAAATGATTGCATCTTGTTATTATATTTAGCTAGGCCTACCGGTTGTTTTGTTCTGAATAAGAGTCTCGTCATATATTCCCTATTTGCACAAAAATTTACTAGGCTACTTTTGCCTTATTAATATGCAAGACTTCAACCACTAGAAACTGTGCGCACGCATGGTCTAAAGTTTGCAGCAAATTCTCAGGTCAAGTTCCGTTTTTATAAATGACAACATTTGCGTGAAAAGTGGCACTTGCATGTTTTGTTGCATATTTTGTGTGTAGGCAACGTTTATAAATGAGACCCCTGGTATTTTGCGTAGAGCAAAATACTTGAAATAGCTGATCTATTTACTGCTGTGAAGTGGGTCCAATTAAACGAGAGATGGTTGGAACAGTAACCTTGTTGTAGGTCTATATGCTACCTCGTGAGTATGAAACCATCACAGAAAAGGTGAGGAATTTATTATGCAATGATCATGGAAACGAAATAAATAATAGCCTAGGAAATAGATGTCTATTTGTAATTATTTTAAAATGCAAAGAAACGAAATATATTTTATCTCTAACGGAAAATGATTGCATCTTGTTATCAACCTTTTTATTGTTATGAATAAGCTTGTCCATCATATTCTCCATTTCCACTAAATACTAATCGACTTGCCTGTGTGTGATGATTTTGCGGATACACGCTGTGTTGGTATTTACATACGTGTGTGTTTTGGACGTGTGTTTGCCAGACCTTACCGAAATAGTATTTGTTTTCTTTCTGGATGCCAGCAGGTATTGAACTAACCTCTTTTCGTTCTCCTCCTCCTCCTGCTCAGACTCCTCCTCCTCCTGCTCAGACCCCTCCTCCTCACTCCTCCTCCTGCTCAGACTCCTCGTCAGACTCCTCCTCAGACTCCTCCTCTTCCTCAGACCCCTCCTCCTCCTCCTCAGACTCCTCCTCCTGCTCAGACTCCTCCTCCTCAGACTCCTCCTCCTCCTCAGACTCCTCCTCCTCCTCAGACTCCTCCTCCTCCTCAGACTCCTCCTCCTCCTCCTCAGACCCCCTCCTCCCCCTCCTCCTCCTCCTCCTCCCCCTCCTCCTCCTCCTCCTCCTCCTCCTCCTCCTCCTCCTCTCTTTAGACAGGGCTCCAGATGTTGTAGTAACAACCTCCCCCTGACTCTGGAAGACCACATGCTAAGCTGGAGTTAGTAGAACATGTTGTCCCAAATGGAACCCTATTCCCTTTATAGTGCACTACTTTAGACCTGGGAACCCTATTCCCTTTATAGTGCACTACTTTAGACCTGGAACCCTATTCCCTTTATAGTGCACTACTTTAGACCTGGAACCCTATTCCCTTTATAGTGCACTACTTTTAGACCTGGAACCCTATTCCCTTTATAGTGCACTACTTTAGACCTGGAACCCTATTCCCTTTATAGTGCACTACTTTAGACCTGGAACCCTATTCCCTTTATAGTGCACTACTTTAGACCTGGAACCCTATTCCCTTTATAGTGCACTACTTTAGACCTGCCTGCCTGCCTGCCTGCCTGCCTGCCTGCCTGCCTGCCTGCCTGCCTGCCTGCCTGCCTGCCTGCCTGCCTGCCTGCCTGCCTGCCTGCCTGCCTGCCTGCCTGTGCCTGCCTGCCTGCCTGCCTGTGCCTGCCTGTGCCTGCCTGCCTGCCTGCCTGCCTGCCTGCCTGCCTGCCTGCCTGCCTGCCTGCCTGCCTGCCTGCCTGCCTGCCTGCCTGCCTGCCTGTCTGTCTGTCTGTCTGTCTGTCTGTCTTCACAGTGTTCGTTGTCTCTTCCACCACCATCTTCCTGTCTACCTGTCCAGACTGTTATCTGACCCAGACTACAACCACCATCCATGGACACACCTACACCTCTCTGGAAATCTCCAGTAACAACTGAATTGAATCATATTGAATGGATTGGAATTGAATTGATTGGACTCTGTTGAATTGAATTGCATGGATTGGATTCAGTTTAATTGAATTGGATTGAACTGAATAAAATAAAGAAATGAGTCATGTAATTCACTAAATGAAGTCATGTGTATTCACTATAATGACTTAATGTTCCAGGTAAGTGAAGGGAGCTCACCACTGCTGAACTGGATGACTTTAAGAGACAGGTTGACTGTCTCAACATGCCACCTGCCATGTTCATCAACCCCAAGACAGGTTTGTTGACATCTTAACCCAGTCTCTGCAGTGCAACTGACAAGTGCTGTGGCTCAAAACTGACACAGAATGGTTCTGCCTCAAAATGGCCCCTGTGTGTGAGAATTCATCATTGAAAAATATATTGAGAAAGGTTGGTAAACCAATACATAGTCAGGGTTGGGGTCAATTCCATTAAAATGTCAGTCAATTCAGGAAGCAGACTGAAATTCTAATTCCAATTCTCCTTCAATGCTTTTCAATTAAGACAATTTGGCATTGGAATTTGGTTAACTTTCTGACTGGACTGGAATTCAAATGAAATTGACTCAAACCATGTACATACAGTGAGGGAAAAAAGTATTTGATCCCCTGCTGATTTTGTACGTTTGCCCACTGACAGACATGATCAGTCTATAATTTTAATGTAGGTTTATTTGAACAGTGAGAGACAGAATAACAAAACAAAAATCCAGAAAACGCATGTCAAAAATGTTATTAATTGATTTGCATTTTAATGAGGGAAATAAGTATTTGACCCCTCTGCAAAACATGACTTAGTACTTGGTGGCAAAACCCTTGTTGGCAATCACAGAGGTCAGACGTTTCTTGTAGTTGGCCACCAGGTTTTGCACACATCTCAGGAGGGATTTTTTGTCCCACTCCTCTTTGCAGATCTTCTCCAAGTCATTAAGGTTTCGAGGCTGATGTTTGGCAACTCGAACCTTCAGCTCCCTCCACAGATTTTCTATGGGATTAAGGTCTGGAGACTGGCTAGGCCACTCCAGGGCCTTAATGTGCTTCTTCTTGAGCCACTCCTTTGTTGCCTTGGCCGTGTGTTTTGGGTCATTGTCATGCTGGAATACCCATCCACGACCCATTTTCAATGCCCTGGCTGAGGGAAGGAGGTTTCTCACCCAAGATTGACGGTACATGGCCCTGTCCATCGTCCCTTTGATGCGGTGAAGTTGTCCTGTCACCTTAGCAGAAAAACACCCCCAAAGCATAATGTTTCCACTGTCATAAGTTTCTGGCCATGTTATAACAGACTGTCTCATTGAGAAGGCGGATCACCTGCGTTTTACACAGGCAGCCCAATTCTGATATTTTTCCTGTTAATTGGCAAAATAAGCTGATCTGATTGGTCAAAAGCCAATGAGTGAAAGAAAAGAACCCAGAATTGGTCAGCCTGTGTAAACACAGCCATAGGGACCTGTAAAGTCCACACTGAAGTTGTACAACTGATGTAGAACTACAACTTTTATTTATTTTTTATTTCACCTTTATTTAACCAGGTAAGCTAGTTGAGAACAAGTTTTCTCATTACAACTGCGACCTGGCCAAGATAAAGCAAAGCAGTGCGATAAAAACAACACAGAGTTACATATGGGGTAAAAAAACATGAAGTCAAAAATACAACAGAAAATATATATACAGTGTGTGCAAATGTAGCAAGTTATGGAGGTAAGGCAATAAATAGGCTATAGTGCAAAATATTACAATAGTATTAACACTGGAATGCTAGATGTGCCAAGAGATTATGTGCAAATAGTGATACTGGGGTGCAAAAGAGCAAAATAAATAACAATATATGGATGAGGTAGTTGGGTGGGCTAATTTCAGATGGGCTGTGTACAGGTGCAGTGATCGGTAAGGTGCTCTGACAACTGATGCTTAAAGTTAGTGAGGGAGATAAGAGTCTCCAGCTTCAGAGATTTTTTGCAATTCGTTCCAGTCATTGGCAGCAGAGAACTGGAAGGAATGGCGGCCCAAAGGAGGTGTTGGCTTTGGGAATGACAGTGAGATATACCTGCTGGAGCGCAGACTACGGGGTGGGTGCTGCTATGGTGACCAATGAGCTAAGATAAGGCGGGGATTTGCCTAGCAGTGATTTATAGATGGCCTGGAGCCAGTGGGTTTGACGACGAACATGTAGTGAGGACCAGCCAACAAGAGCGTACAGGTCACAGTGGTGGGTAGCGTATGGGGCTTTGGAGACAAAACGGATGGCACTGTGATAGACTACATCCAATTTGCTGAGTAGAGTGTTGGAGGCTATTTTGTAAATGACATCGCCGAAGTCAAGGATCGGTAGGATAGTCAGTTTTACGAGGGCATGTTTGGCAGCATGAGTGAAGGAGGCTTTGTTGCGAAATAGGAAGCCAATTCTAGATTTAACTTTGGATTGGAGATTCTTTTATGTGAGTCTGGAAGGAGAAGTTTACAGTCTAACCAGACACCTAGGTATTTGTAGTTGTCCACATACTCTAGGGTTCAGACCCGTCAAGAGTGGTGATTCTAGTCGGGTGGGCGGGGTGCCAGCAGCGTTCGATTGAAAAGCATGCATTTAGTTTTACTAGTGTTTAAGAGCAGTTGGAGGCTACTGAAGGAGTGTTGTATGGCATTGAAGCTCGTTTGGAGGTTTGTTAACACAGTGTCCAATGAAGGGCCAGATGTATACAAAATGGTGTCGTCTGCGTAGAGGTGGATCTGAGAGTCACCAGCAGCAAGAGCGACATCATTGATATACACAGAGAAAAGTGTCGGCCCAAGAATTGAACCCTGTGGCACCCCCATAGAGACTGCCATAGGTCCAGACAACAGGCCCCTCCGATTTGACACACTGAACTCTATCTGAGAAGTAGTTGGTGAACCAGGCGAGGCAGTCATTTGAGAAACCAAGGCTATTTAGTCTGCCAATAAGAATGCGGTGGTTGACAGAGTCGAAAGCCTTGGCCAGGTCGATGAAGACGGCTGCACAGTACTGTCTATTATCAATCGCGGTTATAATATCGTATACAGGCTGTTCACCGGAGACGTTTTGATTTCTATTCAGGCTGTTCACCGGAGACGTTTTTGATTTTCTATACAGGCTGTTCACCGGAGACGTTTTGATTTCTATACAGGCTGTTCACCGGAGACGTTTTGATTTCTATTCAGGCTGTTCACCAGAGACGTTTTGATTCTATACAGGCTGTTGTTAAGAAAGAGGATAGTCTAAGATTTTGGAACAGTGCTAAAGTTGTATTTCAACTGTAAAAAATTAAGTGCAACAGAACCAGTTACAACTGAAGTATTTGATCATCAATGAATTTGCAAAGTCAATGTTTTGTTTTCCCTTGTCTTCCCGGCTGGGACGGCAGGTAGCTTAGTGGTTAAGAGCGTTGTGCCAGTAACCGAGAGGTCGCTGGTTCTAATCCCCGAGCCGACTAGGTGAAAAATCTGTCGCTGTGCCCTTGAGCAAGGCACCTTACCCTAAGTGCTCCTGTAAGTCGCTCTGGATAAGAGCGTCTGCTAAATGACTAAAAATGTAAAAACATAGAAAGTTGACAGCACAATCTGCTTCCTGCTGTTAAAAAAAAAGAAGCCCACTTTTAAAATCTTAGCTTTTTAACTAGCTCATCAGTATGTTTTTAAACGTTAGCATCTTTATCACCCAAATGCCCAGAATTTATAAGCGGGAACGTGCTCCATAACAGAGCCACCCAATGAGTGAATATGTAGCCCATCTGAGACAGTTATTCAGTGAATAAGAGAAACAACATATTTAGTTTTGCCCGCAATAAGTTACGAGTTTTAAATCAACAAAGGGCTTCCTGTAATTTAACTAAATCAGATTGCAGCTCTGAACATAGCTTTGTCAACAGTCGGCGCATAACCGTATAGTCTGCATATAGAAGAATATTACAGGATTTTAAATACATAGACCAGTAGTATTTATATAAATTGTAAAAGAGAGGTCAATAACTCTGATAAATAGCTTCATTATGGGGCAACAAAACATATTGTTTTTATTCATATCAATTACAGCAGTATGCGAGCTTACCTCCTGTCTTCCTTCTCTGTTCACGTACTGCCGTCTCAAACTGAACAGGAAGTAAGTAAAGACTAGTCGGCGCACCACAGATATGACTTTTTTTTTTTTTAAACCTTTTTTTAAATGTATTTTTTCGTTAGAAGCCTTTCACTCGCCTCCTGAAGTCCCACGGTACACAGCACAATCCATGATTAGGAAGCACACCAGGGTTTACATCAGCAAGAGCAGGGTAGGACAGGGTCATGATTGGGATAACCTATCCATTTGCACTGTGTACACTGTATACACCATCCCAGCAGCATGTGCAAAAACTCGGAAAAGGAAGTACATTTTCTTAGAAATGGAACTTGGGCGCTGTTCTTCTCCGAGCATTTCTCTTCCTATAGCCTTAGGCCTACAGTAGAGGCCATGGATATGTGATTGAGACCAAGCGAAAGATCATGACCCTCCCCCATTGTGAACAAATTGCGTGCATTCGAACACTCCCTAATTTCATTTAAATCATGAAATACAAAATATAAATCGACTTTTACTATAGATAGAATATGAACGTATTCGGCTGGATACTTGCCTTAAGTGTATGGAGACTTTACATGACCTAAATATCAATATATAATAGGCTAGAAAACCCTAGGAGTATTTTTGGTGAGCCGGTTCATTTGACTCCGTTCACATAAGAGAGCCATCATTTGGCTCCCCCAAAACGGCTCTTCATTTAAAATGCTTAATTGCAAAATCTACAATATAAAGGTCAAAATGTAGACTACCATTACGTCAGATAGTGAAAGCGCGAACTTATCTGCGGGGGGATCGTTGTTTTGAGTCAAAAAGCATCCTGGCTGCTGAAATCGGAGACAAATTAACGGCTCTTTCACCCAGCAATT
>CM072220.1:6987495-7028533 GCA_036851935.1 Coregonus suidteri
ACTCGTCACAAAATAACTACATTTGTTCATTTACATTTACATTTCAGACATTTAGAAACAGACTTCTTTCAGAGTGACCTACAGTAAAAGTCTTCATTGTATTGTTAATCTTTGCATTAAGAACACATTCTGTAACAATAACAACCTGAATCAATGAACACATCACACCACTACTGTTTCATTCATATTTAGGGTCGGTTTTCACAGACGTAGAAAAAGATGCTGGGGCATTCAGAACCAGGCTAATCTACATCACGTCCTGGAGGAGATGTCATTCAGAACCAGGCTAATCTACATCACGTCCTGGAGGAGATGTCATTGGGGCATTCAGAACCAGGCTAATCTACATCAAGTCCTGGAGGAGATGTCATTCAGAACCAGGCTAATCTACATCAAGTCCTGGAGGAGATGTCATTGGGGCATTCAGAACCAGGCTAATCTACATCAAGTCCTGGAGGAGATGTCATTGGGGCATTCCGAACCAGGCTAATCTACATCAAGTCCTGGAGGAGATGTTTATTGGGGCATTCAGAACCAGGCTAATGTACAGTTGAAGTCGGAAGTTTACATACACCTTAGCCAAATACATTTAAACTCAGTTTTTCACAATTTCTGACATTTAATCCTAGTAAAAATTCCCTGTCTTAGGTCAGTTAGGATCACCACTTTATTTTAAGAAGAATGTGAAATGTCAGAATAATAGTAGAGAGAATTATTTATTTCAGCTTTTATTTCTTTCATCACATTCCCAGTGGGTCAGAAGTTTACATACACTCAATTAGTATTATTTACATTTACATTCTAGTCATTTTAGCAGACGCTCTTATCCAGAGCGACTTACAATTAGTGAGTGCATACATTTTTCATACTGGCCCCCCCTGGGTATTTGGTAGCATTGCCTTAAAATTGTTTAACTTGGGTCAAACGTTTCAGGTAGCCTTCCACAAGCTTCCCACAATAAGTTGGGTGAATTTTGGCCCATTCCTCCTGACAGAGCTGGTGTAAACTGAGTCAGGTTTGTAGGCCTCCTTGCTCGCACACGCTTTTTTCAGTTCTGCCCACACATTTTTCTATAGGATTGAGGTCAGGGCTTTGTGATGGCCTCTCCAATACCTTGACTTGGTTGTCCTTAAGCCATTTTGCCACAACTTTGGAAGTATGCTTGGGGTCATTGTCCATTTGGAAGACCCATTTGCAACCAAGCTTTAACTTCCTGACTTATGTCTTGAGATGTTGCTTCAATATATCCACATAATTTTCCTTCCTCATGATGCCATCTATTTTGTGAAGTGCACCCAGTCCCTCCTGCAGCAAAGCACCCCCACAGCATGATGCTGCCCACCCCCGTGCTTCACGGTTTGGGATGGTGTTCTTCGGCTTGCAAGTTAACCCCTTTTTCCTCCAAACATAACGATGGTCATTATGGCCAAACAGTTCTATTTTAGTTTCATCAGACCAGAGGACATTTCTCAAAAAAGTAAGATCTTTGTCCCCATGTGCAGTTGCAAACCGTAGACTGGCTTTTTTATGGCGGTTTTGGAGCAGTGGCTTCTTCCTTGCTGAGCGGCCTTTCAGGTTATGTCGATATAGGACTTGTTTTACTGTGGATATAGATACTTTTGTACCTGTTTCCTCCAGCATCTTCACAAGGTCCTTTGCTGTTGTTCTGGGTTTGATTTGCACGTTTCACACCAAAGTATGTTTATCTCTAGGAGACAGAACGCGTCTCCTTCCTGAGCGGTATGACGGCTGCTTGGTCCCATGGTGTTTATACTTGCGTACTATTGTTTGTACAGATGAACGTGGTACCTTCAGGCGTTAGGAAATTGCTCCCAAGGATTAACCAGATTTGTGGAGGTCTACAATTTATTTTCTGAGGTCTTGGCTGATTTCTTTAGATTTTCCCATGATGTCAAGCAAAGAGGCACTGAGTTTGAAGGTAGGCCTTGAAATACATCCACAGGTACACCTCCAATTGACTCAAATTATGTCAATTAGCCTATCAGAAGCTTCTAAAGCCATGACATCATTTTCTGGAATTTTCCAAGCTGTTTAAAGCCACAGTCAACTTAGTATCAA
This sequence comes from Coregonus suidteri, assembly GCA_036851935.1. NCBI lineage: Eukaryota > Metazoa > Chordata > Actinopteri > Salmoniformes > Salmonidae > Coregonus > Coregonus suidteri. Next base: position 6,989,575 of record CM072220.1, read on the forward strand.
ATCAAATCAAATTTTATTGGCCACATGCGCCGAATACAACAGGTGCAGACATTACAGTGAAATGCTTACTTACAGCCCTTAACCAACAGTGCATTTATTTTAAAAACAAAAAAGTAAAAATAAAACAACAACAAAAAAAGTGTTGAGAAAAAAAGAGCAGAAGTAAAATAAAAAAATAACAGTAGGGAGGCTTTATATACAGTGGGGGAAAAAGTATTTAGTCAGCCACCAATTGTGCAGGTTCTCCCACTTAAAAAAGATGAGAGAGCCCTGTAATTTTCATCATAGGTACACGTCAACTATGACAGTCAAAATGAGGAAAAAAATTCCAGAAAATCACATTGTAGGATTTTTTTATGAATTTATTTGCAAATTATGGTGGAAAATAAGTATTTGGTCAATAACAAAAGTTTCTCAATACTTTGTTATATACCCTTTGTTGGCAATGACACAGGTCAAACGTTTCTGTAAGTCTTCACAAGGTTTTCACACACTGTTGCAGGTATTTTGGCCCATTCCTCCATGCAGATCTCCTCTAGAGCAGTGATGTTTTGGGGCTGTCGCTGAGCAACACGGACCTTCAACTCCCTTCAAAGATTTTCTATGGGGTTGAGATCTGGAGACTGGCTAGGCCACTCCAGGACCTTGAAATGCTTCTTACGAAGCCACTCCTTCGTTGCCCGGGGCGGTTTGCTTGGGATCATTGTCATGCTGAAAGACCCAGCCACGTTTACATCTTCAATGCCCTTGCTGATGGAAGGAGGTTTTCACTCAAAATCTCACGATACATGGCCCCATTCATTCTTTCCTTTACACGGGATCAGTCGTCCTGGTCCCTTTGCAGAAAAACAGCCCCCAAAGCATGATGTTTCCACCCCCATGCTTCACAGTAGGTATGGTGTTCTTTGGATGCAACCAGCATTCTTTGTCCTCCAAACACGACAAGTTTAGTTTTTTACCAAAAAGTTATATTTTGGTTTCATCTGACCATATGACATTCTCCCAATCCTCTTCTGGATCATCCAAATGCACTCTAGCAAACTTCAGACGGGCCTGGACATGTACTGGCTTAAGCAGGGGGACACGTCTGGCACTGCAGGATTTGAGTCCCTGGCGGCGTAGTGTGTTACTGATGGTAGGCTTTGTTTACTTTGGTCCCAGCTCTCTGCAGGTCATTCACTAGGTCCCCCCGTGTGGTTCTGGGATTTTTGCTCACCGTCTTGTGATCATTTTGACCCCACGGGGTGAGATCTTGCGTGGAGCCCCAGATCGAGGGAGATTATCAGTGGTCTTGTATGTCTTCCATTTCCTAATAATTGCTCCCGACAGTTGATTTCTTCAAACCAAGCTGCTTACCTATTGCAGATTCAGTCTTCCCAGCCTGGTGCAGGTCTACAATTTTGTTTCTGGTGTCCTTTGACAGCTCTTTGGTCTTGGACATAGTGGAGTTTGGAGTGTGACTGTTTGAGGTTGTGGACAGGTGTCTTTTATACTGATAACAAGTTCAAACAGGTGACATTAATACAGGTAACGAGTGGAGGACAGAGGAGCCTCTTGAAGAAGAAGTTACAGGTCTGTGAGAGCCAGAAATCTTGCTTGTTTGTAAGTGACCAAATACTTATTTTCCACCATAATTTGAAAATAAATTCATAAAAAATCCTACAATGTGATTTTCTGGATTTTTTTTTCTCAATTTGTCTGTCATAGTTGAGGTGTACCTATGATGAAAATTACAGGCTGCTCTCATCTTTTTAAGTGGGAGAACTTGCACAATTGGTGGCTGACTAAATACTTTTTTCCCCCACTGTACAGGGGGGTACCGGTGCAGAGTCAATGTGCGGGGGCACCGGCTAGTTGAGGTAGTTGAAGTAATATGTACATGTGGGTAGAGTTAAAGTGACTATGCATAAATAATTAACAGAGTAGCAGCAGCGTAAAAGGATGGGGTGGGGGGGGGCAGTGCAAATAGTCCGGGTAGCCATGATTAGCTGTTCAGGAGTCTTATGGCTTGGGGGTAGAAGCTGTTGAGAAGTCTTTTGGACCTAGACTTGGCACTCCGGTACTGCTTGCCGTGCGGTAGCAGAGAGAACAGTCTATGACTAGGGTGGCTGGAGTCTTTGACAATTTTGAGGGCCTTCCTCTGACACCGTCTGGTATAGAGGTCCTGGATGGCAGGAAGCTTGGCCCCAGTGATGTACTGGGCCATACGCACTACCCTCTGTAGTGCCTTGTGGTCGGAGGCCAAGCAGTTGCCATACCAGGCGGTGATGCAACCAGTCAGGATGCTCTCGATGGTGCAGCTGTATAATTTTTTGAGGATCTGAGGACCCATGCCAAATCTTTTCAGTCTCCTGAGGGGGAATAGGCTTTGTCGTGCCCTCTTCACGACTGTCTTGGTGTGTTTGGACCATGATAGTTCGTTGGTGATGTGGACACCAAGGAACTTGAAGCTCTCAACCTGTTCCACTACAGCCCGTCGATGAGAATGGGGGCGTGCTCAGTCCTCTTTTTTTTTCCTGTAGTCCACAATCATCTCCTTTGTCTTGGTCACGTTGAGGGAGAGGTTGTTATCCTGGCACCACACGGCCAGGTCTCTGACCTCCTCCCTATAGGCTGTCTCATCGTTGTCGGTGATCAGGCCTACCACTGTTGTGTCGTCGGCAAACGTAATGATGGTGTTGGAGTCGTGCCTGGCCATGCAGTCATGGGTGAACAGGGAGTACAGGAGGGGACTGAGCACGCACCCCTGAGGGGCCCCCGTGTTGAGGATCAGTGTGGCAGATGTGTTGTTACCTACCCTTACCACCTGGGGCGGCCCCGTCAGGAAGTCCAGGATCCAGTTGCAGAGGGAGGTGTTTAGTCCCAGGATCCTTAGCTTAGTGATGAGCTTTGAGGGCACTATGGTGTTGAATGCTGAGCTGTAGTCAATGAATAGCATTCTCACGTAGGTGTTCCTCTTGTCCAGGTGGGAAAGGGCAGTGTGGAGTGCAATAGAGATTGCATCATCTGTGGATCTGTTGGGGCGGTATGCAAATTGGAGTGGGTCTAGGGTTTCTGGGATAATGCTGTTGATGTGAGCCATGACCAGACTTTCAAAGCACTTCATGGCTACAGACGTCAGTGCTACGGGTCGGTAGTTATTTAGGCAGGTTATCTTAGAGTCCTTGGGCACGGGGACTATGGGGGTCTGCTTGAAACATGTTGGTATTACAGACTCAGTCAGGGACATGTTGAAAATGTCAGTGAAGACACTTGCCAGTTGGTCAGCACATGCTCGGAGTACACGTCCTGGTAATCCGTCTGGCCCTGCGGCCTTGTGAATGTTGACCTGCTTAAAAAAAGTCTTACTCACATCGGCTACGGAGAGCGTGATCACATAGTCATCCGGAACAGCTGGTGCTCTCATGCATGCTTCAGTGTTGCTTGCCTCGAAGCGAGCATAGAAGTGGTTTAGCTCGTCTGGAAGTCTTGTGTCACTGGGCAGCTCGCGCGGCTGTGCTTCCCTTTGTAGTCTGTAATAGTTTTCAAGCCCTGCCACATCCGACGAGCGTCAGAGCCAGTGTAGTACGATTCAATCTTAGTCCTGTATTGACTCTTTGCCTGTTTGATGGTTCATCGGAGGGCATAGCGGGATTTCTTATAAGCGTCCGGGTTAGAGTCTCGCTCCTTGAAAGTGGCAGCTCTACCCTTTAGCTCAGTATGGATGTTTCCTGTAATCCATGGCTTCTGGTTGGGGTATGTACGTACGGTCACTGTGGGGACGACATCATCGATGCATTTATTGATGAAGCCAGTGACTGATGTGGTGTACTCCTCAATGCTATCTTAAGAATCCCGGAACATGTTCCAGTCTGTGCTAGCAAAACAGTCCTGTAGCTTAGCATCTGCGTCATCTGACCACTTTTTTATTAACCGAGTCACTGGTGCTTCCTGCTTTAGTTTTAGCTTATAAGCAGGAATCAGGAGGATAGAGTTATGGTCAGATTTGCCAAATGGAGGGCGAGGGAGAGCTTTGTATGCGTCTCTGTGTGTGGAGTAAAGGTGGTCTAGAGTTTTTTTTCCTCTGGTTGCACATTTAACATGCTGGTAGAAATGAGGTAGAACGGATTTAAGTTTCCCTGCATTAAAGTCCCCGGCCACTAGGAGTGCTGCATCTGGATGAGCTTTTTCCTGTTGATTTATGGCCTTATACAGCTCATAGGGTGTATGTAAACCTCTGACCCACTGGAATTGTGATACAGTGAACTATAAGTGAAATAATCTGTCTGTAAAGAATTGTTTGAAAAATTACTTGTGTCATGCACAAAGTAGATGTCCTAACCGACTTGCCAAAACTATAGTTTGTTAACAAGACATTTGTGGAGTGGTTGACAAACGAGTTTTTAATGACTCCAACCTAAGTGTATGTAAACTTCCGACTTCAACTGTAGATTGATAATGCTTTTATCAATTTACCAATTACGGAGTCTTCAGACCCAAACCTACACCTTTTCCACATTTTGTTACGTTACAGCCTTATTATAAAATTGATTAACTACATGTTTTTTCCTCATCAATCTACACACAATACCCCATAATGACAAAAGCGAAAACAGGTTTTTGCAAATGTTTACAAATGTATTAAAAATAAAAGACAGAAATACCTTATTTACATAAGTATTCAGACCCTTTGCTATGAGACTCGAAATTGAGCTCAGGTGCATCCTGTTTCCATTGATCATCCTTGAGATGTTTCTACAACTTGATTGGAGTCCAACTGTGGTAAATTCAATTGATTGGACATGATTTGGAAAGGCACACACCTGTCTATATAAGGTCCCACAGTTGACAGTGCATGTCAGAGCAAAAACCAAGCCCATGAGGTCGAAGGAATTGTCCGTAGAGCTCCGAGACAGGATTGTGTCAAAGCACAGATCTGGGAAGTGTCCTAAAACATTTCTGCATCATTGAAGGTCCCCAAGAACACAGTGGCCTCCATCATTCTTAAATGGAAGAAGTTTGGAACCACCAAGACTCTTCCTAGAGCTGGCCGCCCGGCCAAACTGAGCAAGCAGGGGAGAAGGGCCTTGGTCAGGGAGGTGACTAAGAACCCAATGGTCACTCTGACAGAGCTCCAGAGTTCCTCTGTGGAGATGGGAGAACCTTCCAGAAGGACAACCATCTCTGCAGAACTCCACCAATCAGGCCTTTATGGTAGAGTGGCCAGACGGAAGCCACTCCTCAGTAAAAGGCACATGACAGCCCGCTTGGAGTTTGCCAAAAGGCACCTAAAGGACTCTCAGACCATGAGAAACAAGATTCTCTGGTCTGATGAAACTAAGATTGAACTCTTTGGCCTGAATGCCAAGCGTCACATCTGGAAGAACCCTGGCACCATCCCTACGGTGAAGCATGGTGGTGGCAGCATCATACTGTGGGGATGTTTTTCAGCAGCAGGGACTAGGAGACTAGTCAGGATCGAGGGAAAGATGAACTCAGCAAAGTACAGAGAGATCCTTGATGAAAACCTGCTCTAGAGCGCTCAGGACCTCAGACTGGGGCCAAGGTTCACCTTCCAACAGGACACAACTACCCTAAGCACATAGACAAGACAACGCAGGAGTGGCTTTGGGACAAGTCTCTGAATGTCCTTGAGTGGCCCAGTCAGAGCCCGGACTTGAACCCGATCGAACATCTCTGGAGAGACCTGAAAATAGCTGTGCAGCGACGCTCCCCATCCAACCTGACAGAGCTTCTGCAGAGAAGAATGGGAGAAACTCCCCAAATACAGGTGTGCCAAGCTTGTAGCGTCATACCCAAGAAGAATCGAGGCTGTAATCGCTGCCAAAGGTGCTTCAACAAAGTACTGAGTAAAGGGTCTGAATACTTATGTAAATGTGATATTTCATTATTTATTTAGTTTTTATAAATATGCTTTTTTTGCTTTGTCATTATGGGGTATTGTGTGTATATTGATGAGGGGTAAAAACTATTTTATCAATTTTTTAAATAAGGCTGTAACGTAACAAAATGTGGAAAAAGTCAAGGGGTCTGAATACTTACTGAATGCACTGTAACTCTCATGTTTCTTACTTGTTGAATGGGTGGCAGTGATGTATTCATCTGAAAGATAAACCAAATGAGGTTATATCACTCTAAATAGCATCTGTTACAAAAGTACAAAGTTATGATTGACATATGCTCCTACCTTGTGATACCACTTCTTTCCATGCAATCCTCTCATCATCACCGAATAACTCCATCTCAATGTCAACCCCTGTCATTTTCACAACCGCCCTGAAAAAGCTTGGTGTGGAGTCTCTATGTATGAGATGAATCTTCTGGAGAGAGCGAGAGAGAGAGATTGCTTGCAATGTAAACATATGTTTCCCATGCCAATAAAGCCATTTGAATTGAGAGCCATCGAGCGAGAGAGAGCAATGGATAGAAATGTGACTTAAAATGTCAGATTCATGTTCTTAGTCTACTAAAACTGTACCTGTGGATTGATGGCGGTAGAACAGGGAATGTTCAGTCTGAAGAAACTATTCAGTTTTGAAGGCCTGCTCTGGTCTTGAGATGAGAACCCTTGAAGACCCTTGAGACTTTTCCTGTTGTTCCACAGCCTGCGAAACGAGGCATGGAATACACAGCCAGTCAATGTATTGTCTTATTCAAACATTATTCAGAAAAACTAGCAACACACTATTATCTTCATTTTATGAGTGTCAACATAAACCGTACCACTGCTTAGTTAAGGTCACCTCTAAAAGAATGGTACCTCACCTGTATTTGGCTGGGGTTTCTGGGGAACAGGTATAGGCGTGGAATTAGTGTTTGCTTTTTCACTGACAGATAGAGCATCAGCTCACAGTGGACATCTATGTTCCACGAAAAGATATAGCTCAGTATAACAGAGATTAGTGAGAACTTGGGATGGAGAATTTTGGCATGGAATCTGGTGACCTCATGCACTTCCTCAAAAGACACTCCATGTTCCTCTACATGAAAAATCTTCATCTCATTCCTCAGGGAAGGGTTGGTCCCTGAACAACACAATAAAAAGGAGACAGAAAGACAAATATTGTATTATTCATCCAACTAAAACACAAAGAATATGCGGTACCAGATCACAGTAAACTCAAACTCCCAGAATATTCATTTATTCATTCAGGAAGTGAAACTCAGTTACATGGAAATGTCTTTCTGAATACTATGTCTATATGGTTTTACCCTAAACAGACAAAGTGTGGCAGATGAACTTCCTCCAGTTCACCTAACTCCATAGTGATGTCCAGCAATGGACCACCTTGTCCGTACTGCATGTCTTTCAGAAGGTGACTGTAGGGTTCCCAGTTCCTGAAGTGATACTTCAGAATGACATCTCTCTCACACACCCAGCGGAGCCCAGACACTGTGCACTCATAACGCCCTTTGGGTGTCCTGTGCCTGAGGGCAACAACAAGATATGGTAGAGAGGGTCAATCGTCAAATGGAGAGGTTGGATTAGAAGACTATTCCCAAAGGTAATGGGGAAATACACTAGCAAGTGGAATTAAATGTTAAAAGTAGTTATTTTACCTGAACATTGTCACTCCCTGGACAGTGGAAGTCAAGGGTTCAATCTGAAGCCACTGTGTGGAGTCCTGAACAAGGACAAGCATGTCAGTTATACATATGGGGCCAGTTTCCTGGACACAGATTGAGTCTAGTGCTGGACTTAAAGCATGATCAATGGAAGTTTCAATAGAAAGTTATTTAAGGTCCAAGACTAGGCTTAATCTTTGTCCGGGAAACTGGCTCATTAAATGAACAAAGTAATTTATCTAATGTATTTATTCAATGTTACATGGAATGCTGGTGATTGATCCAATTAAACTGTCTAATGACAAAATATGACAGCAGTTAAAATCCTGCATTCCTACAAGCAGAACACAGGACTGTCTATATCCCAGTATGAATGGTTGGTCAGTACACACCTGGCTTTCAGACTGTGCCTGACTCCTGAAGGTATGTAAAAGTGAGAATTGACATTATGACTTACCTCAACATGGTCACAAGTCTTACAGCTCTGAGGAATCCCTGAAGTCAAAAGTAGTTGTTATTTAAAACGGACAATCTCATGTAATAATGAATTAATAAATATTAAACAGACTTGTAATAAAAATGAATGTAAGTGAGCAACAGTCTCAGAATGTACACTCATTATCATACCATAATCTGACATTAGTGTTATATTAATGAATGTTTGTGGAAGCAGGAAACAACATGGTTCTGGTCCATGTTTTGTAGATGTTGGGGGCCTGATTTCTGGTAGATCCCAGGATGAGAGCTTAAAGGTAGAGTCAGCTAAATGATGTTGTACGAGCAGCACCGCAGATATTGTGATGAGCAAGATGCCTGACTTCTCTCTCACACAGTATCTGCCCCATGTGCACGGGTTCTCTTCACTCTCTTACAGTGTGGTAGCCACGGGACCAAAACAGAGCAGTTTAGCATCGCGCTCCAACGCCCTTAGTTGTTGTAGAAGTTTACCCACTATGATGTTTACTTTGTGCATCTACATCATATTGCTGACTCTACCTTTAAGTTTGTTTTGACCAAATAGATCATGATTGTGTTCCTTGCCTGGGACTCAAGAATGCTTTCATCGTATTTTGATTTTAAAACTATTAAATCAGTTAACGCTCACATTTCTCAGGTCCAGGCTTGATACAACACTCTCCACCATGGTCTCTGCTGTTGGGAAAGCAGATGGATAGACTGTGATTAAACTAAATACAACTTATAAAGGCTTTATATAGCATACATACAGTCTTCATAAGCAATACAAAGGGTGTATAAAGGGTGACAGAACAGCTCCCTATGTAGGGTGCATTGCCAAATGTGACATAACACTATGTCAACTTCTAAATGTGGTCTCATGTAGTTCAGTTGGTAGAGCATGGTGCTTTGAATGTTAGGGTTATGGGTTCGATTCCCTTGGGGACCAGTAAAAAAATATATATATATACCTGAAAAATATACACCCTCACTACCGTAAGTCACTCTGGATAAAAGTGTCTGCTAAATGACGTAAATGTGACATAACCCTCTATGATAAAGTCAATACTGATGGTGACATTACAGGTGACATTGCTTACCTTGAGGAAAGCCCCTAGAGATGTGATGTTACAGGCACCATGAGTTACATACCCTGCCAGACAAGCACACACTTTCTAAAACCCTGCTCTGGTGACACACACATTGAGTGGCTGGTGTTCCAGGTTTATATGTGCTGAGTGCAATTGGCCTGGGAACGAGGTTAGTCATGTAGTTTCAGCCATATTGAAATAACATTATGAACATGACAAAACTCTTGTGGCGCAGTGGTCTAAGGCACTGCATCGCAGTGCTAGCTGTGCCACTAGAGATCCTGGTTCGAATCCAGGCTCTGCTGTAGCCGGCTGCAACCGGGAGACCAATGGGGCGGCGCACAATTGGCCCAGCATCGTCCAGGGTAGGGGAGGGAATGGCAGGCAGGGAGGTAGCTCAGTTGATAGAGCATGGTGTTTGCAACGCCAGGGTTATGGGTTCGTTTCCCACGGGGGGCCAGTATGAAAAATAATAATGTAAGTCGCTCTGGATAAGAGCGTCAGCTAAATGACGTAAATGTAAATGTAAAACTTTAGTAGGTCCAACAGAACAAATTAAAACACACCACTACTACTAATCTAACTGCCTGTAGGTCCAACAGAACACATTAAAACACACCACTACTAATCTAACTGTCTGTAGGTCCAACAGAACACATTAAAACACACCACTACTACTAATCTAACTGTCTGTAGGTCCAACAGAACACATTAAAACACACCACTACTACTAATCTAACTGTCTGTAGGTCCAACAGAACACATTAAAAACACACCACTACTACTAATCTAACTGTCTGTAGGTCCAAACAGAACACATTAAAACACACACTACTACTACTAATCTAACTGTCTGTAGGTCCAACAGAACACATTAAAACACACCAATACTAATCTAATTGTAGGAATGATTCCAGAGGAAAACACATGATAAAACATTGCTATGACTCACCTTTGAATGTGTTGGTCATCTATCTGACACAGGGTCACTGAGGAGGAGTAAACCTCAAACCCAAACCCAGGATAGAGGGGTTCAGTGAATGTGGTGTGTTCTGTGTAAAGGTGTGTCAGTGTACCAGAGGAGGACACACTATAGAAGGACAAAGTACCAGCTGGCCAGTCCAGATACACTCCAACTCTGTTAGAAACAGGACCAGGGATGGATCTGCCGACTCCAGCATGGTAAAAGTCATAACCTCTGTCATAGCAGAATAAACCCCAGGACTTCCTATTGGCTCCAATCCAACTGTCCTTCTCTCCCTTCCTCTTCATTCCTTTGTACACCACACCAATGTGAGCCCTGTCACCACCCCTCTCCACCTCCCAGTAATAACGAGATCCAGATAAGCCTTCTCTGCAGAGAACTTGGGGAAGATGGTCAAATCTGTCTGGATGGTCTTCATAATGCTGCTTCTCCTCCACCCGTGTCACCTTCCTGTTCCCCTCAGACAGTATCAGGTCTGGGTTTGCTGTATTTGGGTCCAGGGTGAGATGACAGGCATCTGTAGACAAAAGGAGAGTTTAATCAAACCACATCTTCATATAAAATGTTGTTTTGTAGGTACAGAACAAGTATTGATTAGTTACTATATCACTATGGTTCTGAATATGTAGTTAATTAGGATTGAAGAGACTTACATTTCCTCAGCCCTGATTTCAGCCTGAACTCTCCACCATGATCCACACTGTAGGAGAAACAGGTTATTGACTGACAAAGACCTAATAAAGCAGTCAACATTTAAACCATATTGTTGTGTTCTGGTGCACTATCCAAGTTCATTACTAGAGAAATACAGGTATTCTATCCTACATACTGCATACAGAACAGAGTACAATTCATTACTAGAGACATACAGGTATTATATCCTACCTACTGCATACAGAACAGAGTACAATTCATTACTAGAGACATACAGGTATTCTACCCTACATACTGCATACAGAATGGAGTACAATTCATTACTAGAGACATACAGGTATTCTACCCTACATACTGCATACAGAACAGAGTACAATTCATTACTAGAGACATACAGGTATTCTACCCTACCTACTGCATACAGAACAGAGTACAATTCCAACAGGATATCAGAGATGCAGAAGAAGAGTATTAATGTGGTGATGATGTATGCTGTGTTGGAGTGCTAAGCCTGCTGGGTAAACTTCCCCTGTATTCTACCATCATGTCCTCATGTTACTGAACCTACTACACTTCATAGGACACAACCACTGCTCACACTATTAGGACATCTATTCTGACTTACTTCAGCTTCATCAGTTTATCTGTGGGATCCACCAGAGCAGCTGAAAGCAGTCCCCCTGCAGAGTCTCCTGGGTGATTGTAGCTCAGGTCCAGCTCTTTCAGGTGGGAGGGGTTTGACCTCAGAGCTGAAGACAGAGCAGCACAGCCCTCCTCTGTGACCAGACAGCCAGACAGCCTACAGAGAGACACAACAGCTGTCTAGGTTGGTGTACTGGTGTCAATCATCTTGTAGGACACCCATATATTTGTCCATGACACAAACATTGTGATGAAACATCAGATGTTCAGAGTATTTGTTTTACTAAGCTCAGTACCGACCTGACTGAAACAGCTGTACATACCCCAGTGTGTGTAGTTTACAGTCTGGATCCTCCAGTCCAGCAGAGGGCAGTGTAACTCAGCTCAGTACCGACCTGACTGAAACAGCTGTACTTACCCCAGTGTGTGTAGTTTGTACAGTCTGGATCCTCCAGTCCAGCAGACAGCAGTGTAACTCCTGAGTCCTGCAGGTCATTGTCTCTCAGCTCCAGTTGTTTCAGTTGTGAGTTGGGTGAACTCAGGACTGAGGCCAGATCTGAACAGCAACCCTCTGTCAGACCACACTGACCTAGACTAGAGGGCAGAAGAGCACATGATTAACAAATGTCTAAAACATCCACATAATAACTCATACTGAAGAAAGTTAACTCACACTAGTGTCTGTATGTTGCAGAGTGAACGGGTTAGTCCAACACAGAGCAGCTCCACTCCTCTGTCTCCCAGGTCATTGTAGCTGAGGTCCAGTTCTCTCAGGGGGGAGTTTGGTGTCTGCAGAGCTGAAGCCAGAGTCTCACAGGATTCATATGTGAGTTTACAGCCAGACAGTCTGGAGAGAGGAGATATGTTGATACACTGTTAAATATGCAAAGCTTTAAGAATAATGAGATGCATTAATACAATAACAGAAGGACACATGATTAACCAATGTTAAAAACATACTAACTCACTCAAGATATTTACCTTAGTTTTATATACAGTGGGGGAAAAAAGTATTTTGTCAGCCACCAATTGTGCAAGTTCTCCCACTTAAAAAGATGAGAGAGGCCTGTAATTTTCATCATAGGTACACGTCAACTATGACAGACAAATTGAGAAAAAAAATCCAGAAGATCACATTGTAGGATTGTTAATGAATATATTTGCAAATTATGGTGGAAAATAAGTATTTGGTCACCTACAAACAAGCAAGATTTCTGGCTTTCACAGACCTGTAACTTCTTCTTTAAGAGGCTTCTCTGTCCTCCACTCGTTACCTGTATTAATGGCACCTGTTTGAACTTGTTATCAGTATAAAAGACACCTGTCCACAACCTCAAACAGTCACACTCCAAACTCCACTATGGCCAAGACCAAAGAGCTGTCAAAGGACACCAGAAACAAACATTGTAGCCCTGCACCAGGCTGGGAATACTGAATCTGCAATAGGTAAGCAGCTTGGTTTGAAGAAATCAACCTTGGGAGCAATTATTAGGAAATGGAAGACATACAAGACTGATAATCTCCCTCGATCTGGGGCTCCACGCAAGATCTCACCCCGTGGGGTCAAAATGATCACAAGAACGGTGAGCAAAAATCCCAGAACCACACGGGGGGACCTAGTGAATGACCTGCAGAGAGCTGGGACCAAAGTAACAAAGCCTACCATCAGTAACACACTACGCCGCCAGAGACTCAAATCCTGCAGTGCCAGACGTGTCCCCCTGCTTAAGCCAGTACATGTCCAGGCCCGTCTGAAGTTTGCTAGAGTGCATTTGGATGATCCAGAAGAGGATTGTGAGAATGTCATATGGTCAGATGAAACCAAAATAGAACTTTTTGGTAAAAACTCAACTCGTCGTGTTTGGAGGACAAAGAATGCTGAGTTGCATCCAAAGAACACCATCCCTACAGTGAAGCATGGGGGTGGAAACATCATGCTTTGGGGCTGTTTTTCTGCAAAGGGACCAGGACGACTGATCCGTGTAAAGGAAAGAATGAATGGGGCCATGTATCGTGAGATTTTGAGTGAAAACCTCCTTCCATCAGCAAGGGCATTGAAGATTAAACGTGGCTGGGTCTTTCAGCATGACAATGATCCCAAACACACCGCCCGGGCAACGAAGGAGTGGCTTCGTAAGAAGCATTTCAAGGTCCTGGAGTGGCCTAGCCAGTCTCCAGATCTCAACCCCATAGAAAATCTTTGGAGGGAGTTGAAAGTCTGTGTTGGCCCAGCGACAGCCCCAAAACATCACTGCTCTAGAGGACATCTGCATGGAGGAATGGGCCAAAATACCAGCAACAGTGTGTGAAACCTTGTGAAGACTTACAGAAAACATTTGACCTGTGTCATTGCCAACAAAGGGTATATAACAAAATATTGAGAAACTTTTGTTATTGACCAAATACTTATTTTCCACCATAATTTGCAAATAAATTCATTAAAAATCCTACAATGTGATTTTCTGGATTTTTTTTTCTCATTTTGTCTGTCATAGTTGACGTGTACCTATGATGAAAATTACAGGCCTCTCTCATCTTTTTAAGTGGGAGAACTTGGACAATTGGTGGCTGACTAAATACTTTTTTTCCCCACTGTATGTTATGTATGTTTCTGGATATGTCCCAAAAATGTTAAAATAATGTTAAAAACATACACATACTAACTATACTGAACAGAAATATAAACCTAACATGTAAAGTGTTGGTCCCACGTTTCATGAGCTGAAATAAAAGATCCCAGATATGTTCCATACGCACAAAAGCTTATTTCTCTCAAATGTTGTGCATAAATTTGTTTAGATCCCTGTTAGTGAGCATTTCTCCTTTGTTAAGATAATCAATTTTGTTAAGATAATCCATTCACCTGACAGGTGTGGTATATCAAGAAGCTGATTAAACTGCATGATCATTACACAGGTGCACCTTGTGCTGGGGACAATAAAAGGCCACTCTGAAATATGCAGTTTTGTCACACAACACAATGCCACAGATGTGTCAAGTTTTGAGGGGAGCGTGCAATTGGCATGATGACTGCAGGAATGTCCACCAGAGCTGTTGCTAGATAATTGTATGTTAATTTCTCTTCCATAAAACGCCTCCAACATCGTTTTAGAGAATTTGGCAGTACATTCTACCGGCCTCACAACCGCAGACCACGTGTAAACACGCCAGCCCAGGACCTCCACATCCGGCTTCTTCACCTGCAGGATGGTCTGAGACAAGCCACCAGGACAGCTGATTTAACTGTGGGTTTTCACAACCGAATAATTTCTGCACAAACTGTCAGAAACCGTCTCAGGGAAGCTCATCTGCGTGCTTGTCATCCTCACCAGGGTCTTGACCTGACTGCAGTTCGGCGTCGAAACCGACTTCAGTGGGCAAAATGCTCACCTTCGATGGCCACTGGCACACTGGAGAAGTGTGCTCTTCACGGATTAATCCCGGTTTCAACTGTACCGGGAAGATGGCAGAAAGTGTTGTATGGCGTCGTGATTGCATTGTGTGGGCAAGCGGTTTGCTCATTTCAACGTTGTGAACAGAGTGCCCCCATGGTGGCGGTGGGGTTATGGTATGGGCAGGCATAAGCTACGGACAATGAACACAATCGCATTTTATCAATGGCAATTTGAATGCACAGAGATACCGTGACGAGATCCTGAGGCCCATTGTCGTGCCATTCAACCGCCGCCATCACCTCATGTTTCAGCATGATAATGCACGGCCCCGTGTCGCAAGGATCTGTATACATTTCCTGGAAGCTGAAAATGTCCCAGTTCTTCCATGGACTGCATACTCCCAGACATGCATGTTTGGGATGCTCTGGATCGACGTGTAACGACAGCGTCTTTCCAGTTCCCGGCAGTTTCCAGCAACGTCGCACAGCCATTGAAGAGGAGTGGGACAACATTCCACAGGCCACATCAACAGCCTGATCAACTCTATGTGAAGGAGACGTGTCGCGCTGCATGAGGCAAATGGCGGTCACACCAGATACGGACTGGTTTTTTCTGATACACACCCATACTTATTTTTTTAGGTATCTGTGACCAACAGATGCATATTTGAATTCCCATTTATGTGAAATCCATAGATTAGGGCCTAATGAATTTATTTAAATTGACTGATTTCCTCATTTGAACTGTAACTCAGTAAAACCTTTGAAATGGTTGCATGTTGCATTTATATTTTTGTTCAGTATACAGTACATACAGAATATATAAACACTCACAGTGGATAATGAAGATATTTAACTCACACTAGTGTCTGTATGTTGCAGAGTGGACTGGTTAGTCCAACACAGAGCAGCTCCACTCCTCTGTCTCCCAGGTCATTGTAGCTGAGGTCCAGTTCTCTCAGGGGGGAGTTTGGTGTCTGCAGAGCTGAAGCCAGAGTCTCACAGGATTCATATGTGAGTTCACAGCCAGACAGTCTGGAGAGAGGAGATATAGTGATACACTGTTAAATATGCAAAGCTTTAAGAATAATGAGATGCATTAAGACAATAACAGAAGGACACATGATTAACCAATGTTAAAAACATACTAACTCACTCAAGACATTTAACCTAGTTTGATATATTTATCACATTTTATGTATGTTTCTGCATATTTACCAAGATGTTCAAATAATGTTAAAAACATACACATACTAACTACATACATAATATATAAACACTCACAGTGGATACTGAAGATATTTAACTCACACTAGTGTCTGTATGTTGCAGAGTGGACTGGTTAGTCCAACACAGAGCAGCTCCACTCCTCTGTCTCCCAGGTCATTGTAGCTGAGGTCCAGTTCTCTCAGGGGGGAGTTTGGTGTCTGCAGAGCTGAAGCCAGAGTCTCACAGGATTCATATGTGAGTTCACAGCCAGCCAGTCTGGAGAGAGGAGATAATCTGTTAGATATACAAATCCTTCAGAATAATGATACTGTATACATCAACTCAATAGCAGAACTTACAGTGCTCTCTTGCAGGTTTTCACTACCGGCATTAACCTCTGATAACCTTCCTCTGATGTGGTGTATGTCTTCAGGTCAAACTCCTCCAGCACCTCCTCTGACATCAGTAACAGGTAGGCCAGGGCTGAACATTGTTGAGGTTCTAGCTCTGTTTCTGAAAGAGTTCCTGATCGCAGGGAGGTTTGCATGTCTTCAACTAGAGAGTTGGCACCAAGTTCATTCAGACAGTGGAACAAGTTGATGATCCTTTCTGGTGAGGATTCCCTTTTGATCTTGTCTGAAAGGTACCTGACTGTTCTCTCAACTGTTTCCTCATTGCTCTGTGTTGTACTTCCTGTCTGTGTCAGAAGGCCTCGTAACAGATTCTGATTGGACTCCAGTGAGAGACCCAGAAGGAAGCGGAGGAACAGGTCCAGGTGTCCATTCTCACTCTTCAAGGCCTGGTCCACTGCTCTCCTGTTTAAGTCATACAACGGGTCTGACTTCTTGTCTCTGTACTGTTGTGTGATGACATTTTGGAGTAGGGTTGGAGTGGCTGCTTCATCATAGTCATCGTCAGAGGAATCATCATCATCATCACTAGTGACTGCTTTGGGGGGGAAAACATTTTCCTTCTTGTCCAGACATGATTCTGAAGCATGCACTGCTGCTAGAAACTCCTGAATGCTCAGATGCACAAAGCTTGTAGACCTTGTCTTGGTACAGCCCAGATTCTTCTTTAAAGATCTCTGTACACAATGCTGAGTACTCTGATGCCTCTGTGACATCAAGGCCACACTCTCTCAGGTCCTCCTCATAGAAGATCAGGTTGCCCTTCTGCAGCTGTTGGAAAGCCAGCTTTGCCAGTTTCAGGATCATCTCTTTGTCTGACTGAGACAGTTCCTTTGGGTTTGTCTCTGTGGCTTTGTTGTACTTCTTGTTCTTCACAATGATTTGGATGAGCGTGAAGTGTATGTACATCTGGGTCTGAGTTTTGGGGACTTCATCCTTCTCGGCCTCTTTCAGCATCATCTCAAGGACAGTGGCTGATATCCAACAGAAGACTGGCATGTGGCACATGATGTGGAGGCTCCTTGATGTCTTCATGTGTTTGATGATTTCATTGGCCAGATTCTGATCTGTGATTTTCTTCCTGAAGTACTCCTCCTTCTGTGGATCATTGAACCCTCGTACCTCTGTCACCTGGTCAACACACTCAGGAGGGATCTGATTGGCTGCTGCAGGCCGTGAGGTTATCCAGAGGAGAGCAGAGGGAAGCAGATTCCCCTTGATGAGGTTTGTCAGCAGCACGCCCACTGAGGTTGGCTTCGTGACATCACAGCACCTCTCATTGTTTTTGAAGTCTAGAGGAAGTCGACACTCATCCAGACCATCAAAAATGAAAACAGTTTTGGTTTCCCCATCTTCAATGCTGTCAATCTCTTTCAGCTCTGAGAAGTAGTGGGAAAGAAGTTGCATCAGACTGTATTGGTCCTTTTTCAGGTTCAGATCACGGAAGGAAGAGGAAACATGAAATGAACGTCCTGATTTGCTTTTCCCTCTGCCCAGTCAAGGATGACCTTCTGCACAGAGACTGTTTTTTCCAATGCCAGCGATTCCTTTTGTCAGCACAGTTCTGATAGGTTTGTCTTGTCCAGCTAAAGGCTTGAAGATGTCGTTGCATTTGATTGGTGTCTCTTGTGTGGTTTGTTTCTTGGATGCCATCTCTATCCGTCTCACCTCATGTTCATTATTGACCCCTCCACTTCCACCCTCTGTGTGATGTAGAGCTCTGTGTAGATGTCCTTTAACAGACTTTGGTTTCCATGGTGTCCAATTCCTTCAGATATGTGTTGATACTTGTGTTTCAGTTTAGCCTTAATGTCTTGTTGGACTGTCAGATAATTTTGACCTGTAGGAAAACAATGAGAGTTGGGACTCATAAGTTTGTGTGTGTGTGTGTGTGTGTGTGTGTGTGTGTGTGTGTGTGTGTGTGTGTGGTGTGTGTGTGTGTGTGTGTGTGTGTGTGTGTGTGTGTTTTAGAGGGGCCTTTGTCCCGTTCTTTGTAATATTGTATGAAACACAGTCTTACTTCTTCTGTCCAGAAGGTTGTGTGTGATCTTTAATGCATCCTCACTGTCCAAACTCTCCACTTCCTTATTGTCATCTGTTTATCATCGTAATGGTTCCTGGCTGAAAGCAGGTGGCTGATCACTCTTCATTGATAGCAGGCTGGGGGCAGGTGACTCTGCTCTGGGCTTTCTGGACACTGAACAAAACAGGGAGATAGATCACCTCATCAATATCTCATCAGTACCTCATCTACATCATTTCAACAACTGTATAGCTGAACTCATAGAAGTCCTGATGTTTCTTTATAAAGCTACAGTCTGCAATTGGTAAATCTGTTTTTGGCCTTTTAAATGAATGATGTAGACCTACATTTGATTAATTTGGGACCACTTTTCCCTTTAGTTTTATATTTTTAAGAGAACTGTATATTTTACATGTAATCTCTTACCTCTTAGAACTGGTGTCTTGAGTCGTTTTAGAGCCAGTGGTCCCCTCCTCTCTCTCTCCCCAGAGAGACTCATTTTAGAGGCAGTGGTCCCCCTCCTCTCTCTCCCCAGAGAGACTCATTTTAGAGGCAGTGGTCCCCTCCTCTCTCTCCCCAGAGAGAGACTCATTTTAGAGGCAGTGGTCCCCTCTCTCTCCTCCCCAGAGAGACTCATTTTAGAGGCAGTGGTCCCCTCCTCTCTCTCCCCAGAGAGACTCATTTTAGAGGCAGTGGTCTCCTCCTCTCTCTCCCCAGAGAGACTCATTTTAGAGGCAGTGGTCCCCTCCTCTCTCTCCCCAGAGAGACTCATTTTAGAGGCAGTGGTCCCCTCCTCTCTCTCCCCAGAGAGACTCATTTTAGAGGCAGTGGTCCCCTCCTCTCTCTCCCCAGAGAGACTCATTTTAGAGGCAGTGGTCCCCTCCTCTCTCTCCCCAGAGAGACTCATTTTAGAGGCAGTGGTCCCCTCCTCTCTCTCCCAGAAAGACTCATTTTAGAGGCAGTGGTCCCCCTCCTCTCTCTTCCCCAGAGAGACTCATTTTAGAGGCAGTGGTCCCCTCCTCTCTCTCCCCAGAGAGACTCATTTTTAGAGCAGTTGGTCCCCTCCTCTCTCTCCCCAGAGAGAGTCACAGCTCACTTACCTACACTAAGAAATAACAGAACAGTCAATATTTCCGAACATTGCTGAAGTAACATTAACAATGACAACACTTTTACTGTCAGTGGTCAAAGTTCAAACAGAGACTTCATGTTGCATTTAAACATGCACAGTCCAATATGTTATTAATTTGATTTGGATCTCCATTAGCTGACTCCATAACAACAGCTAGTCTACCTGGTTGGATCCCCATTAGCTGACTCCATAACAACAGCTAGTCTACCTGGTTGGATCCCCATTAGCTGACTCCATAACAACAGCTAGTCTACCTGGTTGGATCTCCATTAGCTGACTCCATAACAACAGCTAGTCTACCTGGTTGGATCCCCATTAGCTGACTCCATAACAACAGCTAGTCTACCTGGTTGGATCCCCATTAGCTGACTCCATAATAACAGCTAGTCTACCTGGTTGGATCCCCATTAGCTGACTCCATAATAACAGCTAGTCTACCTGGTTGGATCCCCATTAGCTGACTCCATAACAACAGCTAGTCTACCTGGTTGGATCCCCATTAGCTGACTCCATACAACAACAGCTAGTCTACCTGGTTGGATCTCCATTAGCTGACTCCATAACAACAGCTAGTCTACCTGGTTGGATCCCATTAGCTGACTCCATAACAACAGCTAGTCTACCTGTTGGATCCCCATTAGCTGACTCCATAATAACAGCTAGTCTACCTGGTTGGATCCCCATTAGCTGACTCCATAATAACAGCTAGTCTACCTGGTTGATCCCCCATTAGCTGACTCCATAACAACAGCTAGTCTACCTGGTTGGATCCCCATTTAACTGACTCCATAACTCCTGGGGTCCAAACACAACTAAAGACATTACTGACATCGACTTTCCAGTTTACATTGAAAGACGGTAGTAGACATTATAAAACATTTACCAAGTAGACATTGCAGACAGTTAAAAATAGCTGACAGGTATTTCTTCCTAACCCTTTAAGAGAATACAGCCTACACACCACTGTTTCTTGTTCTGGTTTAGTAGTAGCCTACAAGGTGACACGCATTGCTTTGTTATGGGCAATTCTACGGTAACGGAATTACACTGAGACTCAGATTTTATCCCTTTAAAATGTATCCCAAACAAAAAAGCATTTATTTTCTAAGTTTAGCTTTTGGTTTTACTATTACAACAAAACTGTATATGCACAAGGACTCGTTCAAACAATTTACACAGAAACTGGAAGAACTGCAGATGCAAAAGTTTGGTAACAGAGTTACAGTAAATTCTCCCTCCGTTTTTTATGCAACCACGTTTTCCCAAAAAACAAAAGATTTCTTCAGTAAAAAATGGGGTGTCAGCTATGACATGACACCTTGAGTTTGAAAAAAATATATTTTGGTTATTGAACTACAGTAAGTGAAGTGGATTTACACCCGGTAACAGAATTACGGTAAAGGAATTTCATCATGGGTCCCTGATCTGTACTACACAGAAATGCATAATGATGATATGAATGTAATTCTCTTCATGGTGATGTATCCTAACTAGGTACACAAAGGTAGAAATAAGCACAATCATCCTGTTGCATTTATGGCTATTATTCTACCCCCAAACAAGGCCGAATTTGGTTGGTCCGGACCAGACCAAATCTAACCGAATCATAGACGTCTACGCATCGCGAAAAAGAATTGTCAAAATACAATCATTATCATTGATACACACTTTTTTTTATAACTTGTTTAGGTCGTTGAAGTTCAGACTGGAGTATTTTATTCATAAAAAAATTAATTATATATTTATATATATATTTTTTTTTTACTCAGACACCCGTGACCCATTCAAAACCTCCCGCAACCCAAATGTTGGTTGCGACCCGCCAGTTGAGAATGGCTGCAGTAGAGTACAGTTCAGTCCACATTATACTGTCCTCTAGTGTACTGAACTCTAATCTACTGTACTATACTGATATGTACCGTGCTGTCCAAACTCGTGAAACATAGACGAGAGAGAGAGAGGGGTAACATTACCTGGAGAGAGAAGAGAGAGGCAAAGAGAGAGAGAGAGAGAGAGAGAGAGAGAGAGAGAGAGAGAGAGAGAGAGAGAGAGAAGAGAGAGAGAGAGAGAGAGAGAGAGAGAGAGAGGAGAGAGAGAGAGAGAGAGAGAGAGAGAGAGAGAGGTAACATTACCTGGAGAGAGAAGAGAGAGGGAGGGGTAACATTACCTGGAGAGAGAAGAGAGAGGCAAAGAGAGAGAGAGAGAGAGGGGGGGGAGAGAGAGAGAGAGAGAGAGAGAGACAGAGAGGCTGTGTAGTAACAACATGTTCAACTACTGAAGACATTGGCTCTAATCTGTGCTGTGCCTTTACATTTAGAGAAGATTAACAACTACTGAAGACATTGGCTCTAATCTGTGCTGTGCCTTTACATTTAGAGAAGATTAACAACTACTGAAGACATTGGTTCTAATCTGTGCTGTGCCTTTACATTTAGAGAAGATTAACAACTACTGAAGACATTGGCTCTAATCTGTGCTGTGCCTTTACATTTAGAGAAGATTAACAAACTACTGAAGACATTGGCTCTAATCTGTGCTGTGCCTTTACATTTAGAGAAGATTAACAACTACTGAAGACATTGGCTCTAATCTGTGCTGTGCCTTTACATTTAGAGAAGATTAACAACTACAGAAGACATTGGTTCTAATCTGTGCTGTGCCTTTACATTTAGAGAAGATTAACAACTACTGAAGACATTGGCTCTAATCTGTGCTGTGCCTTTACATTTAGAGAGATTAACAACTACTGAAGACATTGGCTCTAATCTGTGCTGTGCCTTTACATTTAGAGAAGATTAACAACTACTGAGACATTGGCTCTAATCTGTGCTGTGCCTTTACATTTAGAGAAGATTAACAACTACTGAAGACATTGGCTCTAATCTGTGCTGTCCCCTTTACATTTAGAGAAGATTAACAACTACTGAAGACATTGGCTCTAATCTGTGCTGTGCCTTTACATTTAGAGAAGATTAACAACTACTGAAGACATTGGCTCTAATCTGTGCTGTGCCTTTACATTTAGAGAAGATTAACAACTACTGAATACATTGGCTCTAATCTGTGCTGTGCCTTTACATTTAGAGAAGATTAACAACTACTGAAGACATTGGCTCTAATCTGTGCTGTGCCTTTACATTTAGAGAAGATTAACAACTACTGAAGACATTGGTTCTAATCTGTGCTGTGCCTTTACATTTAGAGAAGATTAACAACTACTGAAGACATTGGCTCTAATCTGTGCTGTGCCTTTACATTTAGAGAAGATTAACAACTACTGAAGACATGGTTTCTAATCTGTGCTGTGCCTTTACATTTAGAGAAGATTAACAACTACTGAAGACATTGCTCTAATCTGTGCTGTGCCTTTACATTTAGAGAAGATTAACAACTACTGAAGACATTGGCTCTAATCTGTGCTGTGCCTTTACATTTAGAGAAGATTAACAACTACTGAAGACATTGGCTCTAATCTGTGCTGTGCCTTTACATTTAGAGAAGATTAACAACTACTGAAGACATTGGCTCTAATCTGTGCTGTGCCTTTACATTTAGAGAAGATTTAACAACTACTGAAGACGATTGGCTCTAATCTGTGCTGTGCCTTTACATTAGAGGAGATTAACAACTTGATTGGAGTCCACCTGTGGTAAATTCAGTTGATTGGACATGATTTGGAAAGGCACACACCTGTCTATATAAGGTCCCAACAGTTGACAGTGCATATCAGAGCAAAAACCAAGCCATGAGGTCGAAGGAATTGTCCGTAGAGCTCCGAGACAGGATTGTGTCGGGGAAGGGTACCGAAAAAAATGTCCTGAAGCATTGAAGGTCCCAAGAACACAGTGGCCTCCATCATTCTTAAATGGAAGAAGTTTGGAACCACCAAGACTCTTCCTAGAGCTGGCGGTCCGGCCAAACTGAGCAATCGGGGGAGAAGGGCCTTGGGAGGTGACCAAGAACCCAATGGTCACTCTGACAGAGCTCCAGAGTTTCTCTGTGGAGATTGGAGAACCTTCCAGAAGGACAACCATCTCTGCAGCACTCCACCAATCAGGCCTTTATGGTAGAGAGGCCAGACGGAAGCCACTCCTCAGTAAAAGGCACATGACAGCCCCGCTTGGAGTTTGCCAAAAGGCACCTAAAGACTCTCAGAGACCATGAGAAACAAGATTATCTGGTCTGTTGAAACCAAGATTGAACTCTTTGTCCTGAATGCCAAGCGTCACGTCTGAAGGAAGCTGGCACCATCCCTATGGTGAAGCATGGTGGTGGCAGCATCATGCTGTGGGGATGTTTTTCAACAGCAGGGACTGGGAGACTAGCCAAGATTGAGGGAAAGATGAACGGAGAAAAGTACAGAGAGATCCTTGATGAAAAACCTGCTCCAGAGCGCTCAGGACCTCAGACTGGGGGGCGAAGGTTCACACTTCTAACAGGACAACAACCCTAAGCACACTGCCAAGACAAAGCAGGAGTGGCTTCGGGACAAGTCTCTGAATGTCCTTGAGTGACCCAGCCAGAGCCCGGACTTGAACCTGATCGAACATCTCTGGAGAGACCTGAAAATAGCTGTGCAGCGACGCTCCCCATCCAACCTGACATAGCTTGAGAGGATCTGCAGAGAAGAATGGGAGAAACTCCCCAAATACAAGTGTGCCAAGCTTGTAGTGTCATACCCAAGAATACTCAAGGCTGTAAATGTGATATTTTCCGTTTTATTTTATTTTTATAAAGTAGCAAACATTTATAAAAACCTGTTTTTTGCTTTGTCATTATGGGGTATTGTGTGTAGATTTGTTGATGGGGGGGGGGGGGGGGGGGGGGGGGGGGGGGGTGGGGGGGGGGGGACTATTTAATCCATTTTAGAATAAGGCTGTAACGTAACAAAATGTGGAAAAAAAATCAAGGGGTCTGAATACTTTCCGACTGCACTGTAAATATGTTTTTGGGGGATGCCACACTTCTTGCCACTGGGGGGCAGTAATACTAAGGTAATGCATCAGGCGATAGGTCAGGTTAGGTTTAAATTATACATTGGTTAATGGACCATTAACAAACCTCTCTACCAATGGAGAGCAATAGTAATGGTGTATTTCTGTAGGTACTAACTCCGCCATGGTTAGTGCCTACAGAACGCTGACCCAATAAGGTCTGTGGTAAACCACAGGCTTAGAAAGATCTTATACGTTTCGTTCTATGAGATCATCTTCATCAGCTTCATTCATTTATGTAATCAGATATTTTTTTTTTAAACACAAAGGCTTCATAATTCATAAAGGTCATGTTAACTGATTGATATCTCATAGAACAAGACATATCAAACTGCATTGTTGGTTAAGGGGCTTGTTAGTAAGCATTTCACTGTAAGGTCAACAACCTGATGTATTCGGCGCATGCGGCAAATAACATTTGATTTGATCTACAAAGCCTTTGTTAACCTCTGACCATATTTTCAGCGTTTATCCCAAAACCCCTATTCTTTCCCATTAATTTTCCCCATAGGGAAATATACCATAGCTGAACGAACCAGAGGTAACTCATTTCCATTTTTTTTTAGGCCTACAATCTGGCCAGCTCTATAAACAGCTAGTTTTCAGTGTTCCCCTCCCCACCTAGACCACTCGCAGACAGTCCTAGCTAAATTCTTGCTTGATAAATAGTTTTTTTTTGCTAAAAAATCATTTTTTTTCTCCATTTGAATGGAAATCTATTACAGTAAAGTACTTCATTAATTGTTAACCAGAAATGATTTGATATTGATGTAAAAATGCCTGCATTGGGTCTTTAAAGCTAGAATCCTTAGTTGCTACATCCATTTTTGGACTATGATTTAATTATATACTGTATACTGATTCATTCTTGAAGTACCTGGTCAATATAATGGATAATCTGATAGAGCAGCCACTATAGTACCTGGTCAATATAATGGATAATCTGATAGAGCAGCCACTATAGTACCTGGTCAATATAATGGATAATCTGAGAGCAGCCACTATAGTACCTGGTCAATATAATGGATAATCTGATAGAGCAGCCACTATAGTACCTGGTCAATATAATGGATAATCTGATAGAGCAGCCACTATAGTACCTGGTCAATATAATGGATAATCTGATAGAGCAGCCACTATAGTACCTGGTCAATATAATGGATAATCTGATGAGCCAGCAACTATGTACCTGGCCAATATAATGGATAAATCTGATAGAGCAGCCACTATAGTACCTGGGTCAATATAATGGATAATCTGATAGAGCAGCCACTATAGTACCTGGTCAATATAATGGATAATCTGAGAGCAGCCACTATAGTACCTGGCCAATATAATGGATAATCTGATAGAGCAGCCACTATAGTACCTGGCCAATATAATGGATAATCTGATAGAGCAGCCACTATAGTACCTGGCCAATATAATGGATAATCTGATAGAGCAGCCACTATAGTACCTGGTCAATATAATGGATAATCTGATAGAGCAGCCACTATAGTACCTGGCCAATATAATGGATAATCTGAGAGCAGCCACTATAGTACCTGGCCAATATAATGGATAATCTGATAGAGCAGCCACTATAGTACCTGGCCAATATAATGGATATCTGAGAGCAGCCACTATAGTACTTGGCCAATATAATAGATAATCTGATAGAGCAGCCACTATAGTACCTGGCCAATATAATGGATAATCTGATAGAGCAGCCACTATAGTACCTGGCCAATATAATGGATAATCTGAGAGCAGCCACTATAGTACCTGGTCAATATAATGGATAATCTGATAGAGCAGCCACTATAGTACCTGGTCAATATAATGGATAATCTGAGAGAGCAGCCACTATAGTACCTGGTCAATATAATGGATAATCTGAGAGCAGCCACTAGAGTACCTGGTCAATATAATGGATAATCTGATAGAGCAGCCACTATAGTACCTGGTCAATATAATGGATAATCTGAGAGCAGCCACTATAGTACCTGGTCAATATAATGGATAATCTGATAGAGCAGCCACTAGAATACCTGGTCAATATAATGGATAATCTGAGAGCAGCCACTAGAATACCTGGTCAATATAATGGATAATCTGATAGAGCAGGCCCACTATAGTACCCTGGTCAATATAATGGATAATCTGATAGAGCAGCCCTAGAAATACCTGGTCAATATAATGGATAATCTGAGAGCAGCCACTATAGTACCTGGCCAATATAATGGATAATCTGATAGAGCAGCCACTATAGTAACCTGGGGTCAATATCAATATGGATAATCTGAGAGCAGCCAAGCTATAGTACCTGGTCAATATAATGGATAATCTGATAGAGCAGCCACTAGAATACCTGGTCAATATAATGGATAATCTGATAGAGCAGTCACTATAGTACCTGGCCAATATAATGGATAATCTGAGAGCAGCCACTAGAATACCTGGTCAATATAATGGATAATCTGAGAGCAGCCACTATAGTACCTGGCCAATATAATGGATAGTCCTGATAGAGCAGCCACTATAGTACCTGGCCAATATAATGGATAATCTGATAGAGCAGCCACTATAGTACCTGGTCAATATAATGGATAAACTAATATTAATGTGACAGGTTAGGATAACGTGGCAGGTTAGGAGGAGAACTAACACAGCAGGTTAGGAGGAGAACTAACACAGCAGGTTAGGAGAACTAACACAGCAGGTTAGGAGGAGAACTAACCAGCAAGTTAGGAGAACTAACACAGCAGGTTAGGAGAACTAACACAGCAGGTTAGGAGGATAACTAACACAGCAGGTTAGGAGGAGAACTAACACAGCAGGTTAGGAAGAGAACTAACACAGCAGGTTAGGAGGAGAACTAACACAGCAGGTTAGGAGGATAACTAACACAGCAGGTTAGGAGAACTAACACAGCAGGTTAGGAGAACTAACACAGCAGGTTAGGAGAACTAACACAGCAGTTAGGAGGAGAACTAACACAGCAGGTTAGGAGGAGAACTAACACAGCAGGTTAGGAGAACTATCACAGCAGGTTAGGAGAACTAACACAGCAGGTTAGGAGGAGAACTAACACAGCAGGTTAGGAGGAGAACTAACACAGCAGGTTAGGAGGAGAACTAACACAGCGGGTTAGGAGAACTAACACAGCAGGTTAGGAGGAGAGACTAACACAGCAGGTTAGGAGGAGAACTAACACAGCAGGTTAGGAGGAGAACTAACACAGCAGGTTAGGAGGAGAACTAACACAGCAGGTTAGGAGAACTAACACGCAGGTTAGGAGAACTAAACACAGCAGGTTAGGAGGAGAACTAACACAGCAGGTTAGGAGAACTAACAAAGCAGGTTAGGAGAACTAAACAGTTAGGTTGAGGAGAACTAACACAGTAGGTTAGGAGAACTAACACAGTAGGTTAGGAGAACTAACACAGAGCAGGTTTAGGAGAAACTAACACAGCAGGTTAGGAGAACTAAACACAGGTTAGAGAGAACTATCACAGCAGGTTAGGAGGAGAACTAACACAGCAGGTTAGAGAGATAACTAACACAGCAGGTAGGAGAACTAACACAGCAGGTTAGGAGAAACTAACACAGCAGGTTAGGAGGATAACTAACACAGCAGGTTAGGAGGAGAACTAACACAGCAGGTTAGGAGGAGAACTAACACAGCAGGTTAGGAGGAGAACTAACACTAACACAGCAGGTTAGGAGGAGAACTAACACAGCAGGTTAGGAGGAGAACTAACACAGCAGGTTAGGAGGAGAACTAAAACACAGCAGGTTAGGAGGAGAACTAACACAGCAGGTTAGGAGAACTAACACAGCAGGTTAGGAGGAGAACTAACACAGCAGGTTAGGAGGAGAACTAACACAGCAGGTTAGGAGGAGAACTAACACAGCAGGATAGGAGGAGAACTAACACAGCAGGTTAGGAGGAAAACTAACACAGCAGGTTAGGAGAACTAACACAGCAGGTTAGGAGGAGAACTAAGAGACAGCAGGTTAGGAGGAGAACTAACACAGCAGGTTAGGAGGAGAACTAACACAGCAGGTTAGGAGAACTAACAACCAGCAGGTTAGGAGAACTAACACAGCAATTTAGGAGGAGAACTAACACAGCATGTTAGGAGGAGAACTAAGACAGCAGGTTAGGAGGAGAACTAACACAGCAGGTTAGGAGAACTAACACAGCAGGTTAGGAGGAGAACTAAGACAGCAGGTTAGGAGAACTAACACAGCAGGTTAGGAGAACTAACACAGTAGGTTTAGGAGAACTAACACAGCAGGTTAGGAGAACTAACACAGCAGTTTAGGAAGAACTAACACAGCAGGTTAGGAGAACTATCACAGCAGGTTAGGAGAACTAACACAGCAGGTTAGGAGAAGTAACACAGCAGGTTAGGAGGAGAACTAACACAGCAGGTTAGGAGGAGAACTAACACTGCAGGTTAGGAGATCTAACACAGCTGGTTAGGAGAACTATCACAGCAGGTTAGGAGAACTAACACAGCAGGTTAGGAGAACTATCACAGCAGGTTAGGAGAACTAACACAGCAGGTTAGGAGAACTAACACAGCAGGGTAGGAGGAGGTTAACTAACACAGCAGGTTAGGAGGAACACCAAAACTAACACAGCAGGGAGACTAACACAGTTAAGGAGATCTAACACAGCAGATTAGGTGATTAGCAGTTAGAAACTATCACAGCAGGTTAGGAGAACTAACACAGCTGGTTAGGAGAACTAACACAGCAGCATTAGGAGAACTAACACAGCAAGTTAGGAGGAGAACTAAGACAGCAGGTTAGGAGAAGTAACACAGCAAGTTAGGAGGAGAAGAACTAACACAGCAGGTTTAGGAGGAGAACTAACACAGCAGGTTTAGGAGGAGAACTAACACAGCAGGTTAGGAGGAGAACTAACACAGCAGGTTAGGAGAAGTAACACAGCAGGTTAGGAAGAGAACATACACAGCAGGTTAGGAGGAGAACTAACACACTCAGGTTAGGAGGAAACTAACACAGCAGGTAGGAAACTAACAACAGCAGGTAGGAGAAGTAACACAGCAGGTTAGGAGGAGAACTAACACAGCCGTTAGGGAAACTAACAACAGCGGTTAGGAGGAGAACTAAGAACAGCAGGTTAGGAGAAGTAACACAGCAGGGTTAGGAAGAGAACTAACACAGCAGGTTAGGAGGAGAACTAACACAGCAGGTTAGGAGGAGACTACACAGCAGGTTAGGAGAATAACACAGCAGGTTAGGAGGAGAACTAACACAAGCAGTTAGGAGAAGTAACACAGCAGGTTAGGAGAACTAACACAGCAGGTTAGGAGAGTAACTACACAGCAGTTAGGAAGAACTTAACACAAGAGGTTAGGAGACTGAGGTTAAGGGGGTTAGTAAAGGGGTTAGGCTTAGCTAAAATGCTACATTTTGTCAACAACTGTTGTCCCCAACGCAACCACTACTACAGAGCTGTAGGCTACTCCATCTAGCCACAACGGTAGAAATGTAAACAAACCATCGGAGTTGTGCCAGGTGTTGCCATAGAAATAGAGGACTCATCAGGGATATAACCGGTTTTTAGCATGGACATTGCGCTTGAGGCCTTCCACGCCCAAACCATTTTTAAGTAGTCACTGGATGGGGATTCCCTGTTGAGTTGGGAGCAAAATCAGCCAATGAAGAAGAAGAAAATGTTACTACTTTAAAATGGAGATATCCTGAATGGCTCTGCCCATAGCTGTCCCCAGATGCGATAATGGGCACAGATAAAAAGATTGAGTCCCTTTATCTCTATGGCCTGTTGTTCACTACCACATATCTGCCCTCCTCATTGGCTAGATGGTCCCCATCGGCTCTCGCCTCCTCCCGCCTGCCTTCCATCTTTTGAGGACATGCATCCTCCTGCCTGCCTTCCATCTTTGAGGACATGCATCCTCCCGCCTGCCTTTCCATCTTTGAGGACATGCATTTCCATTGTTAGAGCGGTCATTTGAGTATCTCTCAATATAATAGACATCTTTTGCTTGTATGCAGAACATTGGTAACATTGTGGGAGGCTGTCTAGAGAGACTACTATGAACAAGCTAGGCCTATTTTAAACATCGCCATCTCCTGGCAGAATTTACCCGACGATTCAGAAGCTTTAAAACCCCTTAGTTTTTTTCCCCCAAATAAAAGAAGGAAAAAAAATAACTGAAACATAGTTTTTGATTGGTTTTTTTTTTAGGGTTTTGTAAAAACCTCCCCACAAACAAAAAAAACCCCTAAAAAAAAACCCCTTAATGGAAAAAAAAAAACTTTTAAACTTTCCATAAAATGGGACCCCTAAAATAAAAACCTTTAAAGCATGGACTTTGCTTGAAACCCTTCCCCCCAAAATTTAAGGGGAGAGTGGGGATTTTTAGGGGGAGCAAAGGGAATAAGGGGGGAAAGGGGGGTTTTTAATGGGGGGTTACCCGGGAAGGTTGTTGGGAAGGGGTAGGGGAAGGTAAAAAGGGAAATCCTTTATCCAATCCCTTTTTGTTCCAAAAACAAAAACCCCCTCCCCAAAAAAAAAACCCACCGCTCCGCCCCCCCCCCCCCAAAAATTTTTTAAAACCCTCCCCCCCCAAAATTTAAAAAAGGGCACCCCCCCCCCCAAAATTTTAACCTAAAAAACCAAGACCCCCAAACCCAAAAAAAAAAACCCACAAATTTTAAAAAAACCAAAAAAAACAAAAAAAAAAACCGGGCCAAAAACCCCAAACCCCAAAAAAAAACCCAAAAAGACAAAAGAAAAAACCCCTTTTTTTTCCCCAAAAAAAAAAAAAAAAAAAAACAAACAAAAAAAAATTTTTAAAAAAAAAAAAAAACAAAAAAAACCAAAAAAAAAAAAAAAGGGCAAATTAAAAACCAAAAAAATAAAAACAAACATTAAAAAACCGAAAAAAAAAAACCAAAAAAAAAAAAAAAACCAAAAAACTACTTTTATTTTAAAAACCAACCAAAAAAACCTCCCTCCAAAAAACAAAAAAAAACAAAAAAATTTTTTTTAAAAAAACAAAAAAAAAAAGGAAAAAATTTCCAAATTAAAAAAAGGGAAAAAAACCAAAAAAAAGTGAAAAAAATTATTGGGCAAAAAAGTTTACAAACAAAAGGGAAAAAAAGAACAAAAACAAACCGGAAAAAAAAAAAAACAAAAAAACCAAAAAAAAAAGGGGAAAAAAAAAAAAAAAACCCAAAAAAACCCCAAAAAAAAACCAAACCAAAACCTTTTTTTAAAACCCAAAAACCCTAAAAAAACCCAAAAAAAGGGAAAAAATGGTTTAAAGGGAAAAATTACCCTTTAGGGCAGAAAATGCCAATAAAGGGGAAAAATTTTTGTTTGCCCGGGAAAGGGGCATTTGAAAAGTGCCTGAGATTGGGTGTAACCCGTTTTTAAACACCTAAAAAACCCTTACAAAATTTTTAAACAACAAGACTTTCTTTTGGAAAAAATTCGGGTAGGTCCCTATGGGGGGAGGGGCCCAACTTTATGGGGGTGGGTCCCCCACAAAAAAAAACAAAACTCTCGGGGGTGCCAAGTGCCCTCTGCGTACCCCCCCAAATAATATTTTCATTTTCCCCAATTCCCTTTAAATTCTACCTTTTCCCATGGGTTTGAGAGAACATTTGGCCCTCCCTTTAAAATAGTTTTTCTATGGCCCATTTTTGCCGCCCACTTTTATTTTAGGGAACTACTATTTTTTTAGGGGAAAAAGCTTTTCAAAATTCCGTTTGCCGTCCTTTTCAGGAATGAAAGTGGGGCAGTTTCCACATTCTTTTCCACGGGGAAAAGTACCCCCGAATTTGCTGTAAATCGCCTATAACAAAATCCCCAAATAATCATGCCCTGTACCTATCACATCACATTTCGATTTTATTGATTAGGCTGTTTCACTAACCCCAAATGTTTTTTTCCAAAAATTTTCCCTTCAGGAACTAAATAAATTTGTAAACTTGGGGGAAATGCTTACCCCCAAAATCCCCTTCTCTTTTTTAGGGAATAGCTAATTTCTAAATAAAATGTCTACTTTAATTGTAACAAAAACGCTAAAAACCTCTTAAAACTTTTTTCCCCTGGGACGACAGCCCTTTCTCCCTTCCGTATACTTTTTTCCCTATTTAAACTAGGAGGGGTCGTTGGGAAAAGGGGAACGGCTTTTTGGGGAAGGGAATTTTTTTGGGTGAACGTCGGGAATCAAAATTTGAAATGGGTAAAAGGGGCCGTTTTTTTTTGTCTCCCTGTTTTACATGCGGGGCCAGGGGGTTTTGTTTTTTTGGAGCCAAAAAACCCGACCCCACCCGGGAATAAATTAAACCAAAAAATTAAATCTAAAGGGGGTGAACCCTTTACTGCAAAAAACATTTTAAATTTGGGGAGAGGGGCGCCCTTCTGCCCCGGGGGGTTTTTTATTTTTGTAGTGCTTTAAAAAAAATAAATTTATTTTTTAAAGCGGGGGTGATCTAAAATTTTAAATCCAGGTAAAAATTTATTTTAAAACGCGTTTTCCCACTATCGAACAAATGGTAGTCCCCGTTTGACCTTTATTTGTAAAATTTGGGAATTTAAGCGTTTTAAAAAGGAAGAGCCCTTTTTGGAAAGCCAAATGAGGGCCCTTTTCTTATGTAAACCGGAGTAAAATAAACCCGGCTCACCAAAAAAAATCAAAAAAAAAAGGTTTATAGCCTATTAATTTGATTTTTAGGCCCATGTAAAGTCTCCTACATTTAAGGCAGTACCCAGCCGTACGTTCATATTTTTATCTATAGAAAAAGTCGTTTTTATTTTTTTGTATTTCATGTTTTAAATAAAATTGGGAGTGTAAAAAGGGCACCAAATTTTGTCCAAGGGGGGAGGGCCCTGGCTTTTTCGTTTTTGGTCTCAACAAAATGATCTGGCCTCTATGTGCCTAAGGCTAAGGAAAGAATGCTGGGAGAAAACGGCCCCAAATTCCCCTTTCTAAAAAATGTATTTCCCTTTTTTCCCTTTTTCCAGTGGGGCCCCTGTGGATGGTTTACATTGTTAACAGGGGGCAATGGATAGGTTTATCCCCCAACATGAGCCCTGGCCTCCCTGCTTTGCTGATTAAAACCGGTGTGTTTCCCCTAAAAATTGGGAGTGCCTGTTTTACCGTGACTTCAGGAGCGAGTAAAAGGGTTTCTAACAAAATATTTTTAAAAAAAAGGTTTAAAAGAAATCCCTATCTGTGTGCGGGGACTAGTTTTACTTATTCCTGTTCAGTTTGGGGGGAAGTACGTGAACATGAAAGGAAACAGGAGGAAAAACTCGCTATGCGTAATTGATATGAATAAAAAAAATATTTTTTGTTCCCCCATAATAAAGCTATTTATCAGAGTTTTGACCCCCTCATTCCCCTTTATAAAAATACTACTGGTCAAATTGGTTTTAAAATCCTGAAAATTTTCTTTATAGGGCAGCTATAGGGGGTTTAGGGAAATGCCATTGCACCGACTGTTAAAACAAAGCTATGTTAGAGCTGCAATCTGTTTTTGGGTTACTTTAAACGGGAAGCTTTTTGATCCATTTACCAGAATGCGGGCAGCCGCTCTTTAAAACCCTTTGGATGCCGTTCTACCATAGCGCCTTTCATTTTAAACCCCCTTTTTTGATATTTTTAATACACACGCTGCTCCTTTATCAAAAGGTTTTTCCTTCCTCACTAAAACCCCTAGATCACTTCAAAACCCCCTTCTTGTTTACGGGGCTCTTGCCCACAATTTTTCCAAACCTTTACCTCATTCCCCTTTGAAAATAACAACATGAGATACCAAACCCGTTCGAAAGGTTGGGTTTTTAACCTTGGTCCCGCTTTGTTTTCTACCACTTTTTTGGGGGTTCTCCCTTTAATTTTAAGCCCAATCACTTTTGGGAATACAAAACAATCACCAATTCGATGTTTCGAATCCACCCTGGATTCCCAGGGGCTGATAGGGGTTTTTTTAAAAAACTTTTGTTGTTAAATGAGTCCCACTAAATTGTGAAAATCACCTGATGTCATGTTTTTAAAGGCTGTCTGGTATTTTCCCCTTTGTCTTTTTGTTTTTGGGTTTTTAAGGGAATTTTTTTTTCCTCAAGAAAACCTTACAAAATGAGAAAAAACCACTGGTTTCATTTGGGGCCCCCCCTGATTTTAAATTTCAGGAAAAAAATTAAAAAAAAACCAGAAATTTCCATAACTTTCCCCATAAACCGGCAGCCGGGGAAAGGGGAAGTGCTTGGGTGCTAAAAGTAGGCTAATTCAAGAAAGGCTTCATTTCACTTTAACAACCTTAAAATTTTAAATGTCGTTTTAAGGCTCCAACAAGGGGGGATTTTTTTTTAATTTAGAAATAAAATTTGGGTTTTTTCTCAAATGACGTTAAAGGGGTTTTTGGGGCTAAAAACTTTCAAATAGCCGGGGAAAGAAAAAAACATTGACTTTGCGGGGAAAAAATGTCTGTTTTCGGTCACAAATCAAATTGACTTTCACTGGCTACTAAACAACAACTAACTGAAAATCGGGCTGGGGGCAAGCCGGGTGGGCCAAAGAAGGAACGAAAATAAATAAATTTTGGGCCCTAAAATTTTTTATTTTTATCATTTCAGAATAATTGTAAAGCATTTGTGCCCGGGCAAAAGGCTGGCGGGAAAAGCGTTTTTTCAACAACAACACTTCACATCAGGGCCTATACATTTGCATTTTTTCTTATAAATTTAAAATCAAAAAAAATATAAACCTTAAAGCGGGGGCTCACTTTCAACAAAAACCCACTTAAACATCGTCCCAAAATAAAATTGGGGTTTTAGGCTATATAAAAAAAAATCAAACAAATACACTTAAAAATGCTTATTAGGCTTAAAAGTCATTTTTAACACACCTTTGAATTCCCTTTTAGAAAAAATGAGTTTGGCCAGTTTTTTGGTTTTGAAAATCATGGGGGTTCCCTTAAAGGAAAAAGGGCCTAATTTGTTAATTTAGCCTAGCAAATGTTTTAATGTTCCCCCATGCGCAATAAAAAGCCCAACACAAACTTATTTCGAAAACAAAAATTTTCAGGGAAAAAATTGGGAAAATGATTTTTCCAAAATGAAAAAGTTAAAAGTGCAAAAAGGCCTCCTCATGTACCGGCTGCGGGTTTTAAAACAAAAAATTTGGGTTTGGTTTTTTGGGGCACTTTTCTTTGTGTAAAAAAGTTCGTTGTAACGGGGTTTTTTTTTGGCCAACTTAATTTTTCCCGTTGAAATAAAAAATTTAGCACGGGTCCAAAACTTAGACTACCCCTTTTTTTCCCCTAACAAAAAACCCTGAATGGGAAATCAAAAAACGCCCCTCCGGTAAAACCTGTATAAAAACCCAAAATGCCCTCCGGGAACTCCCCTGTTAGAAACCCAAAACTTCCCCGGCGGGGTATAAAAAATAAAAAGGGTTCCCGGTGAACACCCTGTATAAAAAATCCAAAACGCCCTTCCCGGTGAAATTTTTGTAAATTTATGAAATAAAAAAACTTCTCCGGTGCTGCGCGGGGCGCTTCATTCGTTTTTCATGCTCTTTTTTGTGGTTTTAAAAATAAAATTTTCTGCTTGTTTTTCCAAATATGAAAAAGGGCAAAGAATTTTGCTTGAAAGCCTTTTAATTAAAAAGCTATCAATTTTTCTTCCCCCCCAAAAAAACCCAAATTGTCCGTGGTGGTTTTCAATAAAAAAAACCCCTCTTGGCTATTTGGGGCCAGGTAATTTACAAAAAAGCCCCGGTTTTTAAAAAAACTTCCAAAAACTAAGGTTTTGGGGTCTTCCTGGGAGTGAGGGAAAATTTGGGGTTATAGGGGGGGTCACTTTTTTTTTTTCCCTCATTTTTTTTAAAAAAATTAAACATACACAGATGACAGCGCTTCCTTTTCCCTTTTAAATTAATTTTAATAAAAATGTTTTGACAGGGATTTTGGCAATCCATCACATTTCGAAAAGGGGGTCGGGTTTTGGGCCAGCTAGCTAGTTTTCAACTGAGCCCGGGGCATAGATAAAAAAAAATTCCCCCTAGCACAAACACACCCGAAAAAAAACAATAAAAGGCTTAAATGTGGGTTTTAAATTTATTTTGAATCAAAGGTGTTGTTCTACCCCCAAAAGCTAAAACATGCACCTCCGGGGGGCCCCTGGAGGAGAGCTTTGAAAGGCTGGGGCCAAAAAACCTCTTTAAAATGAAGTCATTATTTGTTGGGGGAACTCCTAAACACGTTTTTAGTCCTACATCCATTTTTTAAAACCCTTCCAGTGGGGTTTCTTTACATTTCCCTATGGCTGTGTTTACACGGGACTGACCAATTCTGGGTTCTTTTTTTTTCATAATTGCTTTTGCCCAAATCAGATCAGCTTTTTTTGCCAAAAACCGGGAAAGATTCAAAATTTGGGGCGGGCCCTGTTTTAAAACGCGGGTGCCCCCGGCCTTCTCAATGAACAGTCTTTTTATCCCTCACATGCCCAAAGCAAATTTAAAAAGGGGCGCAATATGTAGCTTTTGGTGGGCGCCCAAAGAAAAAATTTCACGTCATTATAAATCTGTCTTCGGGAAAAAGGGGCGGTCTGAAAAACGGTAGATCGGGTTCTATTTTGGGCTACTTCTAGGGTTTCCCACCCTTTAAAACCCCAAAATCACGTTAAAAAATAAAAACCATTTAAAATATCCCCCCACCTTTTTTCTTTTAAAATCTGAGGGAGGGGCCCTGGAGAAATGAAACCCCCCTTAAATTCAAAGACAGACTACGGAGGGCAGGCGACCTCCTTTTCAACTTTATATTTTTAACCATTTTTGGGGCCTATACAGTTTTTTGGTTTGGGGGTACTTTGTTTACAAAAAGGGGAAGAAAAACAAGCCTTAGATTCGGGGTTTGATGGGGTTATGAAAATTTAAAACTAAAAGTTTCATGGGGCCATTTATAAGTTAATTCGGGTTCGGGAGGGGGTATGACAGTTGAACTGAGCCCCCAAAAGGGCAATTTCAAAGTTTAATTTTGGGATTCTGATGGGGTTAAACGTTGAACTGAGCTCATAGGCTTTTAAAATTAGATTCTGGGTTTCCCCTGAGGGGGTATGACTTTTAAAAAACTGGGGCTCATGGGGGCCTTTATAATTTAGATTTTTCAAAAATCAATGGGTACGTACGGTATCTTTAAATTTATAATTTTTAAATTTTATATTACCTTTCATTAAGTTTGGGGGAATTTTTTGATTTTCTTTTTTGAAACACCCGTTAAAAGGGGTTTTTATTTCTCAGGGGTTTAAGATGGTAGAAATTTTTTGCACACAAACTAAAATTAAACAAAATATCACATTTTTGAAACCCCCCAAATGTCTCAAAAAATTTTCCAGAATCCATCAAACTAGTTTCCCCCCACTGAACCTTTTAAAAATTTCCCCACACCCCCAAGACACCCATTTTAATTTTAAAATTCGGGGGCGGGCGGCAGGCGGGGCGGGGGCAGGCACAGAGACAAGGTTTTTAAAATTTAGTGCACTAAAAAAGGGAATGGGGTTCCGGGTCTAAAGTATTTGGCCATTTAAAAGGGGGATGGGGTTTTCCAGCCCTAAAGGGGGGGGAAACTTTAAGGGGAAATTTGGGGTTTCCGGTTTTAAAGTATTGCACAAAAAAGGGAAAAAGGGTTTCCAAGGTCTAAATTTGGGGGGGGTGCCCCTTTTTAAAAGGGGAAATGGGGTTTTCCGGTCTAAAGTGGGTGACTATAAAGGGATGGGGTTCCGGGCCCTAAAGTAGTGCATTTAAAAAAAGGAATAGGGTTTTCCATTTGGAAAACCTTTTTCTAACAAAACTCCAGCTTGGGGCGGGGTGGCCCTTTCCCAGAGTCAGGGGAGGTTGTTACAAACAACCTCTGGGGGCCCTGTCTAAGAGGGGATGAGGAAAAAGGGGGAAAAAAGGAGGAGGGAAGGAGGAGGAAAGGGGAGGAGCGGATGGAGGAGGGGGGAGGAGGATGGAGGGGGAAAGGAGGAGGTCTGAGCAAGGAAGAGTCGAGGAAAAAGGAAGAGTCTGGGGAGGGGGAGGGGGTTGAGCAAATGAGGAGGGGGGTCTGGGCAAGGAGGAGGAGAAAAAACCCAAACCAAAAAGTTATTCAAAAAACCTGCTGGCTTTCCGGGAAAAAAACAAAAACTATTTCGGAAAGGGTCTTGGCAAACCCCACAACGAAATTTTTTAAAACCAACAACGGGCCTGTTCCGAAAAATCATCACAACAGGAAAGGGTCGTTTTTAGTTTTTTTTTTTTTTTTGAAATGGAAAAAATTATGGACAATTTATTCTAACAATAAAAGGTTTATAACAAGTGTTAATCTTTTCCCTTTTGGGAAAACATATATTTCGTTTTTTTGGGC
>CM072220.1:7029033-7059985 GCA_036851935.1 Coregonus suidteri
TCACAGACCTGTAACTTCTTCTTTAAGAGGCTCCTCTGTCCTCCACTCGTTACTGTATTAAGGCACCTGTTTGAACTTGTTATCAGTATAAAAGACACCTGTCCACAACCTCAAACAGTCACACTCCTCTCCCTCGATCTGTGGCTCCACGCAAGATCACACCCCGTGGGGTCAAAATGATCACAAGAACGGTGAGCAAAAATCCCAGAACCACACAGGGGGACCTAGTGAATGACCTGCAGAGAGCTGGGACCAAAGTAACAAAGCCTACCATCAGTAACACACTACGCCGCCAGGGACTCAAATCCTGCAGTGCAAGACGTGTCCCCATGCTTAAGCCAGTACATGTCCAGGCCCGTCTGAAGTTTGCTAGAGTGCATTTGGATGATCCAGAAGAGGATTGGGAGAATGTCATATGGTCAGATGAAACCAAAATATAACTTTTTGGTAAAAAACTCAACTTGTCGTGTTTGGAGGACAAAGAATGCTGAGTTGCATCCAAAGAACACCATACCTACTGTGAAGCATGGGGGGTGGAAAAACATCATGCTTTGGGGCTGTTTTTCTGCAAAGGGACCAGGACGACTGATCCGTGTAAAGGAAAGAATGAATGGGGCCATGTATCGTGAGATTTTGAGTGAAAACCTCCTTCCATCAGCAAGGACATTGAAGATGAAACGTGGCTGGGTCTTTCAGCATGACAATGATCCCAAACACACCGCCCGGCTAACGAAGGAGTGGCTTCGTAAGAAGCATTTCAAGGTCCTGGAGTGGCTTAGCCAGTCTCCAGATCTCAACCCCATAGAAAATCTTTTGAGGGAGTTGAAAGTCTGTGTTGCCCAGCGACAGCCCCAAAACATCACTGCTCTAGAGGAGATCTGCATGGAGGAATGGGCCAAAATACCAGCAACAGTGTGTGAAAACCTTGTGAAGACTTACAGAAAACGTTTGACCTGTGTCATTGCCAACAAAGGGTATATAACAAAGTATTGAGAAACTTTTGTTATCGACCAAAATACTTATTTTCCACCATAATTTGCAAATAAATTCATTAAAAATCCTACAATGTGATTTTCTGGATTTTTTTTCCTCATTTTGTCTGTCATAGTTGACGTGTACCTATGATGAAAATTACAGGCCTCTCTCATCTTTTTAAGTGGGAGAACTTGCACAATTGGTGGCTGACTAAATACTTTTTCCCCACTGTACACCATCGAGAGCATCCTGACTGGTTGCATCACCGCCTGGTATGGCAACTGCTCGGCCTCCGACCGCAAGGCACTACAGAGGGTAGTGCATACGGCCCAGTACATCACTGGGGCCAAGCTTTCTGCCATCCAGGACCTCTATACCAGGCGGTGTCAGAGGAAGGCCCTAAAAATGATCAAAGACTCAAGCCTCCCTAGTCATAGACTGTTCTCTCTGCTACTGCACGGCAAGCGGTACCAGAGCGCCAAGTCTAGGTCCAAAAGGTTTTTAACAGCTTCTACCCCGAAGCCATACGACTCCTGAACAGCTAATCATGGCTACCCGGACTATTTGTATTGCCCCCACCCCACCCCACCCCACCCCACCCCACCCCAACCCCCTATTTTATGATGCTGCTACTCTGTTGATTATTTATGCATAGTCACTTTAACTATACCCCACATGTACATATTACCTCAATTACCTCGACTAACCGTGCCCCCGCACATTGACTCTGTACCGGTACCCCCTGTATATAACCTCCCTACTGTTATTTTATTTTACTGCTGCTCTTTAATTATTTGCTGTTTTAATTTTTTTTCTTAAACTGCATTGTTGGTTATGGGCTTGTAAGTAAGCATTTCACTGTAATGTCTACACCTGTTGTATTCGGCACATGTGGCAAATACAATTTGATTTGATTTGATTTAATGTCTGCTTAGTGAAACGACCTGCCCTGGTCTGTCATAGACGCTTCCTAAAATATGTTAATGAGCAAGCCTTCCTTCATGACCTGGCCTCTGTAAATTGGTATAGAATCAGCTTGATCCCCTCTGTCGAAGACGCTTGGACCTTCTTTTTTGATATTTTCAGTGGTATTGTTAACAAACACACCCCCATAAAGAACATTTGAATTATAAACAGGTTCAGCCCCTGGTTGGACCGTGATCTGGCAGAGTTACTCCACCTTCAAGAATTCAAAGACCTGGCGAAAGGCTTGGCACATGCATGTCCCAGGCTGACTGGCTCTCGTTCAGGCAAATGTGAAATAAGAAGTGCACTCAGGCTCTCCGGAAGGCCAAAAAGTTAGTTACTTTTCCCCTGTTTTCTCCCTGCAGGCAGTCACTGAGTCTGAGGTGCTAAAGGAGCTCCTTAAACTTGACCCCTTTCTTCTTTAAGGTTGCAGTCCCTATCATTGCCAAGTCTGTCTCTGACCTTTTTAACCTGCCTATGCTCTCTGGGGAGGTTCCCATTGATTGGAAGGCAGCCACGGTGCATCCTTTATTTAAAGGGGAGATCAAGCTGATCCTAACTGTTATAGGCCAAATTATATTTTGCCCTGTTTATCAAAAGTGTTGGAAACACTTGTCAATAATCAACTGACTGGCTTTCTTAATGTCTATAGTATTCTCTCTGGTATGCAATCTGGTTTCCGCACAGGTTATGGATTTGTCACTGCAACCTTAAAGGTCCTAAATGATGTCACCATTGCCCTTGATTCTAAGCAATGTTGTGCTGCTGTTTTTATTGACTTGGCCAAAGCTTTTGATACGGTAGACCATTCCATTCTTGTGGTCCGGCAAAGGAGTATTGGTGTCTCTGAAGGGTCTTTGGCCTGGCTTGCTAACTACCTCTCTCAAAGAGCGCAGTGTCTAAAGTCAGAACATCTGCTGTTTCAGCCACTGCCTGTCACCAAGGGAGTACCTCAAGGCTCGATCCTAGGCCCCATGCTCTTCTCAATTTACATCAACAACATAGCTTAGGCAGTAGGAAGCTCTCTCATCCATTTATATGCAGATGATACAGTCTTACACTCAGCTGGCCCCTACCCGGATTTTGTGTTAAACACTGTACAACAAAGCTTTCTTAGTGTCCAACAAGCTTTCTCTGTCCTTTACCTTGTTCTGAACACCTCCAAAACAAAGGTCATGTGGTTTGGTAAGAAGAATTCCCCTCTCCCCACCGGTGTGATTACTACCTCTGAGGGTTTAGAGCTTGAGGTAGTCACCTCATACAAGTACTTTGGAGTATGGCTAGACGGTACACTGTCCTTCTCTCAGCACATATCAAAGCTGCAGGCTAAGGTTAAATCTAGACTTGGTTTCCTCTATTGTAATCGCTCCTCTTTCACCCCAGCTGCCAAACTAACCCTGATTCAGATGACCATCCTACCCATGCTACATTACGGAGATGTAATTTATAGATCGACAGGTAAGGGTGCTCTCTAGCGCCTAGATGTTCTTTACCATTTGGCCATCAAATTTTCCACCAATGCTCCTTATAGGACACATCACTGCACTCTATACTCCTCTGTAAACTGATCATCTCTGTATACCCGTCACAAGACCCACTGGTTGATGCTTATTTATAAAACCCTCTTAGGCCTCACTCCCTCCTATCTGAGATACCTACTGCAGCCCTCATCCTCCACAACACCCGTTCTGCCAGTCACATTCTGTTAAAGGTCCACAAAGCACACACATCCCTGGGTCGCTCCTCTTTTCAGTTTGCTGCAGCTAGCGACTGGAACGAGCTGCAAAAAACACTCAAACTGGACAGTTTTATCTCCATGTCTTCATTCAAAGACTCTTTTGGTAGGCCGTCATTGTAAATAAGAATTTGTTCTTAACTGACTTTGCATAGTTAAATGAAGGTTACATTTTTTTTTTATGTAGGTGTCATAACCAGCCATAAAGTAACTACTTTAGTAGGTTTTGTGGGTTATGACAATCTTATGTAGGTGTAATAACCTGCCATAAAATAACACAATATATGTCACAACAGGTGTAAATATATGTGTCATGATAGTGTTATGACCATATTATGACAGGCTATGACAAGTTATGTCATCTGTTATGACTTATTATGACATGGTTATGACTGTGTTATTACGCTGGGCAAAGAAAAAGCCTTATCTCAGACTGCCCATTTTAGTATTTTCTTTTTATTGGCCAGTCTGAGAAATTGCTTTTTCTTTGCAACTCTGTCTATAAGGTCAGCATCCCGGAGTCGCCTCTTCACTGTTGACATTGAGACTGGTGTTTTGTGGGTACTATTTAATGTAGCTGCCAGTTGAGGACCTGTGAGGCATCTGTTTCTCAAACTAGACACTCTAATGTATTTGTCCTCTTGCTCAGTTGTGCACCGGGGCCTCCC
The DNA here is from genome assembly GCA_036851935.1 of Coregonus suidteri. Taxonomy (NCBI): domain Eukaryota; kingdom Metazoa; phylum Chordata; class Actinopteri; order Salmoniformes; family Salmonidae; genus Coregonus; species Coregonus suidteri. Next base: position 7,033,378 of record CM072220.1, read on the forward strand.
ACTCCTCTTTCTATTCTGGTTAGAGCCAGTTTGTGCTGTTCTGTGAAGGGAGTAGTGCACAGCGTTGTACGAGATCTTCAGTTTCTTGGCAATTTCTCGCATGGAACAGCCTTCATTTCTCAGAACAAGAATAGACTGACGAGTTGAAGAAGAAAGTTATTTGTTTCTGGCCATTTTGAGCCTGTAATCAAACCCAAAATTGCTGATGCTCCAGATACTCAACTAGTCTCAACAAGGCCAGTTTTATTGCTTCTTTAATCAGCACATCAGTTTTCAGCTGTGCAAACGTAATTACAAAAGGGTTTTCTAATGATCAATTAGCCTTTTAAAATGATAAACTTGGATTAGCAAACACAACGTGCAATTGGAACACAGGACTGATGGTTGCTGATAATGGGCCTCTGTACGCCTAAGTAGATATTCCATAAAAAATCTGCAGTTTCCAGCTACAATAGCCATTTACAACATTAACAATGTCTACACTGTATTTCTGATCCATTTGATTTTAATGGACAAAAAAATTGCTTTTCTTTCCAAAACAAGGACATTTCTAAGTGACCCTAAACTTTTGAACGGTAGTGTATGTGTATAAGCCACACTCTTCATTAAGGGGCTAGTAATGCCAGGAACATGCACTGAGGTGATATGGTGTGTTGGATATGTGTAAGCTACATGTCTGGAACTCTCCCGCTACTCACACACTCTCTCATTTATAACGGCCAATAGGAGCCAAGCCCCCTCTCTTGCACCCAGGAATTCATTTTCTGCTGCAGAGTATATTTCCCCCTCTGCTCTCACCCCCTTTTCTCACTCGCTTTTTCTCTCTCTCTTTCAATCTCCCTCTCTCAATATCCCACCCTCTCTCTCACACTCTCTCTCTCCCTCTCTCTTTATCCCTTTCCCTCTATCCCTCCCTCTTGTATAATGGGACTGGTCAGCAGCAAAATAGGCAGGATTTATTCTTCAAAGATCAAAGGCAGTGTTGAGTGTTCCACTATCGCCTAAAGGGAGACATGAAAAAGGGAAAGAGCTATTTTTCTGCCTCAGTCTGCATCATAAGTCATGTAATATCAAATCAAATCAAATTTTATTTGTCACATACACGTGTTTAGCAGATGTTATTGCGAGTGTAGCGAAATCCTTGTGCTTCTAGCTCCGACAGTGCAGTAATATCTAACAATTTCACAACATATACCCAATACACACAAATCTAAGTAAGGAATGGAATTTAAGAATATATACATATATGGACAAGCAATGACAGAGCGGCATGGACTAAGATACAGTAGAATATTATAGAATACAGTATATACATATGAGATGAGTAGTGCAATATATGTAAACATTATTAAAGTGGCCAGTGATTTCAATAGGCAGCAGCAGCCTCTAATGTGCTAGTGATGGCTATTTAACAGTCTGATGGCCTTGAGATAGAAGCTGTTTTTCATTCTCTCGGTCCCAGCTTTGATGCACCTGTACTGACCTCACCTTCTGGATGATAGCGGGGTGAACAGGCAGTGGCTCGGGTGGTTGATGTCCTTGATGATCTTTTTGGCCTTCCTGTGACATCGGGTGCTGTAGGTGTCCTGGAGGGCGGGTAGTTTGCCCCCGGTAATGCGTTCGGCAGACAGCACCACCCTCTGGAGAGCCCTGCGGTTGCGAGCAGTGCAGTAGCCATACCAGGCGGTGATACAGCCCGACAGGATGCCCTCAATTGTGCATCTGTAAAAGTTTGTGAGGGTTTTAGGTGCCAAGCCAAATTTCTTCAGCCTCTTGAGGTTGAAGAGGCTCTGTTGCGCCTTCTTCACCAAACTGTCTGCGTGGGTGGACCATTTCAGTTTGTCAGTGATTTGTACGCCAAGGAATTTAAAGCTTTCAACCTTCACTGCGGTCCCGTCGATGTGGATGGGGGGTGCACCCTCTGCTGTTTCCTGAAGTCCACGATCATCTCCCAGAGCCCACCACACTCCCAGAGCCCTCACCTCCGCCCTGTAGGCTGTTTCGTCATTGTAGGTAATCAAGCCTACTACTGTTGTGTCGTCTGCAAACTTGATGATTGAGTTGGAGGCGTGCTTGGCCACGCAGTCATGGGTGAACAGGGAGTACAGAAGGGGGCTGAGCACGCACCCTTGTGGGGCCCCAGTGTTGAGGATCAGCGAAGTGGAGATGTTGATTCCTTCCTTCACCACCTGGGGGCAGCCCGTCAGGAAGTCCAGGACACAGTTGCACAGAGTGGGGTTCAGACCCAGGGCCTCAAGCTTAATGATGAGCTTGGAGGGTATTATGGTGTTGAATGCTGAGCTATAGTCAATGAACAGCATTCTCACATAGGTATTCCTCTTGTCCAGATGGGATAGGGCAGTGTGCAGTGTGATGGCGATTGCATCGTCTGTGGATCTATTGCGGCAGTAAGCAAATTAAAGTGGGTCTAGGGTGACAGGTAAGGTAGAGGTGATATGATCCTTGAATAGTCTCTCAAAGCACTTCATGATGACAGAGGTGAGTGCTACGGGGCAATAGTCATTTAGTTCAGTTACCTTTGCTTTCTTGGGTACAGGAACAAGGGTGGCCATCGTGAAGCATGTGGGGACAGCAGACTGGGATAGGGACAGATTGAATGTGATGGTTCGCGCTTTCAGTTTTGCGCAAATGCTGCCATCTATTCACGGTTTCTGGTTAGGGTAGGTTTTAATAGTCACAGTGGGCACAACATCTCCTATGCACATACTGATAAACTCAGTCACCATTTCATTGTTGTGGGCACTAAAAAGTCTCCTCTCTATGTGTGTTGTTGTTAAACTTGAATGCATCTCCATTTCATGCACCGTAAAATGGTGATATCGATTATTTGGGGGGTTTAAAGACCATTGTTTAATGTTGTGGAATAACCCAGAAGAACAGAAGAAAAAATATCAACATTTTAATCACACACCACGTTTTCATGTCGCTGTTTTACAAGCTACCCCTCATCATCACTTCTCAGAACCGTGAAGATGTTAAAGAAAAATACTCTCTAAAGTCATCCACACTTCCACAGGCACCGATGGAAGGAGGTAGCAGAACGAATGTATTTCCACAGACTGACTATACGCCCTAAGACGAGTTAATAAAGGTTAGCATGTTTCCCCTCCGGCTCTGCACTGCGCAGGCTGCTGCTCTCCCAGATCAGATTGCTTTCTCACATAAAGCCTAATACTTACAGGGAGCCAAATGTGAAAAGGCTTCGTGCAAGTATCAAACGTCTTCACAGCAATTTAAAGGTGAACCTGGAGGTTATATTTCCCTCTCAACTCAAAGTCAAGGAGCAGGAGGGTAAACCAAAAGAAAAGCAAAAAAAAACTAAGATGTAAGCACATTGTTTGTCATCTGCCAGTACCAATTCATGTAACATTCAACGGTTGAGATGGGGTTTGACTTGTGAGATGTAAACCGACGGATTTAAATGAATCTCTCTCTACTGTTTCACAAAGACACAAACAGTTGCTCATATTTTTGAAAGGTTAGCAGGGCTTTGGGTGGGAGCAAACAGAAGAATAAATGTCATGGGAGAAAAAAAAAGAAAGAAACCACCCTTGTTGCACATGTTTAATTTAACTAGCCACAATGGCAGCAACAAAAGACAAGAGAAAGAAAAACCATGTAGAACCATGTGACTAGCCTTGTGTGGATGGTAATGGTAGGTATTGTGTTTTCTGCATAAGTGGCTCAGACACACTCAATTCATCACACGCACGCACACACACACACACAATTCATCAGGCACACACATGCATGTACAGTATGTTACTGACCCAGATAAGTTAAGAAGTCGAACGGATGAAATATGCACCCCGCTGAGGGAGGGAGGAACAGGGGCGCCTGGAGAGAGCGAGAGAAAAGAGAGAAGAGCTCTTTAGGGGCATGAGGGAGATTTGTCACTGTCACCACCTACAATAGAGGAAAAGGGAGCCGACTGGGACGGTTGTGAATGTACTCTTTGGGTACAGTGGCGCACGCTGGGACACAGGAAGCCAACGCAGACCAATACAGACCTCCCTGATGGTAAATGTCTAGAGCCCCCACGGTCACGAGAGAGAGGAGGATGAAGGAGGAGGAGAGGAAAGGAGAGAGGGATGGCCCCCATGGTCACAAGAGAGGGGGATGAGAACAGAAGAGGATAGAGGAAGAGCGTCTACTTTTAACATCTAGACTAGAGCCCCCCTGGTCATGAGAGAGAGGAGGATGACAGGAGGAGAGGATAAAGGGAGAGGATAAAGGGAGAGGGTCTACTTTTTAATGAGGTGTGAAGGCTGTGACAAGGTCCCTGCATTACTCATTTGAATATATTTCTAAAATATGAGTAATTAGTGATAGTCTTCTGTTCAAATCTATATATCTATCTCTACCTCTTACAGTAATGTTACTTTAACATGAACCTGAATATTACATTATATGATATGAATATCACTAGCTACCTACCTAGAATATTTCAGAGATGAGGTGAATCCGTTGAGATATGTCAGATACACTGTGTGTGGGTGTGGGTGTGCATGTTTGAGGCGTGTGCGTGTGTGTTTTCATGTTTGTGTGTGTCTAGGGTTGCAAAGCTACCGGTAATTTACCAAAGTTACCGGAATCTTCTGTAATGTTGGTAATAACAGGTAATTTATGGCAATCTATGGTAACTTTGGTAATTTATACTTGAATTCCTTTTAAAACGTTTTTTTTTATATCTGTGTCCATATTGTCCATGCGTTTCTAGTGGATAGACCTTATGGTTCAAGAGAAAATAGTCTAATTAATGAAAATAACATTTTTATCGACAATGGCATTATTTTCAATTAGGCCTAACTCTGCAACTGTTCCAACTATTTACTTTTTTTCACAACTGCCACCAGCTTGGCGCCAAAATATTTACAACAAAGACAAAATAAAATAAATAAAAAAGTGTGTAAAAAAATATAAAGGATATTTCAAGTTGAAACCCTCATATTAAACACAACTGGTATTCACTAAATTGATGGTTTATATTCAGGATAATGTTTGACACCTTTGTCAGTCTATTTTTTTCTTCATTTTTTTTGTGATAAGGCCACAAGGAGGGCCAGAGATAATTACAGGCACCTGTGATAATCTGAAGCACTCAAAAGGGCCACTAGTGTCTTGTGATAAATGACAAAAAATCATTGAAGGTTACCCAAATTCTGGTAGTTTACTGGTAAACTTTGAAAGTTTCCAGTAGTATACCCTCCCTTTGCAACCCTATGTGTGTCAGACATGAATTTTGTCCATGAGACAAGGTAGTGTGAATGAGAATTGGAGTCAGACTTTCCTGAAAAGAGCCAGGGATTTTGATGTGCTTTGTTTCAAATGAAATATATCTGGGGGAGGGAGTTTGTCAAAGAGATAAAAGTCTGAAAAGAAATAATCCTCAACACTTCATTCGGTTAACCAGCTTGCCCCAGATACCAGGCCCATTGTGTCTATGTGAATGATTGTTTGTATGTGTATGTGTGTGTACTTCTGTGTGTCTTTCTGCGTGTTTGCCTGTGTGTGTGTGATTGTGTTTCTCCATGCCGTATGTGTGTTTATGTATGTGTGTGATTGTCTATGTGTGCGTATGCATATGTCTGCATATTTGCATAAGACAGACAGATGCACTTCTATCTTGAGCTCTTCCTCTTTGATTCGTTGCTTGAGAGGATACAGAGTCTGAACTTTTGGAACCCATCCAAACTTTCCCCCTCTCTGACGTCTTGCTCTTCAGTCTGTCTGATCACAAACATGGCGATTGGACTCATTATCTTCAAATCGTATGCAAAAGACACAAACAATTTTTTGTCATAAGCCGGTGCAGTAATTGCGGGCGGTTTGATTATCCTTTGCTAATAGCCATGCCTGGCCTGCGATTACCATATTGTATGTTAATACTGTATTTATTCCTGCTGAATTGGCCTGGATTCAAGTGATCGTCACCCCCAAAAAATGTTTAGGTCCTCTACAGCACCCCACTTACACCTGTCCCTCTCCCTTTGCCTGTGGGAAGCGGTTACCATGACATTGCATACAGACACTAGTGAAAATGTACACACCCCTTGCACAGTCGTCACATCTTTATTTTTTATTTTTTATGAATTTGTCAAATGTTCTATACCTTTTCTTTCACTTTGAAAATATGTAGTAGATTGTGTAGATCTGTAGGGAATATCCAATTTAATCCCTTTTTAGATTACATGTTAAGGCAGCAGCCTGTGAAGACTGTGCAAGGGGTGTGTAGACTTCCACTAGGCACTGTATTACCTCTTTAATTCAAAAGATCGTCATCTTAACCATGGCAGTGTAATGTTTCTATTTTGTTAGCTCTCTTCATATCTTTTTTTATATAGATTTATGTTCTGTAATTCAGCGAGCCGTGATCAGTAAACATACCTTACACACACACATCTCCAGAAATAGATGCTCAAATTGACACACAAACAAACAGATATAGAATGTGTGCAAGCGCTATTTACTCAACTATTCCCCTAACAAGACCGAGCAGAGGAAGATGGTAGAAGGAGAAGGAGGGGTGGAGGTTTGGGGGGGGATGTGATGCAGAGGCGACAGCATCCTAACAGGCCCATTGCTTAGGTGATGTGTTCAGAGTGACAGGGCCCCATCTCTGTCAACAAAATATGTTAACTCAGTCTGCCAGCGCAGAGGATCACCGCTGCTGATACGGCAAACGGAGCCAGCGTACGCAGACACACACACACACAGCGATAAGCCTTCCCATCTCTGCCTCTATTTTAGCTCCCACATCCCTGCAATGGATTATATCAAATTGGAAACTGGCTGTTTACAAAGCTGGAGCAGTGTTGAGCACTATGTCTCTGTCAAAGACGCCTCCCACTTGGCACAGACATCAATTCGACGTCTATTCCACGTTGTCTCAACGTAATTTAATTGAAATGACGTGGAAACAATGCTGATTCAACCAGTGTGTGTCCAGTGGGCTGGCTCCCTGACAATGGTCCTGTAACAATGAGTTGTGGCGGCTACAGCAGCCGGCTGCAATTTTGGGGATAGAGAGCAGAAACAAGCCTAAAAGCCAATTTATGCTTGATCCGAAAATGTGGTCAGAGGCTTCATAAGGAGGGTGTGACGGAGCCTCCGGAGGCATGCAGAGGCCAAATCTAGCGCCGTACCGCATCGCCGTGCGCCTCTCACATTTTTTTACAATGCGGAGGCTCCGTATAACTCCGCATTGACATGATTGGTTGATGGTAGGTGGGGGCGGGAGGTCCTATATAAACACAAACTCACTTCCTTGACAACTTCCTTCACAACAGCTCTGCTCTGCTCTGCAATGCGCAAAAATTATGTTTGCTCTGACTTCTGCGGAGGCCGCATCTCAGTAAATACTGTACAGCCACTGCAGACGTCAGATTGACCATGCAGCACCTTTTAAGCAGATGACGAATTAGGAAACGGATAACAGTGTCACACCATTACTCATTCGGAAATATAAAGGCAGAAGTTGTCCCCCTGTCATGATCAAAAAGTGTTTACAACATGGATGTGTCATGTGGAACTTATGCCAACATTCGCTAATTGGTGTGATGGGACAGAATAAAAAGGGACACCTCTTTGTCACGACTTCCTCCGAAGCTGCCTCCTCTCCTGGTTCGGGCAGGCTTCGGCGTTCGTCGTCACTGGCCATCTAGCCACTGCCTCTCCTCATCTCATCATTCCATTTGTTTTGTCTTGTTTATTACACACACCTGGTTCATATCCCCTCATCAGTACCTGTATAAGTGTTCCCTCTGCCACCTTGTCTTTGTGTGTGATTGTTATTTGTGAGGATAGTGAAGCTCGGTGGAGCTCCTTGTATTTTGTATTCACCGGGTTATTTTCCCTGTTTGCCTTGTTTGTTCCAGTGTGCCTGTTTTGCACACTGGACTGTTTTTATGCTTTACTGCGTACTCTGTATTCCGGAATAAATCCTGTTATTCTGTGATTTACACTCCTGTGCCTGACTCCTTCAAATCACCCATCACACTCTTCATCATTTATTTTGATTTTTTTCTCTCTAAAACTTGTCACAGCAGCCGGGATGAAAACCGACCGCAGAAATCCCTAACGTGCCACCATCACAATCTGCATTTTATTTTCATCTTGTCAGCCGCAATGCTTTGTCAGTTTTGTCGCCTCTTTGGAGAGGTCTCTGTTGTTTGGAATAATTGAAAGAGCAACTGAGTTTTTAGAATCAGTGGAAACTGTGAACGTGGTTCGGGCTTCGATAATGTTTTTCTCCATCATTTCATCCAGGGAGAAATAATGATACAAAAAGAAAGAAAATGAACGTCGTTGAAATGAAATATGACTTCAAAGTCATGACACTGATAAGACAAAGCACAACAGATCAAGCTACTACACACCTGGGGTTTGAGATGCATCATTTAAGAAGAAAAAAAAAGATTCGCCAGACAGCGACGCTGACATAGATGTTTTGTTCCTGAGTATGAGTGATGTTACCAGGGGTTAAACTCAGTGCTGGAGCAATCTTGGAGATTATTTGGCATTGTCTGAAGTCTGTAGTACAACGTATGTTGTGAGACTTCTGAAGCATACATCTACTGTACAGTATGGGCCCAACACTCAAGCACACACGGCACCGGCATCCATAGATCATACTACTGTTCAATGACTTATATGTGCACACACACTCGCATACACATTCTCACGCACACCCCCACCACCCACATACACAAACAACACCCCCCCCCCCCCAGATACACACACTCCCCCACACACATACACACTCTTCCATTGACAACCACCCCTGATCCTCTCACCCTGAAACAGATCTGTCAAACACACGGGACTTGTCTGAAGTCGGTACCTACGATCTGCCAACTTCTGTCTGTAGCGTCCGAACAGTTTGGGCCACATACTATGACCCCTCTATGGAAAGGTGAGACTCTCATGAACAAGTACAGGTTGTTTTGCTCTAGGACATCCACAAGCCTCACAAGACTCATCTGAAGGTAACCCGGTACCAGTTTAAAAATGAATGGAAGTATACACTGAGTGTACAAAACATTAGGAACACCTGCTCTTTCCAATGGCATTTTAAATGTTTTGTCATTTAGCAGACACTCTTATCCAGAGCGACTTACAGTTAGTGAGTGCATACATTATTTTTTTATTTTTCATACTGGCCCCCCGTGGGAATCGAACACACAACCCTGGCGTTGCAAATGCCATGCTCTACCAACTGAGCTACATCCCTGCCGGCCATTCCCTCCTCTACCCTGGACGACGCTGGGCCAATTGTGCGCCGCCCCATGGGTCTCCCGGTCACGGCCGGCTACGACAGAGCCTGGATTCGAACCAGGATCTCTAGTGGCACAGCTAGCACTGCGATGCAGTGCCTTAGACCACTGCGCCACTCATAAACTGACCAGGTGAATCCAGGTGAAAGCTATGATCCCTTATTGATGTCACCTGTTACATCCACTTCAATCAGTGTAGATGAAGGGGAGGAGACAGGTTAAAGAAGGATTTTTAAGCCTTGAGAGATGGATTGTGTATGTGTGCCATTCAGAGGGTGAATGGGCAAGACAGAAGTTCCTTTGAACGGGGTATGCTAGTAGGTGCCAGGCGCACCGGTTTGAGTGTCAAGATGAGTGTCAGTTGTGTCAAGCTGCTGGCTTTTTCATGCTCAACAGTTTCCTGTGTGTATCAAGAATGTTCCACCACCCAAAGGACTTCCAGCCAACTTGACACAACTGTGGGAAGCATTGGAGTTAACATGGGCCAGCATCCCTGTGGAACGCTTTCAACACCTTGTAGAGTCCGTGCTCTGACGAATTGAGGCTGTTCTGAGGCCAAAAAGGGGTGCAACTTAGTAATAGGAAGGTGTTCCTAATGTCTTATGCACTCAGTATACTGTATATGGAAGTAGTTTAGTGTCCAAAAAATGTGGTTAAATGTGGGTAAAACAAATGATATCCTTATATAGGACAAACACTTTAAAACAAACTCCCTTCTGATTAATATTTTGATTATCTGTTTTTCCATGTATGAATCTGTTATTCTGTGCGTTATTTTATTAGCCCTCTGATTACAATGAAGAGCAGACCGCTCTGTTCTGGGCCAGCTGCAGCTTAGCTAGGTCTTTCTTTGCAGTACTTGACTATATCACTGGACAATAATCAAGATAAGATACAACTAGAGCCTGCAGGACATGCTTTGTGGAGTGTGGTGTCAAAAAGGCTGATAATCTCTTTATTACGGACAGGCCTATTACAGCACAGATATCCCTAAATGGGTTTATCATGGAAAAAGACATGGTAGCATGTCATAATAACTCTACGTAATAAATAATTTATAATGGATTAGTAAATAGTTTATTTATAAGTTATTAATCCTTACTCCCACAATTGTAAATGTAAGTAACCTAGTTATTCACACATTTATAAAAAAACTTTTAAAATATTTAATAATGATTCATAAGATCACTCATAAGATGCCTTCAGAAAGTATTCATACCCTGTGACTCCACATTTTGTTTTGTTACAGCCTGAATTCAAAATGGATTACATATATATTTTTCAGCCATCTACACACAATACCCAATAATGACAAAGTGAAAACTTGTTTTTTGAATGTTTGCAAATGTATTGAAAATGAAATACAGAAATATCTCATATACATAAGTATTCACACCCCTGAGTCAATACTTTGTAGAAGCACCATTCGCAGAGAGGTAAGTCTCTAAGAGCTTTCCACTCCTGGATTGTGCAACATTTGCCCAATATTCCCTTCAAGCGCTATCAAATTGGTTGTTGATCATTGCTAGACACCATTTTCAAGTCTTGCCATAGATTTTCAAGCAGATTTAAGTCAAAAATGTAACTCAGCCACTCAGGAACATTCACTGTCTTCTTGGTAAGCAACTCCAGTGTAGATTTGGCCTTGTGTGTTAAGTTATTGTCCTGCTGAAAGGTGAATTCATCTCCCAGTGTCTGGTAGAAAGCAGACTGAACCAGGTTTTCCTCTAGGATTTTGCCTGTGCTGAGCTCCATTCTGTTTCCTTTTTATCCTGCAAAACTCCCCAGTCCTTAATGATTACAAGCAAACCCATAACATGATGCAGCCACCACTATGCTTAAAAATATGGAGAGTTGTACTTAGTAATGTGTTGTATTGGATTTGCCCCAAACATAACACTTTGTATTTAACTTCACCATGCTCAAAGGGATAATCAAAGTCTGTTTTGTTTTTGTTTTTTTACCCATCTACCAATTACGTGCCCCTCTTTGCGAGGCATTGGAAAACCTCCCCTGTCTTTGTGGTTGAAATCTGTGTTTGAAATTCACTGCTCAACTGAGGGACCTTACAGATAATTGTATGTGTGGAGTACAGAGATGAGGTAGTCATTCAAAAATCATGTTAAATACTATTATTGCACACAGACTGAGTCCATGCAACTCATTATGTGACTTGTTAAGCAAATATGTACTCCTGAACTTATTTAGGCTTGCCATAACAAAGGGGTTTAATACTTATTGAACCAAGACATTTCAGATTTTAATTTTAATAAAAACACAAATCATTCCACTTTGACATAATGGGGTATTGTGTGTAGGCCTGTGACAAATCATCTCAATTTAAATCATTATAAATTCAGGCTGTAACACAACAACATTTGGAAAAAGTAAAGGGGTTTGAATACTTTCTGGAGGCACTGTAGGTCCTTATAAACCATTTACAAATTATTAGTTAAGTCTTTTTGCCTGGCTTCGTCTAATGTGTGGGCTATTTATACTTTACAGATACTTTAAAAATGTTTTGAGTGACCAGGGTAATTTCTCACAAACATATTAACATGCCATTGGTAGACATTCCAGTAGTACCTGATGTTCAACTCTGACACCCTCTGGTGGCATTTTCTAAATTACACTTAATATTGTATACTACTTACAAAGTTAATTTCAGTTTCAACACCATAAGTAAGAACTGTGGTTTTGTGATAAAGGTGTCAGAATCAATGTGACTTTTACAGATGTCGAGATACAGCAGGCCCAAAAAAACTGAAATGTACATTTATTTACTATAATTTTTTCGGCAGGGTTCCCAAATTGTCAAATGTTGGGGAATAAGTTTGCGTTTAGACAGGCAGCCTAATTCTGATAGTTTTTCCACTAATTGGTATTTTGACAAATCATATCCGATTTTTCAGAGCTGATCTAATTGGTCAAAAGACCAATTAGTGAAAGAAAATACTAGAATTTAGCTGCCTGTGTAAAAGCAGCCTAAGAGATTTGAAAGTATACAGTTGAAGTCGGAAGTTTACATACACCTTAGCCAAATACATTTCAGCTCAGTTTTTCACAATTGCTGACATTTAATCCTAGTAAGAATTCCCTGTCTTAGGTCAGTTAGGATCACCACTTCATTTTAAGAATGTGAAATGTCCGAATAATATTAGAGAGAATGATTTATATCAGCTTTTGTTTCTTTCATCACATTCCCAGTGGATCAGAAGTTTACATACACTCAATTAGTATTTGGAAGCATTGCCTTTAAATTGTTTAACTTGGGTCAAACGTTTCAGGTAGTATCGTATCTGAAGATTATGTCTCTGTTAAATGTTTTTCATGAAGAAATGGAATGTTGTTTGTGTTAGTATCAAGAGGGAATGTTTTGGGTGTGACGCCATATACAACAGACCGGAAGTGTCTTGTAGACAGGGGAGACTGGGGATTGGCCAGAAGAGGGAGCTTCATTGTTTATAAATAGGGGGGTTAAACGAAGAAGAAGTGAGAACGAGCAGCCATTCGGAGGCGTCGCTCTCCGGGTGTCATGTCACCTGTCATTTATGCTGTAACCTCGTGATTTTAATAAAAGCCTCTAACACGATGCAGCATAGACGGACTCTTTGTTGACAGCAATAATGGCCACCATTCACCCGATACGACATAATGGCGCCCAACGTGGGGCTGGGTTTGCGTCTCTTCCTTGTTTCAGTCAACCGCCAGGCTAACTCGCTTTGAAGCATGGCCAAAAAATGGTGAGTTTTTCTTACCGCTTCGGAGTTTGTTAGATTGGATACGACTTGTGTACACTGGAGAGATGTACCATTCCGACCTTGCCTCGGGTGGCGTTATTGCGGTCGACTAGAGTCTGCTAAAATTTATTCCATTGGAAACGGCAGATAATTGGGAGTTTTTAGAGCATTAAACGGTAGGATTTAAGTATTGAAGTGACGATTAAGGCAGATATGCGCATTCTTTAGGGCACTGTACCATTTAAGACCTCCAGGGGGGGCCATTTTAGATGTGGGCCGGGCAAATCCGTTTACACGATAGAATGGGTGGACGGTGGTTTTTTTTTTGTTAAAGAGAGCTCGGATTAATGAGGTTTATCTGATTGTGATTATGATTTGACTTTCGTCCGACGGGATGTCTGATTGGGTCTAATTTCTCGGTGTAATGCTCATTAGTCCCGGTAGCAAAAACGGTAGGATAAATATGTTTAAAAGGAAATAGGGCAGTGCAGGATATGTTTGTTTGTGTAGTAGGCCGCAGTTAGCTAGAGGCTAAGGCTAATGTTAATGCTAATTGTGTTGTGTGCTACATGCTAATGTATCCTTAGAGACTCCATTGCGATGGATTAAAGTCTCTTAAATTTGTCTCTCTGTGTTTTAAGTCAGGTTATATGTTTTGTGAGCGCTGTTAAATGTTGTTTGACTATAAGGGGGAAACGGGAGTTACAGCTGGATTGTTAGTCTGTCTGTGTGGGGAGAGAGTCCACGGTGAAAAAGCATGGGGTTGAATGGATGTGCGCATGTGCGTGATTTTGCGAAACTACACTACAGAAAGGGGGAGTTTATGACACGAGATTAGGACACGTTTTGGTTTACGGCACTAAAACTACGACATGCGGTTGTGCTCAGCCTACAAAACAAAATGGTTGGTTGAGGTCATAGGTCCCATTTGGGAGCTGCAGGGGCAGACAGAGAAACACACGGACAAAGAGAAGATAGATTTTAGCACGATTATTTTAGTTTCAACGGCGGCTGGTTAAAGATGAAACTTGTTTTGTGACCTATTGAATTTATACATTAAATATATGTTGGCGAAGTATAATGAATTGAATTAAATAATTAAAAGACGATTAAAATTAAATAAAAATGTTTTTGAGCGATCTATTTAGTTCTGATTTTAGTCTTAGAGTGAATAATGGGTGAACGAAGGAATATTGAATATGGTGAAATAACTCAGGGATTGCATTAACTACTAAAAGCTGTTTCTGTGTCTTTGTCCCTTGTCATGAGAGACAGGAGAGAGGGGGAGCGAGGAGATACAGGAAGTGATCACGTGACGCGGCAGAGGATCAAGTAAAAAAAAAAAGGTTTGAGACTGTTACAAGATATGTGAGGTTATGACAATTTTACATAGGCTTGGCAATTTTACATAGATATGCGCATTCTTTAGGGCACTGTACCATTTAAGACCTCCAGGGGGGGCCATTTTAGATGTTGGGCCGGCAAATCCGTTTACACGATAGAATGGGTGGACGGTGGTTTTTTTTTTGTTAAAGAGAGCTCGGATTAATGAGGTTTATCTGATTGTGATTATGATTTGACTTTCGTCCGACGGGATGTCTGATTGGGTCTAATTTCTCGGTGTAATGCTCATTAGTCCCGGTAGCAAAAACGGTAGGATAAATATGTTTAAAAGGAAATAGGGCAGTGCAGGATATGTTTGTTTGTGTAGTAGGCCGCAGTTAGCTAGAGGCTAAGGCTAATGTTAATGCTAATTGTGTTGTGTGCTACATGCTAATGTATCCTTAGAGACTCCATTGCGATGGATTAAAGTCTCTTAAATTTGTCTCTGTGTTTAAGTCAGGTTATATGTTTTGTGAGCGCTGTTAAATGTTGTTTGACTATAAGGGGGAAACGGGAGTTACAGCTGGATTGTTAGTCTGTCTGTGTGGGGAGAGAGTCCACGGTGAAAAAGCATGGGGTTGAATGGATGTGCGCATGTGCGTGATTTTGCGAAACTACACTACAGAAAGGGGGAGTTTATGACACGAGATTAGGACACGTTTTGGTTTACGGCACTAAAACTACGACATGCGGTTGTGCTCAGCCTACAAAACAAAATGGTTGGTTGAGGTCATAGGTCCCATTTGGGAGCTGCAGGGGCAGACAGAGAAACACACGGACAAAGAGAAGATAGATTTTAGCACGATTATTTTAGTTTCAACGGCGGCTGGTTAAAGATGAAACTTGTTTTGTGACCTATTGAATTTATACATTAAATATATGTTGGCGAAGTATAATGAATTGAATTAAATAATTAAAAGACGATTAAAATTAAATAAAAATGTTTTTGAGCGATCTATTTAGTTCTGATTTTAGTCTTAGAGTGAATAATGGGTGAACGAAGGAATATTGAATATGGTTGAAATAACTCAGGGATTGCATTAACTACTAAAAGCTGTTTCTGTGTCTTTGTCCCTTGTCATGAGAGACAGGAGAGAGGGGGAGCGAGGAGATACAGGAAGTGATCACGTGACGCGGCAGAGGATCAAGTAAAAAAAAAAGGTTTTGAGACTGTTACAAGATATGTGATGTTATGACAATTTTACATAGGCTTGGCAAATACTATTTCATTAAAAATTGCATTTTGGAGGCTCTGTGCCTCACTGGGGTTTGATGGGGGTTGTGTTGGGAATCAAGGATTGACATTATTCTGTAAATTTAAGATAATTAGAGCTGATAGAGCAAGGGGTTTATGGGAATTGGAGTAATGATAGGGTTAGAGGCTTTGTTTTTGGGGGATTGCTTTGAAGTTGACTGACTTACTTGCATTTGATGGGTTGTGGTAAGATAGTCAACACTAATTGATAAATTGGTGACATAGAATATAGAAATAAAAAATTGGTTTTAAATTATTCATAATTTTTAATTGGTTTTTTAATTGTTTTTTTATTTTTAATTAAAGGGTTTTTGAATAAAACATTTAATTGAATTTTTTAATATTCATATTTTGGGTGATTTATTGGAGTTGTTAGGTTTATATTAATAATTAGAGGGGGGGAAGCCATAGGCTATACAGTCTAAAATAAAATAATTCACGATAAAGGAATATAAAAGGGTTGTTACAATGGGGAGAAAGGACAGCAAGGCTAGATGAAGGTGATTACACCGATTGATATAGGGGAAAAATAGTAATCCTTTAACTAAAGGAGTGTTAGAAAGTAGTGTTAGAAAAACTAATGGCAGATGTTAGTACACCTTTCTCACATACGGATTCAGCAAAAAAGACACCCACCTTATGAGAAGGAAGCTTTCAGTGATCATCCAGCAGGGTGATTGTTGCATCAGAGATGAAGATGAATAATAGATAGAGGACAAGCAGAAACGACGATGAAGATGGATCAAAACTCCAGAAGGAAGAAAATGAGATGTCTGGAAGAGAAGAGTGAGGTTAAAGAAGACGAGGAGGATGAAGATGAGAGTGATGATGAAGAGGTCATGCATGGGTGGATATGACTCTGTGATCAGATGGAAGTTGAAGGAAGAAGGATACACGAGATTTGATCTCTGATGGAAGTTGAAGATGAAGATTTGGAGATTAAAGGTGCTTTATGTTCAAGAGGATTTTATCCTACAATGACTAGCAAAGAAGAAATAGAAGGAGATATAGACCGATGTTTATCATGCCTGGATAAAGCAAATAGTTTAGAAGTAACACAGCTGAAGATACAGAAGAGGAGAAACTGCTGAGAGGATCCCAAGAATTGGAGAAGAAGAAGGAGAAGATAAGTTTTGGTTATGAAGAATCAGAGTGAACCAAATCAACAATCACTGTTACAGCTTCAACTGAACAATATCAAATGCAATTGTATCAGCCACCAAGGGCGACACCAGTTGATTCATATCCAAAGCCAGTTTCTGGACAGACACAGAATTGAAGAGGATGAGAAGAAATAGGAGGAGGAAGATTTCAGCTACACTTCCAGCAACTTTCAGAAGACTGTTATAATTGTGGACAGATTGGGTACTTTACCTGTTAATGCAACAAGTCAGGAGGAAACAACAGAGGAAGATAAAGGAGCAAGTGAAGATCACCTGTTAGTGCCTAGAAGATCCGGAAGGGGGGTATCAGCTGAGAGCATCGATTAGAGAAGAAGAGAAAATAGCTAACAATTGAAGTGAAAACAACCGACCATTAGAAGTGATGGTGAATAGTGGAAAAACGTATCTGTGTTCAGCCTAAAGAGGTTAAACATCTCACTAATTGATAACTAATTAGGATAGGGATTTGAGGTAGTAAAACAGTTACTTACTCTTAAGGTACTAATATTAGAAGATACTGTTATTGCAGTGTTGGGAAGAGATGCATTGTTTAAATTGAATTGTACAATAAGATGTACACTAGACGACTGTCTATTAGACAATCTGTCTGAAAAGTTAAAAGGGGGGACTGTTTATTCTGGGTTACATTCTTACACTAAGAGATTTCAGGCTAGGCTAAAAGGTGTTTAGTCGTTTGCCAAGTCTGTGTGTAATGAGTCAGAAGCAGGTGGGGAACTTTCCCAATCACATATTCTAAAAATTTGGTGGTAAGGGATTTTGTGAATAAATCAGGGGGAAAAGTTTTAAATGTTATGAGAGAAAAGATTAGATTAAAATAAGTTAGGAGTAGATTAGGGTTGAAGGAACTCTGAGACAGTAAGCTAAGTTTCAAAGTTAGTAATAAGAGAGAGAGAGAGAACAGTGATGAAGGACATTTTAAAGTTTAGTGGGAAGATATGGTAGGAGTTTAGATCTGTTAGGAGCCGATGCATTGATAAGAGAAGATTGAGGGTGATTGAGTATCTATAGTTACAGTTCCCAGCAGGGAGATCAAGGTAATTATAGGTGTATTTTTTATAATCAAAAGTTTGAAAGTCAGGGATTTAGAGAAAGGACTGAGATTTGGGGAAAAAGTGACACTAGTGGTGATAGATGGAAGTACAAGCAGAGACAACTTTTCTTTGGGGAAAATTAGGAGTAACTAAGGACATTAACACTTCAGGTTATTGGAACAACAGGGAGAAGCAATTTAACTCTTTCAACATTGATAGTTATTAAAGCCATAAATATATCGCATTTGATTATAAGGGAACCAATACAGTACCAATTTTAGGGGAAAGAATACTTATTAGGGTTAGGATGGGGACGTTCCTCCCATATGGAGAGATAATTATGGAGAATAAGTATTGTTATCAGGACCAGATGTAGAAGCGGTGTCCCCTAGTCAGAGGAGGGATAGTTTGTACAACGATATGAAGTAGAAGAGGTTAGGAGTGACTGTTCACTTATGTTGCGTAATGTTACAGAGAAAGGTCAGGGAGAATATATGTATACTTATCTAGTGCAAGCATTAGAAGTTGTTCCGGTTAAGAATTATGGGTTAAAGGGCTATGTAATTCGTAAAGTGACGCTTATAATGGAAGATTTGAGGTCTGTTGACGTTTCCACAGTCATTGAGGGAGTTCAGGAGGAGTAGATTACAGTAGTCACTCCAACAGTAGATAATACACAGAGGATAATGGGAACTTTTGCACTAGAAGTAATTAGGGTTGATACAGCAATTAAGTCAACTACTTTAATGGTAACTTTGGAAGGGATTAGTGATATGATGGCAATAGCAAATGTAGGGAGTATGACATCGATAACAACTTTTCTGAAATTAAATGGGGAATTTTAGACTCATGGGTTATGTTACGGATGGAGAGTGCTGTCAATGATAGTACGAATAGGGTTAAAATAGGAGAGCAGATAGTAGTAGAAAGAATAGAGATTCATCATGGAGGACAGGATGAGGTCTTTGATTTTAATGACAGACAAGGAGAGGTATCTGATCAGTACCGCTCGTTCTTCTGTTGTGGAAATTAGAGATAGATTAACTCATTCTGTAAGATCAGTGAGGAATCTTGAGGGTCCATGTCTGTTGAGAATTCCAGCACCAAACATGTTAGACGGTCGCGCGGCCTCTATCAGGTATGGGTCAGTCTTATGCTTTGTCATGACTGTGGTATCAGCAACAGTCATTGACAGATAAAATAATGTCGTTGTCAGAACAGTGGTTTAAGCCTAGGTTTAAGTGTTCTTGGTTAAATGAATTACCCTATGGGAATTGTTAAATGGGAAAGGAAAATCAGGTAACAACGGAACCCTGAAGTATTCAGGTGAAACATTGAGGGCTAAAAGTTGTTTTTGTTCTAATAAAACATATGAGGTAAAGGGTATGTTTATGGGAATATCAGATTGTGATGATTATAGGATGACTTTGGATAAGCATGACCTTAAGGGTAGTAATGAGAAATATGTTACTTTTTATGTACCAGGTAGTAGGAACAGCAGGACTTTGAGGGTTAAAATATTAGCTTTTGCCTGACAATGTGACTATGGAGAATTTTAGAGATATTTGGAGGAGTTGTGGTGATAAAATATATATTCTTACATTATGGATGGATAGGATTTTGTTACATGTCAACGTTGAAGCTTCCATATGAGGTTTTTACCATTATAAGAGGGATAGCACCGGACACAGCTAGAGATAGGGTTAAAAGGGCGACATGTCATAGTCTTTAAGCCTATCATTGAAGGATAAGTCTAAGGGAGAAGGGGGGACTTTTTCCATGGTATGGTATAACATTTGGGAAGATCATATGGATAATATTAGGTATACTTTGAGTCCAGATAGTTCAGATAGTTATATATGCATTAAAGAATATAAGGGATGCATTTGGGAGATATGACAAATCTTGGTTGCAAAATCAGTTAGGCCCAGTAGGGGCAGTGATGGGTCAGATTTTAGTTTCAGCTTTGATAACACTGTGTGATGTTTGTAATTTGTTACTGACCTTTGAGAAAGCTATGATATTAAGATAGGTTGGAGAGTGCCTGGAGACAACACTCAGATGCCGGTGTTGACTGTTCCTGATCTGGATAAAGATGGACCAGTGGAACTGAATGGATAAAATATCATTTTTTGATTATTTGATCATTTTTTCAAAGTTTTTTTTTCAATATTGGGGTGATGTGTTGGTATGATTTATGAATCAAAGGGGGGAATAGGTTTATGTGATTCATGCATCATTTATATATCAGTTTATACTCTTAGTTGATATTCATGTTTAATTTGAAAGTGTTTGTTTTGCAAAAGATACTGTTTGGTCGTTTCTTTTTCTTCCAGAAGCATTTGGGGGAACATGTGGAGATTGAAATACTCAAACAAAGACAATATGAAGGGACAATATGACTGGAGGAGATGAAACAAGGAGGGTGTGGCTGATTCCATCATCAACAGTCCATTGGAAGTCGAGACTACAGGGAGATGAAGTGTAGTGGACTACATTCCAGTGTCTGCAATGAAATATAGACATGTGTAATACATAATTGTGTAATAGCCTCAGGGATTAATTTTGTAGAATGATGTTTGATGTTATTGAATACATGTGAGGATCTTAGATGTTTTTGTTTATTTCGTGAATGTTTAGGGACAGAGAGGCTAGGAAGGGAGAGTTTCATTGTACGGTCCAATGGGTTGACCAGCCTTACAATGGATATTTATTGGATAGGATTTTGTTTGCAGGGGCTTACATGTGTATTTAATTGCATCATAGTTTCAAAGGCATTTACATGGTTTATGAGGTTATCTGGAGTACCGAGGTGGTTGCCTGGGCAGAGGGACCGTGAGAGAATTTTACTGTCTTGATTGATGGATGGATATCTGAAAAGATGGCTGCCGGACAGTTTTTCGCTCTTACACTCCATAGAGATTTGTTCATAAAGATAGTAATGTATTCACACTTCATAAACAGTTATTTCATAGAAAGGTATTTACACTCTAGAGGAGAATGTTTTTGGTTTAATGTTAAAGATACTCAATAAGATAAATTGTTACTAGTCATAATCCTATTCTGTTTGTTTTCGAGACGTTTAGTTCGTCTCGAAGGGGGGAATATCGTATCTGAAGATTATGTCTCTGTTAAATGTTTTTCATGAAGAAATGGAATGTTGTTTGTGTTAGTATCAAGAGGGAATGTTTTGGGTGTGACGCCATATACAACAGACCGGAAGTGTCTTGTAGACAGGGGAGACTGGGGATTGGCCAGAAGAGGGAGCTTCATTGTTTATAAATAGGGGGGTTAAACGAAGAAGAAGTGAGAACGAGCAGCCATCTGGAGGTGTCATGTCACCTGTCATTTATGCTGTAACCTCGTGATTTTAATAAAAGCCTCTAACACGATGCAGCATAGACGGACTCTTTGTTGACAGCAATAATGGCCACCATTCACCCGATACGACAGTAGCCATCCACAAGCTTCCCACAATAAATTGGGTGATTTTGTCCCATTCCTCCAGACAGGGCTGGTGTAACTGAGTCAGGTTTGTAGGCCTCCTTGCTCGCACACGCTTTTTCAGTTCTGCCCACAAATTTTCTATAGGATTGAGGTCAGGGCTTTGTGATGGCCACTCCAATACCTTGACTTTTTTGTCCTTAAGCCATTTTGCCACAACTTTGGAAGTATGCTTGGGGTCATTGTCCATTTGGAAGACCCATTTGCGACCAAGCTTTTACTTCCTGACTGATGTCTTGAGATGTTGCTTCAATATATCCACATCATTTTACTTCCTCATGATGCCATCTATTTTGTGAAGTGCACCGGTCCCTCCTGCAGCAAAGCACCCCCACAGCATGATGCTCCCACCCCGTGCATCACGGTTGGGATGGTGTTCCTCAGCTTGCAAGCAACCCCATTTTTCCTCCAAACATAACATTGGTCATTATTCCCAAACATTTCTATTTTTGTTTAATCAGACCAGAGCAATTTCTCCAAAAAGTATGATCTTTGTCCCCATGTGCTGTTGCAAACCGTAGTCTGGCTTTTTTATGGCGGTTTTGGAGTAGTGGCTTCTTCCTTGCTGAGCGGCCTTTCAGGTTATGTCGATATAGGACTCGTTACTGTGGATATAGATACATTTCCTCCAGCATCTTCACAAGGTCCTTTGCTGTTGCTCTGGGATTGATTTGCATTTTTCGCACCAAAGTACGTTCATCTCCAGGAGACAGAACCGTCTCCTTCCTGAGCGGTATGACGGCTGCGTGGTCCCATGGTGTTTATACAGTGGGGGAAAAAAGTATTTAGTCAGCCACCAATTGTGCAGGTTCTCCCACTTAAAAAGATGTGCGAGGCCTGTAATTTTCATCATAGGTACACGTCAACTATGACAGACAAATTGAGGAAAAAAAATCCAGAAAATCACATTGTAGGATTTTTAATGAATTTATTTGCAAATTATGGTGGAAAATAAGTATTTGGTCACCTACAATTAAGCAAGATTTCTGGCTCTCACAGACCTGTAACTTCTTCTTTAAGAGGCTCCTCTGTCCTCCACTTGTTACCTGTATTAATGGCACCTGTTTGAACTTGTTATCAGTATAAAAGACACCTGTCCACAACCTCAAACAGTAACACTCCAAACTCCACTATGGTCAAGACCAAAGAGCTGTCAAAGGACACCAGAAACAAAATTGTAGACCTGCACCAGGCTGGGAAGACTGAATCTGCAATAGGTAAGCAGCTTGGTTTGAAGAAATCAACTGTGGGAGCAATTATTAGGAAATGGAAGACATACAAGACCACTGATAATCTCCCTCGATCTGAGGCTCCACGCAAGATCTCACCCCGTGGGGTCAAAATGATCACAAGAACGGTGAGCAAAAATCCCAGAACCACACGGGGGGACCTAGTGAATGACCTTTAGAGAGCCGGGACCAAAGTAACAAAGCCTACCATCAGTAACACACTACGCCGCCAGGGACTCAAATCCTGCAGTGCCAGACGTGTCCCCCTGCTTAAGCCAGTACATGTCCAGGCCCGTCTGAAGTTTGCTAGAGTGCATTTGGATCCTAAACACACCGCCCGGGCAACGAAGGAGTGGCTTCGTAAGAAGCATTTCAAGGTCCTGGAGTGGCCTAGCCAATCTCCAGATCTCAACCCCATAGAAAATCTTTGGAGGGAGTTGAAAGTCAGTGTTGCCCAGCGACAGCCCCAAAATATCACTGCTCTAGAGGAGATCTGCATGGAGGAATGGTCCAAAATACCAGCAACAGTGTGTGAAAACCTTGTGAAGACTTACAGAAAACGTTTGACCTGTGTCATTGCCAACAAAGGGCATATAACAAAGTATTGAGAAACTTTTGTTATTGACCAAATACTTGTTTTCCACCATAATTTGCAAATAAATTCATAAAAAATCCTACAATGTGATTTTCTGGAGAAAAAAAATCTCATTTTGTCTGTCATAGTTGACGTGTACCTATGATGAAAATTACAGGCCTCTCTCATCTTTTTAAGTGGGAGAACATGCACAATTGGTGGCTGACTAAATATTTTTTTTTCCACACTGTACTTGCGTACTATTGTTTGTACAGATGAATGTGGTACCTTCAGGCATTTGGAAATTGCTCCCAAGGATGAACCAGACTTGTGGAGGTCTATAATTATTTTTCTGATGTCTTGGCTGATTTCTTTTCATTTTCCCATGATGTCAAGCAAAGAGGCACTGAGTTTGAAGGTAGTTCTTGAAATACATCCACAGGTACACCTCCAATTGACTCAAATTATGTCAATTAGCCTATCAGAAGTTTCTAAAGCCATGACATCATTTTCTGGAATTTTTTCCAAGCTGTTTTTTAAGGCACAGTCAACTTAGTGTATGTAAACTTCTGACCCACTGGAATTATGATACAGGTAATTATAAGTTAAATAATCTGTCTGTAAACAATTGTTGGAAAAATTACTTGTGTCATGCACAAAGTAGATGTCCTAACCAACTTGCCAAAACTATAGTTTGTTAAAAATAAATTTGTGGAGTGGTTGAAAAACGAGTTTTAATGACTCCAACCATATGTATGTAAACTTCCGACTTCAACTGTAGGTTTGACATAAAATATGTCACAAATTACTTTCCAAAATTATTTTTTTTCAATGAAGAAAAAAGTCTGATCTTTTACCAAATGGTGTCGCTCTAAACATGCACACATTTCCATAGGAAAAACAGCCATTTTAAAAGCACAGGTGTTGTGCAATGTAATTTTCTCTCTTACAGGGATAAATGTTTGTCTTACAGGAATTATAGACATATGAGGACAAAGCTAAAATCTCTACCTATCCATTTATGTAAATATATTCCCTGTCTGATTCCCAGTTCGTCCACTAGACAGCAGTAGGAGATCAGGTTTTGCCCACTTGAAACCAGCTGTGTCTGGTTTGGGTACACTGTGTAAAATAGACTGGTTCTGAGTGAGGACATGTAAGTCAGAATATCTTTAATGATAAGAAGTAGAAGGTCAGAATAAAAACAGAGCTTGACCAGTCTTGATTAGTCGGCTCTGGAAGGTCATGGATGTTTACACATGCTAATAGCCCCTAACACCATGTCTATTGTACTCATATCACG
This sequence comes from Coregonus suidteri, assembly GCA_036851935.1. Taxonomy (NCBI): domain Eukaryota; kingdom Metazoa; phylum Chordata; class Actinopteri; order Salmoniformes; family Salmonidae; genus Coregonus; species Coregonus suidteri. The sequence goes on from CM072220.1 coordinate 7,057,877, forward strand.
CCCCAGTTCAGCTCAGCAGGCAATCTACTCCAAACATTTATTTAGAAGGCCTATAACCTCGTTCATACATTTTAAAAACATCTTAATAAGATGTAAATACGATCATCAATTAAAGATCCAATATCAAACTTTATTTGAAGTGCATTTAAAACAGCAACACACTTTAAAACAATAAAATGATGGCAATCAAAGAGATCAAAGGTTATCAAAGAACATAAAACACAAAGGTGTCATTGATTAAAGGCCAAGCTAAAAAGGCTGGTTGACAAATTTTAACACCTCATGCAGTTTCACAGTACAATACAAAATTCCATATAAAAAATAAAAAATGTAAAAAGTATGATACACTTTGTAAAATAAACACAAACAATGATGAAATCATCAAATGTTTATTACCTATACAATTTATGGAATAAACAGTAGCTTTGCTATTAAATTCCCAATGCTAGGCCCCTTGATTTCATATAGTTTCACCTCCAAGTAGCCTAAAGCCTAAAAAGCAGCCCTGCTTGAAACTGGTACTACCACAGGGAGGACGATAATTTTTTTAATGAGCATGGCCTTTTTTCTATTACAGCATATTGGACAACTGTTATTTATATAACATTCACCCAGCTCAATGGGACATTGATAGGTTTAAGCTACTACATGATACTCACATTTTCCATACACCCATCATGAAGTTGCTACAACGTAGCCTATGAATGAAAGTTTATAACGTAGGTGCACAGGTCGAGAGACAAATTGGAGTAATCAAGGTGACAGACAGTGACACATTCAATACCACTTTGCTCACTCTTGCCTGCATCTAGCAGATCTAGGGTGAAATAATTGGTCCAACAAGAGTTTCTATTGGACAAATTTAGGTACGTTTATCCCCGTTTCGTTCCTTTTGCTTCCGTTTAAGAAAATGTTTTTCAACTGAATCGGCGGAATGAATACACCCTTGATCACACGGAATCACAGTTCACTTTCATAGCAGCCACATACAACAGCATGATCACTTTGCTTGTTGAATAATTCCTTCTCGCATCTACGTGCTCTCCTCCTCTCACCTATTGCCTTCACTTGTGGACTTCAGTGTACAACACATTAGCTGTCTGTGACCAGGCGAAGAAACCTTTCCAAGCCAAACGTTCATATCATAACCGTTAACCGCTACACACAGCCTACATCGTTGTCACCATATTAGCTACTGTCATAGCCAACATAACTACTAGAGTTAATGCTTTAGTAAACCCGCTACAATCATGCAGTACAGCGTACAGTAAGCAGTTTAGCAGTTACACAGGTGGGCCCCAGTGGCAATACATTTATAAAACCAAAAGCTTACCTTGACTTGGAAGAGTTCCAGTGTTGGACAGCCATAGTCAGCTAGCTAACATAGCATCCCTCTCTGTTTGAGCCGGGTGTTTGAGTAGGTTAAACTAGCTAGTTGCATTTGCTAGCTAAGTAAGTGAAAGTGAAAAAATACAACTAAATATACGTAGCTAGCTCTCTCTCTCTCGCTCTCTTGCTTCTTCTTCATTTTTGAATAAATTAATTTGTTCAAAATTGTTCAACTATTGTCTTTCTCTCTCTTTGAGTCAATTATTCACCACATTATATGCACTGCAGTACTAGGTAGCTGTAGCTTATGCTTTCTGTACTATATTAATTATCTGATCGTTTGATTGGGTGGACAACATGTCAGTTCATGCGACAGAAGCTCTGATAGGTTGGAGGACGTCCTCCGGAAGTTGTCATAATTACTGTGTAAGTCTATGGAAGGGGTTGAGAACCATCAGCCTCCTAGGTTTTGTATTGATGTCAATGTACCCAGAGGAGGACGGAAACTAGCTGTCCTCCGGCTACACCATGGTGCTATCCCTACAGAGTGCTGTTGATGCTACTGTAGACCATTATTGCAAAGCAGCGTTTTTTAATCAATCATTTGGTGACATGTGAATATACAGTATATACAGTGCATTCGGAAAGTATTCAGACCCCTTGACTTTTTCCACATTTTGTTACGTTACAGTATTATTCTAAAATTGATTAAATTAAAGTTTTTCCTCATGAATCTACACACCAATACCTCATAATGACAAGCGGCGAAAACAGGTTTAT
>CM072220.1:7060485-7085034 GCA_036851935.1 Coregonus suidteri
AAAGAATGACCTCTGGTTTTAAATGGGTGTTGTAAGGGCCCTCTTGGAAAATGAAAAATAAAAATAAAACCCTTTAAATAAAAATCCATTTTAGAAAATTGTTTATGGGTGAAATTTATGAAGACTTTCTTAATAAATTATATCTTAATATTTTGGTGAAACCCGCCCCTGTGTTTTAAATGGAAGTAGAGGGAAAAATAACTATCGTGAAGAAAAGGGCTCTGAGGTTTTGAGGTTTTTAAATTTTTAGTAGAAAAGTTTTTTGAAAAATTTAGGCCATCGAAGGGGGGTTTGATTTTGGGGGTAAAACCTCGAATATTGTTAATTATTAAATACTTTTAAGTTAATTAGATCATTTTTAGGTTTTATTATTGTCGCTGTTAATGTTGTGTAATATGAATCAAATGTTTATTAGGCACAGGGCATGGGTAGGGTGGGGCATTGATGTGATGTAATTGCTTTCGTCTTTAATAGGGGGAAAGTGATCGGTAAATAGTTTTTTGAAAAAAGTTGTCCACCCTTAAGAAAAAGGGTGAGAAGGTGCATTCGTTTTTTTTTTTTTCCCCGTTAAAAGTTGTTTTGACCACCCGAAGTAAATGTGGAGGGTTTCCGTTTTTTTAGCACGAAGTGAAAAGTGGAGAGGTTAAGTTGTTTGAAAGATGATCAAAAGTGGGAGTTTTAAAATTTGAAGCACTGGGGTAAAGTAAATATATTGTGTAGTCCCTTTTTAAGGTGGGGTTTTTGTAAATGAGTGTAGTCATCTTTATGAGGTGTTGTAAAGTGTGTAGTCATCTTTTAAGGTAGGTTTTGAAAATTAGTGTACCCCTCTTTAAAGGTGGGTGTTGAAAAATTAGTGTATTCCATCCTGTTAAGGTGAGGTGTTGTAATGTTGTAGTCACCTCTGTTAAGGTGAGGTGTTGTAAATGTAGTGTAGATCACCCTGGTAGGTGAGGTGTTGTAAAATGTAGTGTTAGTCACCTCTGTTAAGGTGAGGTTGCTAAAATGTAGTGTAGTCAGTCTGTTTAAGGTGAGGTGTTGTAAATGTAGTGTAGTCCCGGTCTGTTTAAGGTGAGGTTTTGTAAATGTAGTTTGGTAGTCACCTCTGTTAAGGTGAGGTGTTGTAAATGTAGTGTAGTCCATCTGTTAAGGTGAGGTGTTGTAATTTAGTGTAGTCACAGTCTGTTAAGGTGATGTGTGTTGTTAAATGTAGTGTAGTCAACCTCTGTTAAGGTGAGGTGTTTGTAAATGTAGTGTAGTCAGTTCTGTTAAGGTGAGGTGTTTGAACGTATGTAATCACCTCCTGTTAAGGTTACTAGTGTTGTAAATGTATGGTAGTCAGTCTGTTAAGGTGAGTATTGTACTGTACGTGTAATGCTAGTGTAGTTTGTCTGTGTAAGGTGAGGTGTTGTAAATAGGTCGTTCTAGTCAGTCTGTTAAGGTGAGTTGTGTTGTCAGTAGTGTAGTTCAGTCTGTTAGGTGATGTGTTGTAATGAAGTGTAGTGTTAGTCATTCTGTTAAGCGTGAGTCAGCGGGTTGGTATGTAGTAGTGGACGTCAGTCGTTAAGGTAGGGTGTTGTAAAATTTAGTGTAGTCACTTGATGATATGTATAATTTCAACCTACGATGTATTTCTACAAATTCTAGCACCAAACGTGGCCATGCTTCCATGAGCCACTAGTGGGTGCTAAAAAAGTTCAGCAGTAGCATTGGTAATCAAACGTGAGCTGTCACTTTGCAGGAATACCAGTTACGCTTCATTCACACTATAGGGCCGTTCTGGCTCCGGTGTTTTCTTTGCTCTTCAGGGTTCCAGCAGCTATGGTGGATGTGTAACCAGTCCCAGCCTAGTACAAATCTGCTTGGGCTCGGTTTTGGCCTCCTCATGTGGGAATCAGGCATTAGGGTACAAGCAACAAGGGAAGAACCTCCTCCATCACCTTCCTGTCAGCATGTTTAAAGGGAAAACAAATACAAGAAACATCACCTTTAACCCAAAAAGCTTTTTCTTTTAGTTTATCCTAACTTTTAAGATAACTTTTTTTGCTTTTTTAAAAATCATATTTATCTATTTATTCTTCGAGAGAGAGAGAAGAAAAAAAAGGGATGTTTAAAAAAAAAAGGGATGTTTATATTATAACCAAACTATTTCATTATTTTTGACACCTCTTTGTAGCTTTTAACTCACAAGGGTCTTATTCCAGCATTATAACCAAGCATCCCTTAGTAAAGAGTCATCCCAAATGCTACCCTATTCCCTATAGTACTCTTTGTGTATTAAAGCGATGGTGGTGATTGTTGCTATGAAAAGAGCCCGATCCTCCTAACCTTGAACTGAGGTACTACATCATATATAAAGACAGTAGCAGTGTATTATTAAACCACACTCTATGTTAGAGGTAACGTTGAATATATTGATCCAAGCACATTTTACGTGTGCGTTGTTGTTGTGTTCGACTTCCTCCTCCTCCTCCTCCTCCTCCTCCTCTTCCTCCTCCTCCTCCTCCTCCTCCGTGCATGTAATGTTTATGTATCGTTATGTGTGTCTGAACACGTGCCAGCGTACACTTGGGTTACCGTCCCAAAATGGCACCCTATTCCCTACATAGTGCACTACTTTAGACCAGAAATGAAGCACTATAGTTGGGGGATAGGGTAGCATTTGGGGCAAGGGCCTTGGTAATGTGCCTGTAATGGAGGTGCTGTATCTTTAATCTTACATTCAAATGTTTAGACTTTTTACATTTTGTTCAACATGTATTTATCATTATAATTCTCTTCTTCACTTACAGTATGAAGGCCGTTTTAGGTTATATTATTTATCATATTGCTATTTCCTTGTCTTCCATTTTCAATGTGTTTTTTCATTTCATTCAGTGTCTTGTTATTAGTTTTCATTCTGTGTCTATAAGTTATATAATTTTCCTTGAGAGAGTGACAACTTTTGCTCAATCACACTGTTCTAATCGTTGTGTTATAATGGTTATAGTGCGGTTATGAACAGTGTTACGTCACAAGGCTTTAAGGTGAAAGACAGACGTTACTTTTTCATTGTTTTTGCTGCTTTGTTTTCCCCCTCTATTCTGTTCTGTTGTCTATCAGAAGTTAGGCCTTTGGTTAAGTTGCGTTTTTTCAAAAAGGGATGTTTTTTGCACTTTCCCCAAAAATAGATACTGTGAACGGAATCATACATTTGCAATGTGTTGTCAGACAGTATGGTTCATTTTAACAGTAGAATAGAGTAAAGATATGTCCAGGGTGGTATAGTGTCAGTGTTACCACTATGCGTTAACACTGTGAATGTCAGTGGCGTGAACCCCGTTATCGCCATCTAGTGGACAGCATTGCAGTAACAGTACAGAGGAGATGTCCAATGAATAATGACTGAGGAAATGGGAAATGTTTAATATTTCGTTTGTTCTACATGTTGTGTTTCAATAGCTTGCTCACAAAACACGTACACAACGAATAAAGTGCCTGAGCAATATGACAACCAGAAATCCAGGCTCTGTCGTAGCCGGCCGCGACCCGGAGACCCATGGGGCGGCGCACAATTGGCCCAGCGTCGTCCAGGGTAGGGGAGGGAATGGCCGGCAGGGATGTAGCTCAGTTGGTAGAGCTGGGGGTTGCAACGCCAGGGTTGTGGGTTTCGATTCCCACGGGGGGCCTGTATAAAAATAAAATAATGTATGCACCCACTAACTGTAAGTCGCTCTGGATAAGAGCGTCTACTAAATGACTAAAATGTAAATGGCCAGAACCCTATGAGCCCTGGTCTGGGGTAGTGCACTATATAGGGAATAGGGTGCCATATGGGATGCATGCAATATCTCTATACAGATAAAGACTGATTTTGTTATTTGTTTGACCTTTATTTAAGCAGGGAGAACAATCACAAATTCTGTCAGCAAATGCTGTACATTCATTCAATCGTAACTTTCTTCTCTTCAAAGTGGGATGTTTTTTCAGTTGTTTTTAAACACGGGATTGTCGTAGCAACCATTGTTGGTATTTTATGCATTGTGACTTTACTTTGACCAAAACTCAGAATCTCTGGCACCGGCCACAGTGCTTCCAATGCCCCAGAGACTGCATAAAGGTTCAGACTAAGACAGTGGTAATGTTCGAAAAAATGTATGCACGCATGACTGTAAGTCGCTTTGGATAAAAGCGTCTGCTAAATGGCTTATTATTATTATTATTATTATTATTATTATTATTATTATTATTATAGTCACCTCTGTTACGTGAGGTGTTGTAAATGTAGTGACGTCACCTCTTAAGGCGAGGCGTTGTAAATGTCCCAACACAGGAAGTCCATGTATAAGGAAGTAGAGGAAGAAATGGACGTTATGGGTAGAAGACAAAAACATCGGAGGTTTGTAGCTTTCTTTTACAATTTAATGTAGAAAAGTGTTCTGGAGAAGTTAGGCTATCATAGAGAGAGATGATTTAGGGGTAAGACATCTGCAGAATTGTAAAGTTAATACAATACTGATTTCAACTTTCAAGAATGCTAATTTTACTGTACATTGGTGTTGATTCATATTGCTTAGCCTAATCAATATGATCCAATGTGATGTGATGTGATAGGCTACAGGGCTATGAGGTAGGGTATTAATGGTAAAGGCGATTGACATCACATTATCGTGATTATTATCCGTATGTCGAAACTGCGTTAGAAAGACGTGCATCGGAATTATGTAAAGCTGTCACTAAAGAAAATAGTCTGTTTCGACAAGTCAGTCAAGTAAAAATGACGCGCAACAATAGACATAGAAACTATTTAAATGTTGGGATAAATCAAAGTTCAAGTTGAAAATGCTTTCTGGCGACACCGATCAGAAAGGCGGTGGTCCGTTTTGCTCAGTGTTGTACGCTTCATATAACTTGGCCAGCGCACTGTTGCGTAATGTTCCGCATACAAGCCCGGGTGCAACGGACGAGATAAACTGTTGGCACCTCATGTGAAGTCAAGCAGTGCATGTGTGTATTCACTAAGGGCACTATTCCAACTTATGAAATTACGCCTTTCCTACGCACTGCTCATAGTTTCTATTCAGAATATTGGAAGATGGAAAAAAAGTGTACAATAGGGTTTGAATAGGGGGGTCCTATACATTTACCCTAATTCTCACTAATCATGGAACTGTATGAAACCGGTTCAGTCGTCGTGAAACGGTGAACCAGGCTACAGGTTTAACCTGCTACGTGTGGTCTGAGTGGCGGCAGGTAGCTTAGTGGGTAAGAGCGTTGTGCCAGTAACCGAAAGGTCGCTGGTTCTAATCCCCGAGCCGACTAGGTGAAAAATCTGTCGATGTGCCCTTAAGCAAGGCACTTAACCCTAATTGCTCCTGTAAGTCGCTCTGGATAAGAGCGTCTGCTAAATGACTAAAATGTAAAATGTAAATGTAATTCAAACAGGCTACATGTCCTAAATTCTTGCACAACGTTAGCCTAATGCTAACGACCCTCAGGAACAACTGACGTGACAGAGGAAAGAAAGGGAAACAGAATGGAATGATGCAAAATGTAAGCTACAAATTGAAGAAAACAGTTATAAATGTATGTGGGTTTTACTGACGGTGGTTCTCGATAGTGGCTGATATTTAACATGATACAAATGGTGAAATAAACGGAGAAAAGCCCGGGCATAGCCTATAATTAAAACATTCCGAAGCTCATACATCAACTCGGCAGGTTCAGTCCTACAGAAGCCTAAAGCTTGGGTGTCCAAATTGCATCCACGCCAATTATGAGGTCACACCAGTAGAGGTGCGTGCTTAAAATCACTGGGGAAGACAGAAAAATACAATACAATCTATGTGTTGTAATATTTTTTTTGCTCTATAACCTGTTAATTCATATGCCTTGTGACCCTGATATAGGCTTTAGGCCTAAAGGTCGAGACAATAAGAAGACACAGTGGCAGAATAAATTCAACCACACCTTTGTTTTATCACAAAACCAGAGAGCAACTTCTGTCCAGTTAAGTCCACAAAGCATATTCTATGTAACAGACATGACCTACATCATGGTCAAGCAAGTTAATGTTTCCGACCACTAAACAACGATTGATTTAGAACCACAGAGAAGTTACCGCAAGTTGTAAATGTAGTGTAGTCACCGCTGTTAAGGTGTGTGTGTGTTTGTGTGTGTCTCTGTGTGTGTGTGTTAGAGAGAGAGACAGATCCTATGTCAATAAGCTCTAAGGTCCTATGTTACTACACAGTGTATAGAGTACGTACTCTCAAATGACACCCTTTTCCCTATATAGTGCACTACTTTTGATATTGCACTATGCTCAATCTCCACCTCTCCTCCCTCTCTCCATCCCTCTCTCCCTCCCTCCCTCCCTCCCTCCCTCCCTCCACCTTCACTCCACCTCTCCCTCTCTCCCCCCACCTCTCCCTCTCTCCTCCCTCCCTCCCTCTCTCCACCCCCCTCTCTCCCCCCACCTCTCCCTCTCTCCTCCCTCCCTCCCTCCCTCCCTCCACCTCTCCCTCCACCTCTCCCTCCCTCTCTCCTCCCTCCCCTCCTCCCTCCCTCCACCTCTCCCTCCACCTCTCCCCTCCCTCCACCTCATGTCCCAACATAGGTAGTATCAGGAAGTAGAGGAAGAAATGGACTTTACAGGTAGAAGACAAAAACATCTGAGGTTTGTAGCTTTCTTTTACAATTTAATGTAGAAAAGTGTTCTGGAGAAGTTAGGCTATCATAGAGAGACAGATGATTTAGGGGTAAGACATCTACAGAATTGTAAAGTTAATACAATACTGATTTCAACTTTCAAGAATGCTAATTTTACTGTACATTGGTGTTGATTCATATTGCTTAGCCTAATCAATATGATCCAATGTGATGTGATGTTATAGGCTACAGGGCTATGAGGTAGGGTATTATTGGTAAAGGCGATTGACATCACATTATCGTGATTATTATCCGCATGTCGAAACTGCGTTAGAAGACGTGCATCGGAATTATGTAAAGCTGTCACTAAAGAAAATAGTCTGTTTCGACAAGTCAGTCAAGTAAAAATGACGCGCAACAATAGACATAGAAACTATTTAAATGTTGGGATAAATCAAAGTTCAAGTTGAAAATGCTTTCTGGCGACACCGATCAGAAAGGATGTGATCCGTTTTGCTCAGTACTGTATGCTTCATATAACTTGGCCAGCGCACTGTTGTGTAAATGTTCCGCATCGTTGTCGGCACACCTGAATACAAGCCCGGGTGCAACGGGCGAGATAAACTGTTGGCACCTCATGTGAAGTCAAGCAGTGCATGGGTGTATTCACTAAGGGCACTGTCATATCTGATGAGTGGTGGCCATTATTGCTGTCAACAAAGAGTCTATGCTGCATCGTGTTAGAGGCTTTTATTAAAATCACGAGGTTACAGCATAAGTACAGACCCGCGGTGTCCGGAGAACGGCTCCTCAGATTGCCATGGCCGTTCTGCCTTCTCATCGTTTAAACCCCTATTTATAAACAATGCAAAAAAGATGGGTGGCTCCCTCTTCTGGCAATCACCAGTCCCCCTGGGGCGTCACCCTCCAAACGCTACATTTGAACTAAGATCATAAAACAACATTCTTTGTTCCTCCAAAACATTTAACAAAGACATAATCTTCAGATACGATATTCCCCCCTTCGAGACGAACAGTCTCGAAAACAAACAGAATAGGATTATGACTAGTAACAATTTATCTTATTGAGTAGGTTTAACATTAAACCAAAAACATTCTCCTCTAGAGTGTAAATACCTTTCTATGAAATATCTGTTTATGAAGTGTGAATACATTACTATGAAATATGAACAAATCTCTATGGAGTGTAAGAGCGAAAAACTGTCCGGCAACCTTCCATCCATTAATCAATCAAGACAGTAAAATTCTCTCACGGTCCCTCTGCCCCAGGCAACCACCTCGGTACTCCAGATAACCTCATAAACAATGTAAATGCATTTAAACTATGATGCAATTAAATACACATGTAAGCCCCTGCAAACAAAATCCTATCCAAAAACATCCATTGTAAGGCTGGTCAACCCATTGGACCGTACAATGAAACTCTCCCTTCCTAGCCTCTCTGTCCCTAAACATTCACGAAATAAACAAAAACATCTAAGATCCTCACATGTATTCAATAACATCAAATATCCTTCTACAAAAATTAATCCCTAAGAATATGACACAATTATGTATTACACATGTCTATATTTCATTGCAGACACTGGAATGTAGTCCACGACACTTCATCTCCCCATAGTCTCCTCTTCCAATGGCCTTGTTGATGATGGAATCAGCCACACCCTCCTTGTTTCATCTCCTCCAGTCATATTGTCCCTTCATATTGTCTTTGTTTGAGTATTTCAATCTCCACATGTCCCCCAAATGCTTCTGGAAGAAAAGAAAAGAAAACCAAACAGTATCTTTTCCAAAAAAACACTTTCAAATTGAACATCAATATCAACTAAGAATATAGAAATGATATATAAATGATGCATGAATCACATAAACCTATTCCCCCCTTTGATTCATAAATCATACCAACATCACCCTAATATTGAAAAAAAAAATTGAAAAATGATCAAATAATCAAAAATGATGTTATCCATCAGTTCCACTTGTCCATCTTTATCCAGATCAGGAACAGTCAACACCGGCATCTGAGTGTTGTTCTCCAGGCACTCTCCAACCTATCTTAATATCATAGCTTTCTCAAAGGTCAGTAACAAATTACAAACATCACACAGTGTTATCAAAGCTGAAACTAAAATCTGACCCATCACTGCCCCTACTGGCCTAATTGATCTTGCAACCAAATCCTCTCAGATCTCCCAAACACATCCCTTATAATGCATATATAACCCTAGTGATAATATCTGAACTATCTGGACTCAAAGTGTCTACTATTATCAATATGATCTTCCCAAATGTTACACCATACCATGGAAAAAGTCCCCCCTTCTCCCTTAGATTCATCCTTCAATGATAGGTTTGAAGACTATGACATGTAGCCATGTCTCTTTCATCCAATTTCAATATAGCTTCAGATTTCTGTGTCCAGTGCTACCCTCTTATATAATGGTAGAAACCTCATATGGAAGCTTCAACGTTGACATGTAACAAAATCCTGTCCATCCATAATGTAAGAATATATATGCTTTATCACCCCAAACCCTCTAAATATCTCTAAAATTCCCCATAGTCACATTGTCAGGCAAACTAATCCTTTAAACCATCAAAGTCCTGCTCTTCTCTTACTACCTGGTATATTAAAAGTAAAACCTTATATTTCTCATTACTACCCTTAATGTCATGCTTATCCAAAGTCATCATATAATCATCACAATCTGATATTCCCATAAACATACCCTTTACCTCATATGTTTTATTAGAACAAAAACAACTTTTAGCCCTCAATGTTTCACCTGAATACTTCAGTTACGCTGTTACCTGATTTTCCTTTCCCATTTAACAATTCCCATAGGGTAATTCATTTAACCAAGAACACTTAAACCCTAGGCTTAAACAAATGTTTTGATAATGACATTATTTTATCTGTCAATGACTGTTGCTGATACCACAGTCATGACAAAGCATAAGACTGACCCATACCTGATAGAGGCCGCGCGACCGTCTAACATGTTTTGGTGCTGGAATTCTCAACAGACATGGACCCTCAAGATTCCTCACTGATCTTACAGAATGAGTTAATCTATCTCTAATTTCCACAACAGAAGAACCAAACAACATGCATATAGTTTCTCTCTTCCCTAACGAGCGGTACTGATCAGATACCTCTCCTTGTCTGTCATCAAAATCAAAGACCTCATTCTGTCCTCCATGATAGTATCCTTCACTATTTCAGATGAATCTATATTGACTCTCTACCATTATCTGCTCTCCTATTTTAACCCTATTCGTACTATCATTGATAGCACTCTCCAACCGTAACATAACCCCTGAGTCCTTCTTGCTAACCCCCTTTAATTTCAGAACAGTTGTTGTCGGTGTCATACTTCCTACATTTACTATTGACCTAATATTATCATTAATCCCTTCCAAAGTTACCATTAAAGTAGTTGATTTAGCTGCTGTATCACCCCTAATTACTTCTAGTGCAAAAGTTCCCATTATCCTCTGTGTATTATCTACTGTTGGAGTGACTACTGTCCATTCAGTTTCTACTCCTCCTGAACTCCCTCAATGACTGTGGAAACGTCAACAGACCTCAAATCTTCCATTATAAGCGTCACTTTACGAATTACATAGCCCTTTAACCCATAATTCTTAACCGGAACAACTTCTAATGCTTGCACTAGATAAGTATACATATATTCTCCCTGACCTTTCTCTGTAACATTACGCCAAATAAGTGAACAGTCACTCCTAACCTCTTCCAAACTATACCTCCTTTGACTAGGTGCAACAGCTTCTACTCCTGGTCCTGATAACAATACTTATTCGCCATAATTATCTCTCCATAAGGGGAAGAAACGTCCCCATCCTAACCCTAATAAGTATTTTCCCTAAAATTGGTGCTGTATTGGTTCCCTTATAACCAAATGCGATATATTTATGGCTTTAATAACTATCAATGTTGAAAGAGTTAAATTGCTTCTCACTGTTGTTATAATAGACTGAAGTGTTAATGTCCTTAATTACTCCTAGTTTTCCCCAAAGAAAAATTGTCTCTGCTTGTACTTCCATCTATCACCACTAGTGTCACTTTTTCCCCACTCTCAGTCCTTTCTCTAAATCCCTGACTTTCAAACTTTTGATTACACAAAATACACCTATAATTACCTTGATCTTCCTACTCTACAGTGTCCTTCACCATTGTTCTCTCTCTTACTACTAACTTTGAAACTTAGCTTACTGTCTCAGAGTTCCTTCAACCCTAATCTACTCCTAACTTATTTTAATCTAATGTTTTCTCTCATAACATTTAAAACTTTTTCCCCTGATTTATTCACAAAATCCCTTACCACCAAATTTTTAGAATATGTGATTGGGAAAGTTCCCCACCTGCTTCTGACTCATTACACACAGACTTGGCCAAACGTCTAAACACCTTTTAGCCTAGCCTGAAATCCCTTAGTGTAAGAATGTAACCCAGAATAAACAGTCACCCTTTTAACTTTATTTTTTCCAGACAGATTGTCTAATAGACAGAACAATAGATTATCATCCTTCCTATGATATTATCTTTTTTAAGCACATGATTCCCAGATTCCCAAAAACCCAGTCGTCTAGTGTACATCTTATTGTACAATTCAATTTAAACAATGCATCTCTTCCCAACACTGCCATAACAGTATCTTCGAATATTAGTACCTTCAGAGTAATTAACTGTTTTACTACCTCAAATCCCTATCCTAATTAGTTATCAATTAGTGAGATGTTTAACCTCTTTAGGCTGAACACAGATAAGTTTTCCCCTATTCACTATCACTTCTAATGGTCGGTTGTTTTTACTTCAATTGTTAGCTATTTTCTCTTCTTCTCTAATCGATGCTCTCAGCTGATACCCCCCTTCCGGATCTTCTAGGCACTAACAGGTGATCTTCACTTGCTCCTTTATCTTCCTCTGTTGTTTTCTCCTGGCGCATTTCCATCCCAGGTAAAGTAACCAATCTGTCCACAATTATAACAGTCTTCTGAAAGTTGCTGGAAGTGTAGCTGAAATCTTCCTCCTCCTATTTCTTCTCGTCCTCTTCAATTCTGTGTCTGTCCAGAAACTGGCTTCGGATATGAATCAACTGGTGCCGCCCTTGGTGGCTGATACAATTGCATTTGATATTGTTCAGTTGAAGCTGTAACAGTGATTGTTGATTTGGTTCACTCTGATTCTTCATAACCAAAACTTATCTTCTCCTTCTTCTTCTCCAATTCTTGGGATCCTCTCAGCAGTTTCTCCTCTTCTGTATCTTCAGCTGTGTTACTTCTAAACTATTTGCTTTATCCAGGCATGATAAACATCGGTCTATATCTCTATTTCTTCTTTGCTAGTCATTGTAGGATAAAATCCTCTTGAACATAAAGCACCCTTAATCTCCAAATCTTCATCGCTTTCTTCATCATCACTCTCATCTTCATCCTCCTCGTCTTCTTTAACCTCACTCTTCTCTTCCAGACATCTCATTTCCTTCCTTCTGAAGTTCTGGATTCATCTTTATCGTCGTTTCTGCTTGTCCTCTATCTATTATTCGTCTTCATCTCTGATGCCATAATCACCCTGCTGGATGATCACTGAAAGCTGAGGATAAACATCCCTAAGCTGTACTTTTTCTTCTCGTAAGGTGGGGTGTCTTTTTGCTGAATCCGTATGTGAGAAAGGTGCACTAACTTCTGCCATTAGTTTTCCTAACACTACTTTCTAACCCTACTTTAATTAAAGGATTACTATTTTCCCCCTATATCAATCGGTGTAATCACCTTCATCTAGCCTTGCTGTCCTTTCTCCCCATTGTAACAACCCCTTTTATATTTCCTTTATTATGAATTAGCTTATTTTAGACTGTATAGCCTAAGGCTTCCCCCCCTCTAATTATTAATATAAACCTAACAACTCCCCCCAAAAAAAAAAAAAAATTTTTATTTTTTATTTATTTAAATAAATCCATTAAAAATCCTGAATAATTAAAACCAATTTTTATTCCTATATTACCAATTTATCAATTAGTGTTAGCTATCCTACCACAACCCATCAAATGCAAGTAAATGCAAGTTAGTCATCTTCAGACTAAAATACCCATAAACAAAGCCTGTAACCCCTTGCTCTATAACCCCTAATTATCATAAATTTACAGAAGAATGTCAGTCTTCGATTCCCAACACATCTGTAATCAAACCCCAGTGATACACAGAGCTTCCAAAATGCAATTTTTAATGAAATAGTATTTGCCAAGCCTATGTAAAATTGTCATAACATCACATATCTTGTAACAGTCTCAAAACCTTTTTTTTTTTTTGACTTGATCCTCTGCCGTGTCACGTGATCACTTCCTGTATCTCCTCGCTCCCCCTCTCTCCTGTCTCTCATGACAAGGGACAAAGACACAGAAACAGCTTTTAGTAGTTAATGCAATCACTGAGTATTTCCAACCATCAATATTCATTCGTTCTACATTATTCACTCTAAGACTAAACTCAGAACTAAATAGATCGCTCAAAAACATTTCTATTTTATTTTAATCCGTCATTTAATTCAATTCATTATACTTCGCCAACATATATTTAATTTATAAATTCAATAGGTTACAAAACAAGTTTCATCTTTAACCAACCGCAGTTTAAACTAGAATACTCATGCTAAAATCTATCTTCTCTTTGTCCGTGTGTTTCTCTGTCTGCCCTGCAGCTCCCAAATGGGACCTATGACCTCAACCAACCATTTTGTTTTGTAGGTTGAGCACAACCGCATGTCGTAGTTTTAGTGCCGTAAACCAAAACGTGTCCTAATCTCGTGTCATAAACTCCCCCTTTCTGTAGTGTAGTGTCGCAAAATCAAGCACATGCGCACATCCATTCAACCCCATGCTTTTTCACCGTGGACTCTCTCCCCACACAGCCAGACTAACAATCCAGCTGTAACTCCCGTTTCCCCCTTATAGTCAAACAACATTTAACAGCGCTCACAAAACATATAACCTGACTTAAACACAGAGACAAATTTAAGAGACTTTAATCCATCGCAATGGAGTCTCTAAGGATACATTAGCATGTAGCACACAACACAATTAGCATTAACATTAGCCTTAGCCTCTAGCTAACTGCGGCCTACTACACAAACAAACATATCCTGCACTGCCCTATTTCCTTTTTAAACATATTTATCCTACCGTTCTTGCTACCGGGACTAATGAGCATTACACCGAGAAATCAAACCCAATCAGACATCCCGTCGGACGAAAGTCAAATCATAATCACAATCAGATAAACCTCATTAATCCGAGCTCTCTTTATTAAAAAAAAAAAACCCACCGTCCCCCCATTCTATCGTGTAAACGGATTTGCCGGCCCAACATCTAAAATGGCCCCCCTGGAGGTCTTAAATGGTACAGTGCCCTAAAAGAATGCGCATATCTGCCTTAATCGTCACTTCAAATACTTAAATCCTACCGTTTAATGCTCTAAAAACTCCCAATTATCTGCCGTTTCCAATGGAATAAATGTTAGCAGACTCTAGTCGACCGCAATAACGCCACCCGAGGCAAGGTCATATGGTACATCTCTCCAGTGTACACAAGTCGTATCCAATCTAACAAACTCCGAAGCGGTAAGAAACACTCACCATTTTTTGGCCATGCTTCAAAGCGAGTTAGCCTGGCGGTTGACTGAAACAAAGCAGAGACGCAAACCCAGCCCCACGTTGGGCGCCATTATGTCGTATCGGGTGAATGGTGGCCATTATTGCTGTCAACAAAGAGTCCGTTCATGCTGCATCGTGTTAGAGGCTTTTATTAAAATCACGAGGTTACAGCATAAGTACAGACCCGCGGTGTCCGGAGAACGGCTCCTCAGATTGCCATGGCCGTTCTGCCTTCTCATCGTTTAACCCCTATTTATAAACAATGCAAAAAGATGGGTGGCTCCCTCTTCTGGCCAATCACCAGTCCCCCTGGGGCGTCACCCTCCAAACGCTACATTTGAACTAAGATCATAAAACAACATTCTTTGTTCCTCCAAAACATTTAACAAAGACATAATCTTCAGATACGATAAAACATTCCGAAGCTCATACATCAACTCGGCAGGTTCAGTCCTACAGAAGGCTAAAGCTTGGGGGTCCAAATTGCATCCACGCCAATTATGAGGTCACACCAGTAGAGGTGCGTGAGTAAAATCACAGTTAATTCATATGCCTTGTGACCCTGATATAGGCGTTAGGCCTAAAGGCCGAGACAATAAGAAGACACAGTGGGAGAATAAATTCAACCACACCTTTGTTTTATCACAAAACCAGAGAGCAACTTCTGTCCGGTTAAGTCCACAAAGCATATTCTATGTAACAGACAGTTACATTACCTACATTAGGGTCAAGCAAGTTAATGTTTCCGACATTTTCGGACCACTAAACAACTATTGATTTAGAACCACAGAGAGTTACAGCAAGTTGCAAAGAATGGTTCATGGTCCTGATTTATGTGTTTACGCAAGTATAAAAAACATGTTGACTCACCCTACTTGTAGAGAAACGCCAATGACATCCTCCTCTCTTTCATGTTGACAAAATGGTCTATCACTCTGTCATACAGTACACAGTCAATCACTCTGTTATACAGTACACAGTCTATCACTGTCATACAGTACACGGTCTATCACTCTGTCATACAGTACACGGTCTATCACTCTGTCATACAGTACACGGTCTATCACTCTGTCATACAGTACACGGTCTATCACTCTGTCATACAGTACACGGTCTATCACTCTGTCATACAGTACACGGTCTATCACTCTGTCATACAGTACACGGTCTATCACTCTGTCATACAGTACACGGTCTATCACTCTGTCATACAGTACACGCTTTTATTTTTTGTTGTCCTAGGCTACTGTAATATTCATATGTGTCAGCATACTGAATTGTAATTGGATCCCTTTTACCGTCGTATCATACTGCGCTATGATTGGTTAAGACCACCCAGGTGGTGAGGTCATCTTAAAGAGACACGTGACCATGCCAGTTATAGCTAGTTAATAAAGAGCTGCGTTTATAAAGATCCTGTCGTCCTGCATTTTATTATTTTGTACAAAGCAAAACAAGACATGGTGTCAGAAGTGAGATTAAAAGATGGATTTTGCTGGAGTTCCTTCACCTCGAATGGATTGGGGTTCTACACATCTTTCTAGTTTCAAGTTGTTTAACCGCACTGAAGTGATTCATCACTCCAGAGAACGCGTTTCCACTGCTCCAGAGTCCAATGGCGGCGAGCTTTACACCACTCCAGCCGACGCTTGGCATTGTGCATGGTGATCTTAGGCTTGTGTGCGGCTGCTCAGCCATGAAAACCCATTTCATGAAGCTCCCGACAAACAATTACTGTGCTGATGTTGCTTCCAGAGGCAGTTTGGAACTCGGTAGTGAGTGTTGCAACTGAGGACAGACTATTTTTACGCGATACGCGCTTCAGCACTCAGCGGTCCCGTTCTGTGAGCTTGTGTGGCCTACCACTTCACGCTGAGCCGTTGTTGCTCCTAGACGTTTCCACTTCACAATAACAGCACTTACAGTTGACCGAGGCAACGCTAGCAGGGCTGAAATTTGACGAACTGACTTGTTGGAAAGGTGACATCCTATGACGGTGCAACGTTGAAATCACTGAGCTCTTCAGTAAGGCCATTCTACTGCCAATGCTTGTCTGTGGAGATTGGACGGCTGTGTGCTTGATTTTATACACCTGTCAGCAACGGGTGTGGCAGAAATAGCCGAATCGACTCATTTGAAGGGGTGTCCACATACTTTTGTATATATACTATATATCATTGGTTACCCATCCTATCATGTTACCACACAGATATGACTGTCTGGAGTCCTTCTGCCAAACCTGGGTGTTGTCACACTGCCCTCTCCTGGTAGCACTGCAAAACATCACAATCAAATAAAATGATAAAAATCCACTTTTACCAGATGGAATATGAATTTATGGGCTGAATACTTGCCTTGCATGAAGTGTACGAAGACTTTACATGACATAAATATCAACATATAATATAAACCTACAAGTGTTGAACCTGCTGACCAGATGCTGGTGGGAGGAGCTATAGGAGGAAGGGCTCATTCTAATGGCTGGAATGGAATCTGAGGAACGGTATCAAACATATGGAAACCAAATGTTTGACTCCATTCCATAAATTCCATTCCAGCCATTAGAATGAGCCCATCCACCTATAGCTCCTCCCACCAGCCTCCTCTGCCGCAGACGACTGAAATAGGAAGTACATTTATAAGGAAGTATGGTTGAAGAAAAATGTTTTGAGGTTTGTAACGTTCATTTACAATTTAATATAGAAAAGTGTTTTTGAGAAGTTAGACTATTATAGAGAGTTGATTTAGGGGGTAAAGCATCCGCAGAATTGAAAAGTTATACAATACTGATATCAACTTTCAAGAATGATCATTTTAGGCATATTTTGATTACTATATTGGTTAGCCTAATCAATATGATGTGATAGACTAGTAGGGTATTATTGTTATAAGCGATTGACAGCACATTTATCATGATTACGCATGATCCCCAAGACGGTCAAAACTTTAATTTCTTTAACTTCCTGAAGGAAGACGTGCATCGGATTTCTTTGTAAAGCTGTCGATAAAGAAACTAGTCCGTCTGGTCAAGTAAAAGTCACGTGCAACTATGGGCATAAAAACTAAACCATACGGGTTACTAAACGATACGGGCCGGCCGCGACCGGGAGACTCATGGGCGGCGCACAATTGGCACAGCGTCGTCCAGGGTAGGGGAGGGAATGGCCGGCAGGGATGTAGCGCAGTTGATACAGCATGGCGTTTGCAATGCCACGGTTGTGGGTTCGATTCCACGGGGGACCAGTATAAAAAAATAAAAAAAATAAAAAATTGTATTCACCAACTGTAAGTCGCTCTGGATAAGAGCGTCTGCTAAATGACTAAAATGTAAATGTAATGTAAATGGTTACTAAACGATACGGGTTACTAAACCATACGGGTTACTAAACGATACGGGTTACTAAACGATACGGGTTACTAAACTAAACCTAAACGATACGGGTTACTAAAACATACGGGTTACTAAACCATACGGGTTACTAAAAACGATACGGGTTGGGAGCTACGATACTACATTTGTTCCTCCCTGTCGTTCCAAACCTTTTCTGTTGCGAAATGTTTTGGTACGGTTTTGGGAAGCTGTGCACTAATGACTACAACCAGGCTCAATCAAACATGTTGGTACGGTTTCAGAAGGTGTGCACTAATGAGTACAACTAGGCTCAATCAAATGTACTTGCCAGACAAACCAATTTTTCCATAATTTGAACTTTTCCTTCATAACAAAGCAATGTCACCTTGTAGGCTACTACTAAACCAGAACAAGAAACAGTGGTGTGTAGGCTGTATTCTCTTAAAGGGTTAGGAAGAAATACCTGTCAGCTATTTTAACTGTCTGTAATGTCTACTTGGTAAATGTTTTATAATGTCTACTACCGTCTTTCAATGTCCAACTGGAAAGTCGATGTCTGTAATGTCTTTTAGTTGTGTTTGGACCCCAGGTAGACTAGGTGTTATGGAGTCCGCTAATGGGGATCCAACCAGGTAGACTAGCTGTTGTTATGGAGTCAGCTAATGGGGATCCAACCAGGTAGACTAGCTGTTGTTATGTTGTTATCAGCTAATGGGGATCCAACCAGGTAGACTAGCTGTTGTTATGGAGTCAGCTAATGGGGATCCAACCAGGTAGACTAGCTGTTGTTATGGAGTCAGCTAATGGGGATCCAACCAGGTAGACTAGCTGTTGTTATGGAGTCAGCTAAATGGGGATCCAACCAGGTAGACTAGCTGTTGTTATGGAGTCAGCTAATGGGGATACAACCAGGGAGACTAGCTGTTGTTATGGAGTCAGCTAATGGGGATACAACCAGGGAGACTAGCTGTTGTTATGGAGTCAGCTAATGGGGATCCAACCAGGTAGACTAGCTGTTGTTATGGAGTCAGCTAATGGGGATCCAACCAGGTAGACTAGCTGTTGTTATGGAGTCAGCTAATGGGGATCCAACCAGGTAGACTAGCTAATGGGGATCCAACCAGGTAGACTCTAGCTGTTGTTATGGAGTCAGCTAATGGGGATCCAACCAGGAGAGACTAGCTGTTGTTATGGAGTCAGCTAATGGGGATCCAACCAGGTAGACTAGCTGTTGTTATGGAGTCAGCTAATGGGGATCCAACCAGGTAGACTAGCTGTTGTTATGGAGTCAGCTAATGGGGATCCAACCAGGTAGACTACTAGCTGTTGTTATGGAGTCAGCTAATGGGGATACAACCAGGGAGACTAGCTGTTGTTATGGAGTCAGCTAATGGGGATCCAACCAGGTAGACTAGCTGTTGTTATGGAGTCAGCTAATGGGGATCCAACCAGGTAGACTAGCTGTTGTTATGGAGTCAGCTAATGGGGATCCAACCAGGTAGACTAGCTGTTGTTATGGGGTCAGTTAATGGGGATCCAAACAGGGAGACTAGCTGTTGTTATGGAGTCAGCTAATGGGGATCCAACCAGGTAGACTAGCTGTTGTTATGGAGTCAGCTAATGGGGATCCAACCAGGTAGACTAGCTGTTGTTATGGAGTCAGCTAATGGGGATCCAACCAGGTAGACTAGCTGTTGTTATGGAGTCAGCTAATGGGGATCCAACCAGGGAGACTAGCTGTTGTTATGGAGTCAGCTAATGGGGATCCAACCAGGTAGACTAGCTGTTGTTATGGAGTCAGCTAATGGGGATCCAACCAGGTAGACTAGCTGTTGTTATGGAGTCAGCTAATGGGGATCCAACCAGGTAGACTAGCTGTTGTTATGGAGTCAGCTAATGGAGATCCAACCAGGTAGACTAGCTGTTGTTATGGAGTCAGCTAATGGGGATCCAACCAGGTAGACTAGCTGTTGTTATGGAGTCAGCTAATGGAGATCCAACCAGGTAGACTAGCTGTTGTTATGGAGTCAGCTAATGGGGATCCAACCAGGTAGACTAGCTGTTGTTATGGAGTCAGTTAAGGGGTATCCTTTTAAAATCAAATATACAGATTGGGCGGTCTTAATTGTTTGTGACTATGAACAGTAAAATAAAAAAAGTATCTTGTCACGTTGGCTAAGTAAAAGTGACATGCAACAAAAGGAAAATGAACTACCAATAGTTTATATGTAGGGCTAAATAAAATGTATTTAGTTTAGATTGAGAGCAGCTTTTTGGTGCACTTGATTTAACGTGAACCAATGGGTTCAATGATTTGTCAGTGTAACCGGTGCTAAACGGCTAGCTAGTTAGCGGTGCGCGCTAGTAGCGTTTCAATCGGTAACGTCACTCGCTCTGAGACCTTGAAGTAGTTGTTTCCCTTTGCTTTGCAAGGGCCGCGGCTTTTGTGGAGCGATAGGTAACGATGCTTCGAGGTTGACTGTTGTCATTGTGTGCAGAGGGTCCCTGGTTCGAGCCCAGGTAGAGGCTCGGAGAGGGACGGAAGCAGAACTGTTACATCAGCACACACCATCTGTCTTGATGAAAACCCCGCCAGCCAGTGTACAGGTTGAGATAACCGGTACCGCACCTCAAGTGAACTCAAGCAGTGGGTGTCGGCCTTTTCAGTAAACGGACCAAAACGGAGAGGGACCTACCTGAATTTGTCTAATAGAAACTCTAGTTTTTGTTGCAAAATGTTTTGCTACAGTTTTCTACAGTGTGCACTAATGAAAACACCCCAGCTCAGGCACAATCAAACGTACTTGCCTCATGTCCACAAGATGGATCAAACTCTTTGCGTTCCGCAACGCTACGTTGGGGGATGGCGCACGAGGCTGTGCTGCGTTCTGCATGCATTAAATATTTTCAACTTGTGCGTTGCTTTACCGTGCGGCGGTACAAATGGAAGTACACACACAGACTCCAACTAGCTTTTAGCTTTTAGCGAGTTTAAAAGTGAAGCACGTGCGTCATGTATGGAAAATACTGGCTAGACATCCGGCAAAACAAAACCTCATATGCATCTGGTGGACATCGGACATCATGCTGTGTTCATAACCAAGTGAAAACCATGTGTTTGATACCATTCCATTTACTCCATTCCAGACATTATTATGAGCCGTCCTCCCCTCAGCAGCCTCCACTGATATTAATATATTGCTTTAAAAAATATATATAAATAGTGTTTTGTTGTTACCAACAATGATTGGAACCGGTTCAGGGAATAATAATTTCAATTCTTCGAGGGACAGAATTAGAACGAAACCGTTATTTTATTTTCAAAGCACGGGAACCATTTAGTAACGTTATTTTGCGTTCCAGGCATTTTGTTCCCCAGTGTCGTATTCCAGTGTCTGCCTGCCAGCTGAAAGTCTTTGCCAGTGTGCATAGTCTACTGTAGCGTGATTCAGAAATTAGGGAGAGAGAATTTATTACAGGAAAATGAATTAATTAACTTTTTCAATGCTAGTTAAGGATTTTATGGTTATTAAGTTTTACATTGGATTTATTAACTACAAAAAGGTGACTTTTATTAATTTTTTATTCTGGTGTCGCTCTGCACACAGAAACTAGCTAGCTAGCGCTGGTCCAACATTAGTTAAACCAAATCTCTGAAGTTCAAAGACATTAAAAGTTCCTTCATAGACGCCGGTCCACCGTATAAATAATTCTGTAGACGTAATTCAGATAATGCATGTCATAACAACAAGATGCCAAGCCTCCTCCTCCAACCTCCTCTCACTCTTTCCCCTCACGCTAAATGTCACTACACTGTCCAATGCATTTAAATAGCTTGCCCGCTCCACAGCAAGCTGTTCTATCAGCGCTGATTGGTCAAGTCATTTAATGTTGAGCTAAATTAAATAAAAATAGAGAGATTTCAGAGGTTTAAGAAATGAACAGATATGAACAATATAAACCGTTACTTTTTTTGGGTTTGAACCGGTTCAGAACTTAATTTTGCTGGTCTGAACAGTGAACAAAAAAAAACAACGGTTCTGGTTGTTATATTTAACTGACATGCTGTTATTGAGGTAATTTAATTTAGCAGGTGACGTTGTTGTGTGAACTCTGTAAAAGTCTTGTCAATGTTAATGCTACTTCAACAATGTTCAGAAATATTGACTGTTCTGTTATTTCTTATTGTAGCTGAGTGAGCTGTGACTCTAAAATGAGTCTCTCTGGGGAGAGAGAGGAGGGGACCACTGCCTCTAAAATGAGTCTCTCTGGGGAGAGAGAGGAGGGGACCACTGCCTCTAAAATGAGTCTCTCTGGGGAGAGAGAGGAGGGGACCACTGCCTCTAAAAAGAGTCTCTCTGGGGAGAGAGAGGAGGGGACCACTGCCTCTAAAATGAGTCTCTCTGGGGAGAGAGAGGAGGGGACCACTGCCTCTAAAATGAGTCTCTCTGGGGAGAGAGAGGAGGGGACCACTGCCTCTAAAATGAGTCTCTCTGGGGAGAGAGAGGAGGGGACCACTGCCTCTAAAAAGAGTCTCTCTGGGTAGAGAGAGGAGGGGACCACTGCCTCTAAAAGAGAGTCTCTCTGGGGAGAGAGAGGAGGGGACCACTGCCTCTAAAATGAGTCTCTCTGGGGAGAGAGAGGAGGGGACCACTTCCTCTAAAATGAGTCTCTCTGGGAAGAGAGAGGAGGGGACCACTGCCTCTAAAACGAGTCTGTCTGGGGCGAGAGAGGAGAGAGGCACTGCCTCTAAGAGGGAGTATTCTGAGAGAGAGGAGGGGACCACTGCCTCTAAAAAGAGTCTGACTCAAGACACCAGTTCTAAGAGGTAAGAGATCAATTGTAAATTTAGTTATTTTAAAGATATACAACTAATTTAAGAGAAGTGTTTCCAAAAATCCTTTGACCAGCGGGCCTCCCTGGGGCAGTGGTCTAAGGCACTGCATCGCAGTGCTAGCTGTACCACTAGAGATCCTGGTTTGAGTCCAGGCTCTGTCGCAGCCGGCCGCGACCGGAGACCCATGGGGCGGCGCACAATTGGCCCAGTGTCGTCCAGGTTAGGGGGGGGGTTTGGCCAGCAGGGATGTTCTTGTCCCATCGCGCACTAGCGACTCCCTGGCGCAGTTCACGCTGACACGGTTGCCAGGTGCACATTTAACCCAGCTGGCTTCCAGGTTAAGCGGGCATTGTGTCAAGAAGCAGTGCGGCTCGGCTGGGTTGTGTTTCGGAGGACGCACGGCCCTCGACCTTCGCCTCTCCCAAGTCCATACGGGAGTTGCAGCGATGGGACAAGACTTTAACTACCAATTGGACACCACGAAATTGGGGAGAAAAAAGGAGTTATATTATATATGTTTGCAATTACAGAGATCATACGTTTCCTGTAGGTCTTGAACCAGGTTTGCACACACTGCAGCAGGGATTTTGGCCCCACTCCTCCATACAGACGCTTCTCCAGATCCTTCAGGTTTCGGGGCTGTCGCTGGGCAATACGGACTTTCAGCTCCCTCCAAAGATGTTTTTCTATTGGTTTATTCAGGTCTGGAGATCTGGCTAGCCACTCCAGCGGACCTTGAGATGCTTTCTTAACGGAGCCACTCCTTAGTTGCCCTTGCTGTGTGTTTTCAGGTCGTTGTCCATGCTGGAAAGACCCAGCCACGACCCATCCCCCCTTCAATGCTCTTACTGAGGGAAGGAGGTTGTGTGCCAAGATCTCTCGATACGTGGCCTCATCATCCTCCCTCAATACGGTGGCAGTCGTCCCTGTCCCCCTTTGCAGAAAAGCATCTCCCCAAAGAATGAATGTTTCCACTCCATGCTTCACGCGGTTTGGGATGGTGTTTCTTGGGGTTGTAACTCATCCTTCTTCTTCTCCCAAGCACGGCGAGTGGAGTTTAAGACCAAAAAGCCTCTATTTTTGGTCTCATCAGACACCAATGCCCTTCTCCGCATTGTCCTCATCTGGATCATTCCGATGGTCCCATTGGCCAAAAATTTAGAGGGGGCCCGGCATGCGCTGGCTTTAGAGGGGGGCCCTTTCGTGCGTTGCAAAGGGTTTTTTAAACCCCTGACGGCGTAGTGTGTTTCTAATGGTTTTCGATGGGCGTTTCCCCGCTCTCTTCAGGTCATTTAAAGGTCCTGAGTTTTGGGTTTTGGGCTGTCCCTCCCTTTCCCCTGATCATTGATGCCCCCCGGGTGGGGAAACTTGCATGGGGCCCAGAAAAAAGGGGATTGAAACCCTCATCTTTAACCCTTTTTCCATTTTTATAAAATTTCGCCAACAGTTTTTTGCTTCTCAAAAAAGCGGCCCTTTCCCATTGTCCTGTAGCCCCTCCCAGCCTTGTGAGGTCTACAAATTTTATCCCCGAGTCCCCTTTCACAGCTCTCTGGCTTTGGGCCCTTTGGGAGGTTGGGGTCTGTTTGATTGGGTGTGGACAGGTGCTTTTTTTACAGGTAACGAGTTCAAACAGGTGGGGTTAAAACAGGGAAGAGGGAGAACGGAGGGCCCTTTTAAAAAAAAAAACTAACAGGTCTGTGAGAAACCCGGGTTTTTACTGGTTGGTAAGGGGATCCAAAAATTTCTTATGTCATGGGAATTTAAAAGCAAATTAAATTTCTTAAAAAACATACAATGTGATTTTTGGATTTTTTTTTTAGTTCCACTCTCACAGTTTTTAAGTGTAAACCCAGAAAAAATTACAGACCTCAAAAATGCCCTTTTTAAAATAGGAAAAACCCGCAAAATCGGCAGGGGTATCAAAACCCCTTTTTTTTCCCCCACGTATATATTTTTTTTTAAAAATACATAAAAATTTGCAAACTGTAGCCCTTTTAAAAAAAGGTAAACCCCCCTCTTTCCCCCCCCGCCCCCCTTTAG
>CM072220.1:7085534-7135577 GCA_036851935.1 Coregonus suidteri
GGGCTGCGGGGGGGGGCTGCCAGGGCTGGTAAAGGATCTGGCTGCTCAGGGCTGGCCAGGTTCTGGTGCCTGGCGGGCCGACGGATCTGGCTGCTATGGTGGCTGAGGACTGGCGCTCATGGCTGGCTGACGGATCTGGCTCTTGGTGGCTAAAGGGCTCTGGTGACCCATCGGCGGAAGGCTCGGTGACCTGTCTGGCGGAAGGCTCACGGCTCCGGTCTGGGGGAACGGCTCTAAAGGGGCTCATGGCAGACGGCGGCTTTGCGGGCTCAGTCAGACCCATTTAAAAGCCCCTTTTGGGCAAGGGGCAGTTCGGGCCCCTTTGGGCAACGGCAGACTCGGCCGTCTGAGCCACTAGGCCGGTGCGTGGTGCCGGAAGGGGGAGTACCGGGCTGAGGCAGCATCCTGGGCTATGGGGAGAAGCAACGGGGCATTGGACCCTGGGGAGCACAAAAGGCCAGGCGGAGACCCGGGAAACGGGCTGCTGGCCTGGGGACCCACATAACCTAGTGCAGAGCAGAACAAACGCACAGGACTCGGGGAACACACAGAGGCTTGGTGCGTGGTGTAGGCACGGTGGGAAAAGGCTGGCGACGCCCCCGTATCCCGGTGCGATGGCCGGAAAAGGGCCGGCCGGCTGGCGACCGCACCGTATCCCTGGGCATGGCCGGAAAGGCAGGCGGGCTGGCGACGCGCACAGTATCCCTGTAGCGACCGTGGCCGGAACAGGCCGGGCTGGGGCTGGCGAATGCGCGCCGTATCCTGCGTGCGAACGTGAGGCCGGAACAGGCGGGCGGAGCTGGCCGAAGCGCAACGTAAGATCCCTGGTGCGAGTGCTGGCACCAGGCCGGGCGGGGGCAGGCGAAGCGCACCGTATCTTGGTGAGAGGAAACAGGAACAGGCCGAAGCCGGGCCTGGGGAGACGCGCACCGTACACTTGGTGCGAGGGGTCGTAACAGGCGGACAGTTACGGAGGCCACACAACACTGGCTTACCACGGCGACTGGAACGGGCGGACCGGGACTGGTAATACACCCAGTACCACTCGCCGTGCATCTACATCTCCTTTCCTACTTTGAACAGTGACCCCAGTAACCTGGTTTGCTTTTTTGAATTCGCCCGTTCTCTGCCTCCGTCAGCCCTGTGGCAGCCTACTGCTGCACAGCCGCCCAAGCCAGGTGCCCCCCGCCAAAAAACTTTTTGGGGGGTTGCCTCTCGTCCTTCCGACGATGGCCCCTGCTGAACCGCCGTCTGCTCCTCTCGCCGTCGCCTATCCCAACCGTTGCGCTCCATGGCCGGCGAGACCATCCCATCCAGGATCTCCTCCCAAGTCCAGGACCACTTTCAGTCCAAAATCTCCGCCCCATGTCCAGGCAGCCTTTGGAGCTGGTTCCTGTTGCCGCTTGCACACGCTGCTTGGTCCTTATTATGTGGTTTTTTCTGTCACGGTCCGTCTCAAGAGCGAAGGAGACCAAAACGCAGCGTGTGAAAGCAACATGTTGACTGTATTTCAATTTAAAGCACCTATAGAAAAACAACAAACCAAAATGAACGATACGAGAACAGTCAACACGGTTTAACAATGACCGACAAGGAACAAGGGAAACAAAAACGCCAAAAACACAAGGTGAACCCACACAGTTTAAATATGGCTCCCCAATCAGAGATAACGAGCCGCCAGCCTGTCACACGTTTACCTCCGATTGGGATGCACAAGAAATACCCAGAACACATTAAAACACACCACTACTACTAATCTAACTGTCTGTAGGTCCAACAGAACACATTTAAAACAACACCACTACTACTAATCTAACTGTCTGTACATCCAAACAGAACACATTAAAACACACCATACTACTAATCTAACTGTCCTGTAGTTCCCAACAGAAACACATTAAAAACACCACTACTACTAATCTAAACTGTCTGTAGGTCCAACAGAAAACACATTAAAAAACACGGAACCACTACTACTAATATAACTGTCTGTAGGTCCAACAGAACACATTAAAACACACCACTACTACTAATCTAACTGTCTGTAGGTCCAACAGAACACATTAAAACACACCACTACTACTAATCTAACTGTCTGTAGGTCCAACAGAACACATTAAAACACACCACTACTACTAATCTAACTGTCTGTAGGTCCAACAGAACACATTAAAACACACCACTACTACTAATCTAACTGTCTGTAGGGTCCAACAGAACACATTAAAACACACCACTACTACTAATCTAACTGTCTGTAGGTCCAACAGAACACATTAAAACACACCACTACTACTAATCTAACTGTCTAGTAGGTCCAACAGAACACATTAAAAACACACATTAAAAACACACCACTACTAATCTAACTGTCTGTAGGTCCAACAGAACACATTAAAACACACCACTACTACTAATCTAACTGTCTGTAGGTCCAACAGAACACATTAAAACACACCACTACTAATCTAATTGTAGGAATGATTCCAGAGGAAAACACATGATGAAACATTGCTATGACTCACCTTTGAATGTGTTGGTCATCTATCTGACACAGGGTCACTGGAGGAGGAGGAATAAACCCCAAACCCAGGATAGAGGGGTTCAGTGAATGTGGTGTGTTCTGTGTAAAGGTGTGTCAGTGTACCAGAGGAGGACACACTATAGAAGGACAAAGTACCAGCTGGCCAGTCCAGATACACTCCAACTCTGTTAGAAACAGGACCAGGGATGGATATGCTACGGACTCCAGCATGGTAAAAGTGATAACCTCTGTCATAGAGCAGAATAAACCCCAGGACTTCCTATTGGCTCCAATCCAACTGTCCTCCTTCTCTCCCTTCCTCTTCATTCCTTTGTACGCCACACCAATGTAAGCCCCGTCACCACCCCTCTCCACCTCCCAGTAATAACGAGATCCAGATAAGCCTTCTCTGCAGAGAACTTGGGGATGACGGTCAAATCTGTCTGGATGGTCTTCATAATGCTGCTTCTCCTCCACCCGTGTCACCTTCCTGTTCCCCTCAGACAGTATCAGGTTTGGGTTTGCTGTATTTGGGTCCAGGGTGAGATGACAGGCATCTGTAGACAAAAGGAGAGTTTAATCAAACCACATCTTCATATAAAATGTTGTTTTGTAGGTAGAGAACAAGTATTGATTAGTTACTATGTTACTGTAGTTCTGAATATGCAGTTAATTAGGATTGAAGAGACTTACATTTCCTCAGCCCTGATTTCAGCCTGAACTCTCCACCATGATCCACACTGTAGGAGAAACAGGTTATTGACTGACAAAGACCTAATAAAGCAGTCAACATTTAAACCATATTGTTGTGTTCTGGTGCACTATCCAAGTTCATTACTAGAGAAATACAGGTATTCTATCCTACCTACTGCATACAACAGAGTACAGAGTACAATTCATCTGTACTAGATGGTAGAGCATACAGGTATTCTATCCTACTGCCAGAACAGGTATTTACAATTCTATCCTACCTACTGCATACAGAACAGAGTATTCAATTCATTACGCCGACTGGATATACACAGCGTATTCTATCCTACCTACTACCATACAGAACAGAGTACAATTCATTACTAGAGACATACAGGTATTCTATCCTACCTACTGCATACAGAACAGAGTACAATTCCAACAGGATATCAGAGATGCAGAAGAAGAGTATTCATGTGGTGATGATGTATGCTGTGTTGGAGTGCTAAGCCTGCTGGTAAACTTCCCCTGTATTCTACCATCATGAGTCCTCATGTTACTGAACCTACTACACTACATAGGACACAACCACTGCTCACACTATTAGGACATCTATTCTGACTTACTTCAGCTTCATCAGTTTATCTGTGGGATCCACCAGAGCAGCTGAAAGCAGTCCCCCTGCAGAGTCTCCTGGGTGATTGTAGCTCAGGTCCAGCTCTTTCAGGTGGGAGGGTTTGACCTCAGAGCTGAAGACAGAGCAGCACAGCCCTCCTCTGTGACCAGACAGCCAGACAGCCTACAGAGAGACACAACAGCTGTCTAGGTTGGTGGACTGGTGTCAATCATCTTGTAGGACACCCATAATTTGTCCATGACACAAACATTTAATCACACAAACATTACTACATACAGAGTTGTTAGACACTAACATCAGTACACAGACCTGTCTAACCTGACAGACTGTACATACCCCAGTGTGTTGTTTACAGTTTATCCTCCAGTAAGCTCAGTACCAGACCTGACTGAAAACAGCAGCTGTAGCTCTGGATCCTCCAGTCAGTGTGTGTAGTTTAACCTCAATACCCCAGGATCCTCCAGTCCAGCAGAGAGGGCAGTGTAACTCAGCTCAGTACCGACCTGACTACAGAACAGCTTGTACTTACCCCAGTGTGTGTAGTTTACAGTCTGGATCCTCCAGTCCAGCAGACAGCAGTGTAACTCCTGAGTCCTGCAGGTCATTGTCTCTCAGCTCCAGTTGTTTCAGTTGTGAGTTGGGTTGAACTCAGGACTGAGGCCCAGATCTGAACAGCAACCCTCTGTCAGACCACACTGACCTAGACTAGAGGGCAGAAGAGCACATGATTAACAAATGTTTAAAACATCCACATAATAACTCATACTGAAGAAAGTTAACTCACACTAGTGTCTGTATGTTGCAGAGTGGACTGGTTAGTCCAACACAGAGCAGCTCCACTCCTCTGTCTCCCAGGTCATTGTAGCTGAGGTCCAGTTCTCTCAGGGGGGAGTTTGGTGTCTGCAGAGCTGAGGCCAGAGTCTCACAGGATTCATGTGTGAGTTTACAGCCAGACAGTCTGGAGAGAGGAGATATAGTGATACACTGTTAAATATGCAAAGCTTTAAGAATAATGAGATGCATTAAGATAATAACAGAAGGACACATGATTAACCAATGTTAAAATACATACTAACTCACTCAAGATATTTACCTGTTTTATATATGTTATGTATGTTTCTGGATATGTCCCAAAAATGTTAAAATAATGTTAAAAACATACACATACTAACTATACTGAACAGAAATATAAACCCAACATGTAAAAGTGTTGGTCCCACGTTTCATGAGCTGAAATAAAAGATCCCAGATATGTTCCATACGCACAAAAGCTTAGTTCTCTCAAATGTTGTGCATAAATTTGTTTAGATCCCTGTTAGTGAGCATTTCTCCTTTGTTAAGAATAATGAGATGCCATTAAGACAATAACAGAAGGACAGGTGTGGTATATCAAGAAGCTGATTAAACAGCATGATCATTACACAGGTGCACCTTAGTGCTGGGGACAATAAAAGGCCACTCTGAATATGTGCAGTTTTGTCACACAAAACAATGCCAAAGATGTGTCAAGTTTATAGGGACAGCAATTAAACCAATGACTGTAGGAATGTTGGTTCACCAGAGCTGTTTGCTAGAGAATTTAATGTTAAATTCTCTACCATAAAACCGCCTCCAACATCGTTTTAGAGAATTTGGCAGTACATCCAACCGGCCTCACAACCACAGACCACTTGTAACCACGCCAGCCCAGGACCTCCACATCCGGCTTCTTCACCTGCAGGATGGTCTGAGACAAGCCACCATGACAGCTGATTTAACTGTGGGTTTTCACAACCGAATAATTTCTGCACAAACTGTCAGAAACCGTCTCAGGGAAGCTCATCTGCGTGCTCGTCATCCTCACCAGGGTCTTGACCTGACTGCAGTTCGGCGTCGTAACCGACTTCAGTGGGCAAATGCTCACATATGATGGCCACTGGCACACTGGAGAAGTGTGCTCTTCACGGATGAATCCCGGTTTCAACTGTACCGGGAAGATGGCAGAAAGTGTATGGCGTCGTGATGGCATTGTGTGGGCGAGCGGTTTGCTGATGTCAATGTGGTTAACAGAGTGCCCCATGGTGGCGGTGGGGTTATGGTATGGGCAGGCATAAGCTACGGACAATGAACACAAATCACATTTTTTATCGATGGCAATTTTGAATGCACAGAGATACCGTGACGAGATCCTGAGGCCCATTGTCGTGCCATTCATCTGCCGCCATCACCTCATGTTTCAGCATGATAATGCACGGCCCCGTGTCGCAAGGATCTGTACACAATTCCTGGAAGCTGAAAATGTCCCAGTTCTTCCATGGACTGCATACTCACCAGACATGCATGTTTGGGATGCTCTGGATCGACGTGTACGACAGCGTCTTCCAGTTCCCGGCAGTTTTCAGCAACTTCGCACAGCCATTGAAGAGGAGTGGGACAACATTCCACAGGCCACAATCAACAGCCTGATCAACTCTATGTGAAGGAGATGTGTCGCGCTGCATGAGGCAAATGGTGGTCCACACCAGATACGGACTGGTTTTCTGATACACACCCATACTTATTTTTTTAAGGTATCTGTGACCAACAGATGCATATCTGAATTCCCATTTATGTGAAATCCATAGATTAGGGCCTAATGAATTTATTTCAATTGACTGATTTCCTCATATGAACTGTAACTCAGTAAAACCTTTTCAAATTGTTATATGTTGCATTTATATTCTTTGTCAGTATACAGTACATACATAATATATAAACACTCACAGTGGATACTGAAGATATTTAACTCACACTAGTGTCTGTATGTTGCAGAGTGGACTGGTTAGTCCAACACAGAGCAGCTCCACTCCTCTGTCTCCCAGGTCATTGTAGCTGAGGTCCAGTTCTCTCAGGGGGGAGTTTGGTGTCTGCAGAGCTGAAGCCAGAGTCTCACAGGATTCATATGTGAGTTTACAGCCAGACAGTCTGGAGAGAGGAGATATGTTGATACACTGTTAAATATGCAAAGCTTTAATAACAATGAGATGCATTAATACAATAACAGAAGGACACATGATTAACCAATGTTAAAAACATACTAACTCACTCAAGATATTTACCTTAGTTTTATATATGTTATGTATGTTTCTGGATATGTCCCAAAATGTTAAAATAATTTTAAAAACATACACATACTAACTATACTGAACAAAAATATAAACCCAACATGTAAAGTGTAGGTCCCACATTTCATGAGCTGAAATAAAAGATCCCAGAAATGTTCCATACGCACAAAAGCATATTTCTCTCAAATGTTGTGCATAAATTTGTTTAGATCCCTGTTAGTGAGCATTTCTCCTTTGTTAAGATAATCCATCCACCTGACAGGTGTGGTATATCAAGAAGGTGATTAAACAGCATGATCATTTAAACAGGTGCACCTTGTGCTGGGGACGATAAAAAGGCACTCTAAAATGTGCAGTTTTGTCACACAACACAATGCCACAGATGTGTCAAGTTTTGAGGGAGCGTGCAATTGGCATGATGACTGCAGGAATGTCCACCAGAGCTGTTGCTAGAGAATTGAATGTTAATTTCTCTACCATAAACCCCCTCCAACATCGTTTTAGAGAATTTTGGCTGTACATCCAACCGGCCTCACAAACCGCAGACCACTTGTAACCACGCCAGCCCAGGACCTCCACATCCGACTTCTTCACCTGCAGGATGGTCTGAGACAAGCCACCAGGACAGCCGATTTAACTGTGGGTTTTCACACGAACAAATAATTTCTGCACAAAGTGTCAGAAACCGTCTCAGGGAAGCTCATCTGCGTGCTCGTCATCCTCACCAGGGTCTTGACCTGACTGCAGTTCAGCGTCGTAACCGACTTCTGTGGGCAAATGCTCACCTTCGATGGCCACTGGCACACTGGAGGAGTGTGCTCTTCACGGATGAATCCCGGTTTCAACTGTACCGGGAAGATGGCAGAAAGAGTGTATGGCGTCGTGATGGCATTGTGTGGGCGAGCGGTTTGCTGATGTCAACGTTGTGAACAGAGTGCCCCATGGTGGCGGTGGGGTTATGGTATGGGCAGGCATAAGCTACGGACAATGAACACAATCACATTTTATCGATGGCAATTTGAATGCACAGAGATACCGTGACGAGATCCTGAGGCCCATTGTCGTGCCGCAACCCCGCATCACCTCATGTTTCAGCATGATAATGCACGGCCCCATGTCGCAAGGATCTGTACACAATTCCTGGAAGCTGAAAATGTCCCAGTTTCTTCCATGGACTGCATACTCACCAGACATGCATTTTGGGATGCCATGACTGCAGCGTCTTCCAGTTCCACCAGTTTTCAGCACATGCACAGCCATTGAAGAGGAGTGGGACAACATTCCACAGGCCACAAACGACAGCGTCTCTATGTGAGTGTGTCCGGCAGAGGCAAATTTCCAGCAACTGGTTTTCTGCACACACCCATTGAAGAGGAGGTATGGTGACAACATTCCACAGGCCACATCAGGACCTGCCTGATCACTCTATGTGATATTGGAGATGTTTCTGCATGGTTCCATGTTGCTGCATGTTCAGGCAATATATAAACACCACAGGACTGGTTACTGATATAGTTAACTCACACTAGTGTCTGTATGTTGCAGAGTGGACTGGTTAGTCCAACACAGAGCAGCTCCACTCCTCTGTCTCTCAGGTCATTGTAGCTGAGGTCCAGTTCTCTCAGGGGGGAGTTTGGTGTCTGCAGAGCTGAAGAGTTCACAGGATTATATGTGAAATCCAGCCAGAGTTAGGAGGAGAATAGTGATACACTGTTAAATATTTCAATTGAGATGATTAAGATCCACATGATTAACCAATGTAAAAAAATACTAACTCACTAAAATTTAACCTTTGAAATATATTTTCACATGTATGTATGTTTTGCATATTTTTGTTAATGTATACAGTAACTATACATAATATATAAACACTCACAGTGGATACTGAAGATAGTTAACTCACACTAGTGTCTGTATGTTGCAGAGTGCACTGGTTAGTCCAACACAGAGCAGCTCCACTCCTCTGTCTCCCAGGTCATTGTAGCTGAGGTCCAGTTCTCTCAGGGGGAGTTTGGTGTCTGCAGAGCTGAGGCCAGAGTCTCACAGGATTCATTTTTGAGTTTACAGCGATCCAGTCTGGAGAGAGGAGATAATCTGTTAGATATACAAATCCTTCAGAATAATGATACTGTATACATCAACTCAATAGCAGAACTTACAGTGCTCTCTTGCAGGTTTTCACTACCGGCAGCAACCTCTGATAACCTGTCTCTGATGTGGTGTATGTCTTCAGGTCAAACTCCTCCAGCACCTCCTCTGACATCAGTAACAGGTAGGCCAGGGCTGAACATTGTTGAGGTTCTAGCTCTGTTTCTGAAAGAGTTCCTGATCGCAGGGAGGTTTGCATGTCTTCAACTAGAGAGTTGGCACCAAGTTCATTCAGACAGTGGAACAAGTTGATGATCCTTTCTGGTGAGGATTCCCATTCGATGTTGTCTGAAAGGTACCTGACTGTTCTCTCAACTGTTTCCTCATTGCTCTGTGTTGTACTTCCTGTCTGTGTCAGAAGGCCTTGTAACCGATTCTGATTGGACTCCAGTGAGAGACCCAGAAGGAAGCGGAGGAACAGGTCCAGGTGTCCATTCTCACTCTTCAAGGCCTGGTCCACTGCTCTCCTGTGTAAGTCAAACAACTGGATTGACTCCTCCTCTTCATCCTCACTAGTGGGGGAAAAAACATGTTCCTTTCTTGTCCAGACATGATTCTAAAGCATGCACTGCTGCTAGAAACTCCTGAATGCTCAGATGCACAAAGCTGTAGACCTTCTCTTGGTTCAGCCCAGATTCTTCTTTAAGATCTCTGTACACAATGCTGAGTACTCTGATGCCTCTGTGACATCAAGGCCACACTCTCTCAGGTCCTCCTCATAGAAGATCAGGTTGCCCTTCTGCAGCTGTTGGAAAGCCAGCTTTGCCAGTTTCAGGATCATCTCTTTGTCTGACTGAGACAGTTCCTTTGGGTTTGTCTCTGTGGCTTTGTTGTACTTCTTGTTCTTCACAATGATTTGGATGAGCGTGAAGTGTGAGTACATCTGGGTCTGAGTTTTGGGGACTTCATCCTTCTCTGCCTCTTTCAGCATCATCTCAAGGACAGTGGCTGATATCCAACAGAAGACTGGCATGTGGCACATGATGTGGAGGCTCCTTGATGTCTTCATGTGTTTGATGATTTCATTGGCCAGATTCTGATCTGTGATTTTCTTCCTGAAGTACTCCTCCTTCTGTGGATCATTGAACCCTCGTACCTCTGTCACCTGGTCAAC
Organism: Coregonus suidteri; assembly: GCA_036851935.1. Classification (NCBI taxonomy): domain Eukaryota; kingdom Metazoa; phylum Chordata; class Actinopteri; order Salmoniformes; family Salmonidae; genus Coregonus; species Coregonus suidteri. The sequence goes on from CM072220.1 coordinate 7,095,731, forward strand.
ACACTCAGGTGGGATCTGATTGGCTGCTGCAGGCCGTGAGGTTATCCAGAGGAGAGCAGAGGGAAGCAGATTCCCCTTGATGAGGTTTGTCAGCAGCACGTCCACTGAGGTGGCTTCGTGACATCACAGCACTTCTCATTGTTTTTGAAGTCTAGAGGAAGTCGACACTCATCCAGACCATCAAAAATAAAAACAGTTTTGGTTTTCACCATCTTCAATGCTGTCAATCTCTTTCAGCTCTGAGAAGTAGTGGGAAAGAAGTTGCATCAGACTGTATTGGTCCTTTTTCAGGTTCAGATCACGGAAAGGAAGAGGAAACATGAAATGAACGTCCTGATTTGCTTTTCCCTCTGCCCAGTCAAGGATGACCTTCTGCACAGAGACTGTTTTTCCAATGCCAGCGATTCCTTTTGTCAGCACAGTTCTGATAGGTTTGTCTTGTCCAGGTAAAGGCTTGAAGATGTCGTTGCATTTGATTGGTGTCTCTTGTGTGGTTTGTTTCTTGGATGCCATCTCTATCTGTCTCACCTCATGTTCATTATTGACCCCTCCACTTCCACCCTCTGTGATGTAGAGCTCTGTGTAGATGTCCTTTAACAGACTTCCATGGTGTCCAATTCCTTCAGATATGTGTTGATACTTGTGTTTTCAGTTTAGCCTTAATGTCTTGTTGGACTGTCAGAAGAGTTTGACCTGTAGGAAACAATGAGATTGATATTAATCCCATAAAACTAGAAGATTAACTTTTGAAAGTTAAAACTGATCAACATGATCTAATATTAAAGAAGTGATTTGATCAATAGAGAAAGATGTAAGGTGTGGACGGGAGGGCTGTTGTAACTCCCAGTCTTACTCCTCATACCCAGAGGGTTGTGTGTGAACATTACAGCACCCTGGCTGACAATCCCCTCCATCGTCTCAACTGAATCCTGAACGTTTTCATAGTCCAACTGGTAGTCAGAGCTTTTCATCTGTTGTTCAGACATTTTGCCACGTCTCAGAGGTTCCCGGCTGGGTGTAGGTGACTCTGCTCTGGGCTTCTGGACACTTTCAACAAAACAGGGAGACAGATCACTTCATCAATAGTGCATCAATATCACATCAACAACTGCATAGCTGAACTCAAGTCCTGATGTTTCTTTGAAATGAGGGGCTGCTGTTCTGAAGCCTTTTCCAGATTGCAAAAAATCTGAAGCATGTATGGGATTCTCTACTTTACGTAGTCTCTACTCTACTCATTCACTGTATGGGATTCTCTACTTTACGTAGTCTCTACTCTACTCATTCACTGCCCAGAGAACAGACTACTCTGGCCATTTCAGTGATGAATGGAGAATGGTGCTTGTTTAAAAAAGCTACATCAATCAATGTCTGCAAGATCACATACTGATAGTATTCTACAGAACCCAATATAATAGCATAGTATAAAGTTACTGGAAGACAAAACATTTCTTATGAGATGTTAAGATGACTGTGCGAATTGGTCAAATTTCTCTCTCATGTGGTTAAAACCCAACAGAGTGCCACTAGGCAAAATATGTGCTGTGATTGAAACAAAACACAGGTATGCTGCAGTTTGTTAACATCATCTGCTCTACAATTCACTCACTGTACTTCATTCAAAACACAAAACAGCACTGTACAAAACTCAACTGATTGAGATCAAATGGTTGACTTGCAGAGATGCTTCATGGTCGTTTCACAGGTAAAACTTGAAGAATTTCCAAGACCGGCCTGATTGAAACAGCAAATTTGTCGGCAAACTTTCCAAAATGTCGACAAAAACAAAATACGCGGTGGGATCTTTTGTGTTTGTGTAAAATGTATTATGCGAAAAATGGCGGTGGAAACGCATGTATCCGCAAATATTGATATAATAACCATCATATGGAAGTAAAGTTGGAGTCACGAGATGACATGCTGTGTGGTCCTCCCACTACGACTCAGGAAAGCATGTCGTTTATTAGACTACAGATGAAATAAGTTCTGATGAACTTCACAGGGTGGTGAAAGGGCCCGGTGACAAGCTTGATGCTCCTTTCAATAAATATCCAGGGTCTTATTCTGGTGGGTTCTGTCATCATTACAATCCAGATGATGATCTATGGGGTTATAATGATGACAGAACCCTGACAGTTTGTATTTTGAATTTCATGGTCGCACATTGAGATTCATGGTTGTAAGTACGGTTCCTCTTCAAGCCTCTTCCTGAGATTTGATTGATGGAACAATCTGGCCAATGGTTGCAACAATAGGCAGCTGTGGTTTTGGCTGATTGGTCAGGAGTAAAAAGGTCATGCCCCCAAAGCTGCTGAAACCATTTTTTTTCACATACGAATCTCTTTCTACAACAGGGGGGCGGAAGGGCGGCGGAAGAGGGCGGTTACCTTCTTTTAAAGCTACAGTTTGCTATTTTTATGTATGTTTAAAAAAAATATATACAGTGGGGAGAACAAGTATTTGATACACTGCCGATTTTGCAGGTTTTCCTACTTACAAAGCATGTTGAGGTCTGTAATTTTTATCATAGGTACACTTCAACTGTGAGAGATGGAATCTAAAACAAAAATCCAGAAAATCACATTGTATGATTTTTAAGTAATTAATTTGCATTTTATTGCATGACATAAGTATTTGATCACCTACCAACCAGTAAGAATTCCGGCTCTCACAGACCTGTTAGTTTTTCTTTAAGAAGCCCTCCTGTTCTCCACTCATTACCTGTATTAACTGCACCTGTTTGAACTCGTTACCTGTATAAAAGACACCTGTCCACACACTCAATCAAACAGACTCCAACCTCTCCACAATGGCCAAGACCAGAGAGCTGTGTAAGGGACATCAGGGATACAATTGTAGACCTGCACAAGGCTGGGATGGGCTACAGGACAATAGGCAAGCAGCTTGGTGAGAAGGCAACAACTGTTGGCGCAATTATAAAAAATGGAAGAAGTTCAAGATGACGGTCAATCACCCTCAGTCTGGGGCTCCATGCAAGATCTCACCTCGTGGGGCATCAATGATCATGAGGAAGGTGAGGGATCAGCCCAGAACTACACGTCAGGACCTGGTCAATGACCTGAAGAGAGCTGGGACCACAGTCTCATCGAAAACCATTAGTAACACACTACGCCGTCATGGATTAAAATCCTGCAACGCACGCAAGGTCCCCCTGCTCAAGCCAGCGCATGTCCAGGCCCATCTGAAGTTTGCCAATGACCATCTGGATGATCCAGAGGAGGAATGGGAGAAGGGCATGTGGTCTGATGAGACAAAAATAGAGCTTTTTGGTCTAAACTCCACTCGCCGTGTTTGGAGGAAGAAGAAGGATGAGTACAACCCCAAGAACACCATCCCAACCGTGAAGCATGGAAGTGGAAACATCATTCTTTGGGGATGCTTTTCTGCAAAGGGGACAGGACGACTGCACCGTATTGAGGGGAGGATGGATGGGGCCATGTATCGCGAGATCTTGGCCAACAACCTCCTTCCCTCAGTAAGAGCATTGAAGATGGGTCGTGGCTGGGTCTTCCAGCATGACAACGACCTGAAACACACAGCCAGGGCAACTAAGGAGTGGCTCCGTAAGAAGCATCTCAAGGTCCTGGAGTGGCCTAGCCAGTCTCCAGACCTGAACCCAATAGAACATCTTTGGAGGGAGCTGAAAGTCCGTATTGCCCAGCGACAGCCCCGAAACCTGAAGGATCTGGAGAAGGTCTGTATGGAGGAGTGGGCCAAAATCCCTGCTGCAGTGTGTGCAAACCTGGTCAAGACCTACAGGAAACGTATGATCTCTGTAATTGCAAACAAAGGTTTCTGTACCAAATATTAAGTTCTGCTTTTCTGATGTATCAAATACTTATGTCATGCAATAAAATGCAAATGAATTACTTAAAAATCATACAATGTGATTTTCTGGATTTTTGTTTTAGATTCCGTCTCTCACAGTTGAAGTGTACCTATGATAAAAATTACAGACCTCTACATGCTTTGGAAGTAGGAAAACCTGCAAAATCGGCAGTGTATCAAATACTTGTTCTCCCCACTGTATATATTGTGACGTCACGAGAGGCTACACAGCTTTCAGCGGGGTTGCTCAAGTAGTGCAAGGAGACAAGGTTCAAACAAAACAAGGATTTTATTATAGGTCTTGGGAAATTAACGAAAATATAACCAAATTATGTTCTCTTGTGGCTCTTTAAGGGTTAACAGTTCAGGGATGTCTCTTCCACATCCAAAATCATAATTCTCACTCGCTCAGATAACTTTTTCCCCCAGCCTTACTGTAGTCCACGTTGCAGCTAGTGGCCAACCCAGCAAAAAGTCCTTCCAAATGTCTCTCACGTATTTCCACAGGTGCATATATCCAAAGGTGAGTATTTCCCAAAGGTAAGTATCTCCAAATCCTTATACTCCTCCTGGAAGTGGACGTGCAGCACTCTTGTCCTCCAGAGAGCCCAGGTTGGAGACTGTGTTTCTTCACCCCCCACACACTCCCTCGTGTGTGTCTCTTCCCTTCCCAAAACCTTCAGCTCATCAGCTCCTGATTTGTTTCAGCTGCGTGGGAAGATTGGCCATAGAGGGGTGGAGTTCCCGACCATACCAGCAGATGGAGCCATAGCTGTCTGGGTTTGCAGCCACCTCAGGGGGATGTAACGTCCCTCCAGGACACAGCCTCTCGTGTGACATCACACATCCCCCTCCTCTGGACCGACGTCCTCGTCGGGGTAAAGGCAGCGAAGAAGGCATCCCGCCGGGAGAGGGCGTCCGCATTGCCGTGGTGCTTGCCAGCCCTGTGGACAACAGAAAAGTTAAACGGTTGCAAGCTCAAAAACCATCTGGTTACTCTACTGTTTGATTCCTTGTTCTTGGCCATCCACTGCAGAGGGGCGTGATCAGATACCACCATGAAACGTCGGCCCAGGAGATAGAACCGAAGGGACTCCAGGGCCCAGACTACAGCCAGACATTCTTTCTCCACCGTTGAATAGTTCTTCTCTCTTGGAAGTAACTTTCTGCTTAGGTAGAGAATGGGATGTTCTTCACCGTCATGTGCCTGGGTGAGGACAGCACCCAGACCCACCTCCGAAGCATCCGCTTGGACAATGAATTCCTTCTTGAAGTCTGGTGCCCACCAGGATCGGACTGGAGCAGAGTGCTCGCTTCAGGTTGAGGAAAGCCGCCTCCGCCGCAGGGTTCCACTTCACCATTCGTGAGTGGCGTTTGGTCGTCAGCTCCGTCAACGGTGCAGCTATGGTAGCAAAATCTGCAATAAAGCGTCTATAGTAGCCAGCGAGGCCCAAAAATGACCTTACTTGCTTCTTGGTGATGGGCTGCGGCCAGTCCTGTATGGCCCGCAGTTTGGCTTCCTGTGGTTTGACCAACCCCCGCCCAATGGTGTACCCCAGGTAGTTTGTCTCACTGAAGGCCAGCTTGCACTTCTTCGGGTTTGCCGTGAGCCCTGCTTCCCTGAGCGAATCCAGCACCGCTTGTACCCGGGGTATGTGGCTGGCCCAATCCGGACTTTGTATAACAACATCATCCAAATAAGCCGCTGCGTACCTCTTGTGGGGCGCAAGGACTCGATCCATCAGGCGTTGGAACGTGGCAGGTGCCCCGTGGAGACCAAACGGAAGTCGGGTATACTGGTAGAGCCCCTCCGGGGTGGCAAAGGCTGTCTTCTCCTTGGACGCCGGGGTCAGGGGCACCTGCCAGTAGCCTTTTGTGAGATCAAGAGTGGTTAGGAAACGAGCATGCCCCAAGGAGTCTATTAAATCATCGACACGAGGCATTGGGTATGCATCAAATTCAGACACTTCATTCAACTTTCGATAGTCATTACAAAATCGTACTGAACCGTCTGGCTTGGGAACTAGTACGATGGGACTTGCCCAGGCACTGTGGGACTCTTCGATTACTCCCAACTCCCGCATCTTCCTTACCTCCTTCTGTATAACCACTTTACGAGCCTCTGGCACGCGGTACGGGCGCTGGTTTACCGTTCGGCCAGGCATGGTGCGGATCTCATGTTGGACCACCTCTGTGTGACCGGGAAGGGAGGAGAAGACATCCTGGTTCTGCTCCATGAGTTCCAGGGCCATCTGTCGTTGATGTGGGGACAGATTTGGACCCAGCTGAACCTCTTCTCGCGCCGGTTCCTTGGTCTCTGTGGGGGGTAGACAGCTGAACATCGCCTCTCTGGCGTGCCACTTCTTTAAAAGGTTAACATGATAAATCTGCTCAGTTTTTCTTTTATCTGGTTGCCTCACCTTGTAGTTTACTTCTCCCATGCGTTCAATGACCTCATATGGTCCTTGCCAGGTTGCCAGGAATTTACACTCAACGGTTGGCACCAGGACCAGCACTCTGTCCCCCGGCTTAAACTCCCTGGGTTGAGCAGATCTGTTGTAGGAGGCTTGCTGTTGCCGCTGACTGGCCTCCAGGTGTTCCCGCATCATGGATATAGATGGCCTTCATTCTCTCCCTCATAGCCCCGACATGGTCGATCAGTGTCCGCTGTTGGCATGGCTGCTCCTCCCAGGCCTCCTTGGCGATGTCGAGCAGTCCTCTGGGTCTGTAGGAAAGCAAGAGCTCAAAGGGTGAAAAACCAGTAGAAGACTGAGGTACCTCTCTCACCGCAAATAATATGTATGGTAACAGCTGATCCCAGTTGCGCCCATCTTCCCCTACCGCTTTCCGCAGCATGGATTTTAGTGTTTTGTTAAAACGTTCGACTAGGCCATCTGTCTGGGGGTGGTAGACCGAGGTTCTCAGCTGTTTGATTTTCAGTAAAGCACAGAGTTCTTTCATCACCCTGGACATGAATGGAGTCCCTGGTCCGTCAATATCTCTTTTGGGATTCCCAGACTAGTTGAGAGACGGAACAGCTCCTTGGCGATTTGTCTGGATGTAGCCTTCCTCAGCGGAATGGCCTCCGGGTACCGGGATGCATAGTCCAGAATGACCAGAATGTATTGATGTCCCTGGAACTTTTCGGTAAGGGCCCGACTATGTCTAATCCAATCCTCTCAAAAGGAGTTTCGATAATGGGCAAGGGAATGAGCGGGTTTCTATATGTGGGCTTTGGCGCAACCTGCTGACACTCAGGGCAACTACGGCAGTAGTTCTCTATCTCTTTGTGTACTCCTGGCCAAAAGAAACGTTGCATGATTCTTTCCTTAGTCTTCTCTACCCCCAAGTGGGCCCCTAGCGGGTGTGTGTGGGCTAGGTTGAGTACTGTGGCCCGATAGGGCTGTGGCACGAGGAGCTGTTCATGCACTTCATCATTTTTCTTGACTATCTGATATACTAACCCCCGGTTTTACTGCGAAATGGGGGTAAGTAGGGTTTGTCTTATCACCTAACACTACACCTTCTAATACCTGCACATTTCTTAAGCATTTGCAAGAGTAGGATCTTGTAATTGAGCCGTACCATACTGGCCTGTGAGAGGGGGAAGCTCTTGGGTGCCTGGGACGTCTTCTTCACTGGAGAACGGAGCACTTTCCTGGGCTGCGTTCTCTTCTCCCGTATCCGGACCAGTCTCGGTGTCGGTCTGGGCACCTGCCATCCCTATCAGAGCCCGGGCGGGAGTGAGTAACTCGGAGGATTGCACCGGAGCCTTCCCAGGATGAGTCTTGCCTCTCCGTTTCCGAGGTACTCGGGTTATCCTCTCCTGAGACTCTCTCCAGAGTGGGTAAAAAGGCTGGGCAGTCTCGTCCAATTAGGACAGGGACGGGGAGGGAATCAACCACCCCCGCCGTCGTGTGTATGGTTCCCCGTGTGCTGGTCATTGTAAGTTCCGTAATGGGGTATTCTCTGGTGTCCCCATGGACACAGGAAACTGGGAGGACTTTCCCCGGGGTCAGACACGTTGGGCCCACCAAATCCTTACGCACCAGGGTGGCCCGGCTACCAGAATCCAGTAAGGCCTCCACATCATGGTGATTCACAGTTACCGGGCAGGTGGGGGGTCGATCTGGGCCGCCATCTACGACTCCCAGAGCGAGGCAAAACGGTGTGTGGGTGCTGAGCTGGAGGACTCCGCAGTGGGCATAGGTTCATCGGCTGGTTTCCCACACTGCCAGGAGATATGTCCCATCTCCCCACACCGGTAACACTGTCGAGTTTCCCCCTCCTGGTGTACTCTTCTTGGACCCGCCTGGTTTCTGGCTCCCCCTGGAGCCGGGATAAGTCCTGACGTGGCTGGGTTCGAGACCTTGGGGTCCTTTGGACGGGTTCTTCCCATTTGTGGTGGGCCCGCACTCCTGGGGTCTTTTCGGGAAGCATTCAGCATCTCCGCTGTGGCCTGGTACTTTTCCACAGCTTCCACGGTCAGATCAGCCGTGGTCAAGGCCTGTTGACTGATGAACCGTTTTGCCTCATAAGGCAGGGCGCGTAGGTAACGATCCACCACAACGGCCTCCACCACCGCCGCTGCTGCTGTATTCCTCTGCGGATCCAGCCATTTCCTTGCGATTCGGACAAGTTCATGTATCTGCGCCCGAGGAGGTTGGTCTGGTTGGAAGGTCCAGCTGTGAAAGCGCTGGGCCATACCAAACTTTGTGAGTCCATATCTGCTGAGGATCTCAGCCTTCAGGGCATCATAGTCAGTAACCTGGTCAGGGCCCAGGTCCCGGACAGCATTCAGCGATTCCCGGTTTAGAAAGGGGGCTAACAGACCAACCCACTGTTGCTTGGGCCAGGCTTCCCTAGTGGCCGTGGCCTCAAATGCATGCAGGTATGCCTCAATGTCATCGGTAGCTCCCATCTTAGATATAAAGTCACTTGCCTTTATTGGGCGGGTATTTTGGACAACCCTCTGTCTCTGCAACTGCAATTCCTCTGCCTTCAGAAGGTTGGCTTTCTTTTGCTCCTCCAAGAGAGCCACGTTTGCTTGCATCTGGGCTTACTGGCCAGCAAACAAGGGCTTTCAATATGTCCTCCATTTCAGTCGGCGGGGAGCCTACGGCCAACTTGGAAAACTGGGTGATCAAACCTTCGGTATCCTCCTCTGACATGCACTATTAACGCTTGAGTATGCCCGTATTCTCCACCATCTGTGACGTCACGAGAGGCTACACAGCTTTCAGCGGGGTTGCTCAAGTAGTGCAAGGAGACAAGGTTCAAACAAAACAAGGATTTTATTATAGGTCTTGGGAAATTAACGAAAATATAACCAAATTTGTTCTCTTGTGGCTCTTTAAGGGTTAACAGTTCAGGGATGTCTCTTCCACATCCAAAATCATAATTCTCACTCGCTCAGATAACTTTTCCCCAGCCTTACTGTAGTCCACGTTGCAGCTAGTGGCCAACCCAGCAAAAAGTCCTTCCAAATGTCTCTCACGTATTTCCACAGGTGCATATATCCAAAGGTGAGTATTTCCCAAAGGTAAGTATCTCCAAATCCTTATACTCCTCCTGGAAGTGGACGTGCAGCACTCTTGTCCTCCAGAGAGCCCAGGTTGGAGACTGTGTTTCTTCACCCCCCACACACTCCCTCCGTGTGTCTCTTCCCTTCCCAAAACCTTCAGCTCATCAGCTCCTGATTTGTTTCAGCTGCGTGGGAAGATTGGCCATAGAGGGGTGGAGTTCCCGACCATACCAGCAGATGGAGCCATAGCTGTCTGGGTTTGCAGCCACCTCAGGGGGATGTAACGTCCCTCCAGGACACAGCCTCTCGTGACATCACAATATATATATATATATATATATATATATATATATATATATATATATATATATATAAATATAACTCATTTTTTCTCCCCAATTTCGTGGTGTCCAATTGGTAGTTAAAGTCTTGTCCCATCGCTGCAACTCCCGTATGGACTTGGGAGAGGCGAAGGTCGAGGGCCGTGCGTCCTCCGAAACACAACCCAGCCGAGCCGCACTGCTTCTTGACACAATGCCCGCTTAACCTGGAAGCCAGCTGGGTTAAATGTGCACCTGGCAACCGTGTCAGCGTGAACTGCGCCAGGGAGTCGCTAGTGCGCGATGGGACAAGAACATCCCTGCTGGCCAAACCCCCCCCCTAACCTGGACGACACTGGGCCAATTGTGCGCCGCCCCATGGGTCTCCCGGTCGCGGCCGGCTGCGACAGAGCCTGGACTCAAACCAGGATCTCTAGTGGTACAGCTAGCACTGCGATGCAGTGCCTTAGACCACTGCCCCAGGGAGGCCCGCTGGTCAAAGGATTTTTGGAAACACTTCTCTTAAATTTAGTTGTATATCTTTAAAATAACTAAATTTACAATTGATCTCTTACCTCTTAGAACTGGTGTCTTGAGTCAGACTCTTTTTAGAGGCAGTGGTCCCCTCCTCTCTCTCAGAATACTTCCTCTTAGAGGCAGTGCCTCTCTCCTCTCTCTCCCCAGACAGACTCGTTTTAGAGGCAGTGGTCCCTCCTCTCTCTCCCCAGAGAGACTCATTTTAGAGGCAGTGGTCCCCTCCTCTCTCTCCCCAGAGAGACTCATTTTAGAGGCAGTGGTCCCCTCCTCTCTCTCCCCAGAGAGACTCATTTTAGAGGCAGTGGTCCCCTCCTCTCTCTCCCCAGAGAGACTCTTTTTAGAGGCAGTGGTCCCCTCCTCTCTCTCCCCAGAGAGACTCATTTTAGAGGCAGTGGTCCCCTCCTCTCTCTCCCCCAGAGAGACTCATTTTAGAGGCAGTGGTCCCCTCCTCTCTCTCCCCAGAGAGACTCATTTTAGAGGCAGTGGTCCCCTCCTCTCTCTCCCCAGAGAGACTCTTTTTAGAGGCAGTGGTCCCCTCCTCTCTCTTCCCAGAGAGACTCATTTTAGAGGCAGTGGTCCCCTCCTCTCTCTCCCCAGAGAGACTCATTTTAGAGGCAGTGGTCCCCTCCTCTCTCTCCCCAGAGAGACTCATTTTAGAGTCACAGCTTACTCAGCTACAATAAGAAATAACAGAACAGTCAATATTTCTGAACATTGTTGAAGTAGCATTGACAAGACTTTTACAGAGTTCACACAACAACGTCACCTGCTAAATGAAATTACCTCGATAACAGCATGTCAGTTAAATATAACAACCAGAACCGTTGTTTTTTTTTGTTCACTGTTCAGACCAGCAAAATTAAGTTCTGAACCGGTTCAAACCCCAAAAAAGTAACGGTTTATATTGTTCATATCTGTTCATTTTTTAAACCTCTGAAATCGATTTTTTCCTATTTTATTTAGCTCCACATTAAATGACTTGACCAATCAGCGCTGATAGAACAGCTTGCTGTGGAGCGGGCAAGCTATTTAAATGCATTGGACAGTGTAGTGACATTTAGCGTGAGGGGAAAGAGTGAGAGGAGGTTGGAGGAGGAGGCTTGGCATCTTGTTGTTATGACATGCATTATCTGAATTACGTCTACAGAATTATACCTACATTGGACCGGCGTCTATGAAGGAACTTTGAAGGTCTTTGAACTTCAGAGATTTGGTTTAACTAATGTTGGACCAGCGCTAGCTAGCTAGTTTATGTGTGCAGAGCGACACCAGAATAAAAAATCAATAAAAGTCACCTTTTTGTAGTTAATAAATCCAATGTAAAACTTAATAACCATAGTATCCTTAACTAGCATTGAAAAGGTTAATTAATTCATTTTCCTGTAATAAATTCTCTCTCCCTAATTTCTGAATCACGCTACAGTAGACTATGCACACTGGCAAAGTTTTTCAGCTGGCAGGCAGACACTGGAATACGACACTGGGGAACAAAATGCCTGGAACGCAAAATAACGTTACTAAATGGTTCCCGTGCTTTGAAAATAAAATAACGGTTTCGTTCTAATTCTGTCCCTCGAAGAATTGAAATTATTATTCCTGAACCGGTTCCAATCATTGTTGGTAACAACAAAACACTATTTATATATATTTTTTTAAAGCAATATATTAATATCAGTGGAGGCTGCTGAGGGGAGGACGGCTCATAATAATGTCTGGAATGGAGTAAATGGAATGGTATCAAACACATGGTTTTCACTTGGTTATGAACACAGCATGATGTCCGATGTCCACCAGATGCATATGAGGTTTTTTTTGCCGGATGTCTAGCCAGTATTTTCCATACATGACGCACGTGCTTCACTTTTAAACTCGCTAAAAGCTAAAAGCTAGTTGGAGTCTGTGTGTGTACTTCCATTTGTACCGCCGCACGGTAAAGCAACGCACAAGTTGAAAAGGATTTAATGCATGCAGAACGCAGCACAGCCTCGTGCGCCATCCCCAACGTAGCGTTGCGGAACGCAAAGAGTTTGATCCATCTTGTGGACATGAGGCAAGTACGTTTGATTGTGCCTGAGCTGGGGTGTTTTCATTAGTGCACACTGTAGAAAACTGTAGCAAAACATTTTGCAACAAAAACTAGAGTTTCTATTAGACAAATTTCAGGTAGGTCCCTCTCCGTTTTGGTCCGTTTACTGAAAAGGCCGACACCCACTGCTTGAGTTCACTTGAGGTGCGGTACCGGTTATCTCAATCTGTACACTGGCTGGCGGGGTTTTCATCAAGACAGATGGTGTGTGCTGATGTAACAGTTCTGCTTCCGTCCCTCTCCGAGCCTCTACCTGGGCTCGAACCAGGGACCCTCTGCACACAATGACAACAGTCAACCTCGAAGCATCGTTACCTATCGCTCCACAAAAGCCGCGGCCCTTGCAAAGCAAAGGGAAACAACTACTTCAAGGTCTCAGAGCGAGTGACGTTACCGATTGAAACGCTACTAGCGCGCACCGCTAACTAGCTAGCCGTTTAGCACCGGTTACACTGACAATCATTGAACCCATTGGTTCACGTTAAATCAAGTGCACCAAAAAGCTGCTCTCAATCTAAACTAAATACATTTTATTTAGCCCTACATATAAACTACTACCTTTCCGATCTGTTTAACCAGAAAGCTGCTCTCAATCTAAAACTAAATACATTTTATTTAGCCCTACATTTAAACTACTGGTAGTTCATTTTCCTTTTGTTGCATGTCACTTTTACTTAGCCAACGTGACAAGATACTTTTTTTTTTTTACTGTTCATAGTCACAAACAATTAAGACTGCCCAATCTGTTATTTGATTTTAAAAGGATCCCCAATAGCTGACTCCATAACAACAGCTAGTCTATCTGGTTGGATCCCCATTAGCTGACTCCATAACAACAGCTAGTCCCCTGTTTGGATCTCCATTAGCTGACTCCATAACAACAGCTAGTCTACCTGGTTGGATCCCCATTAGCTGACTCCATAACAACAGCTAGTCTACCTGGTTGGATCCCCATTAGCTGACTCCATAACAACAGCTAGTCTACCTGGTTGGATCCCCATTAGCTGACTCATAACAACAGCTAGTCTACCTGGTTGGATCCTCATTAGCTGAGTCGATAACAACAGCTAGTCTCCCTGTTTGGATCCCCATTAGCTGACTCCATAACAACAGCTAATCTACCTGGTTGGATCCCCATTAGCTGACTCCATAACAACAGCTAGTCTACCTGGTTGGATCCCCATTAGCTGACTCCATAACAACAGCTAGTCTACCTGGTTGGATCCCCATTAGCTGACTCCATAACAACAGCTAGTCTCCCTGTTGGATCCCCATTAACTGACCCCATAACAACAGCTAGTCTACCTGGTTGGATCCCCATTAGCTGAGTCCATAACAACAGCTAGTCTACCTGGTTGGATCCCCATTAGCTGACTCCATAACAACAGCTAGTCTACCTGGTTGGATCCCCATTAGCTGACTCCATAACAACAGCTAGTCTACCTGGTTGGATCCCCATTAGCTGACTCCATAACAACAGCTAATCTACCTGGTTGGATCCCCATTAGCTGACTCCATAACAACAGCTAGTCTACCAGGTTGGATCCCCATTAGCTGACTCCATAACAACAGCTAGTCTACCTGGTTGGATCCCATTAGCTGACTCCATAACAACAGCTAGTCTACTGGTTGGATCCCCATTAGCTGACTCCATAACAACAGCTAGTCTACCTGGTTGGATCCCCATTAGCTGACTCCATAACAACAGCTAGTCTACCTGGTTGGATCCCCATTAGCTGACTCCATAACAACAGCTAATCTACCTGGTTGGATCCCCATTAGCTGACTCAATAACTCCTGGGGTCCACACACAACTAACTAAAAAAGATATTACAGACATCAACTTTACAGTGTACATTGAAAGACGGTAGTAGACATTATAAAACATTTACAAGTAGACATTGCAGACAGTTAAAATAGCTGACAGGTATTTCTTCCTAACCCTTTAAGAGAATACAGGCTACACACCATTGTTTCTTGTTCTGATTTAGTAGTAGCCTACAAGGTGACATTGCTTTGTTATGCAGGAAAAGTTCAAATTATGGAAAAATTAGTTTGTCTGGCAAGTACATTTGATTGAGCCTAGTTGTACTCATTAGTGCACACCTTCTCTGAACCGTACCAACATGTTTGATTGAGCCTGGTTGTACTCCCAAACCGTACCAAAAACATTTCGCAACAGAAAAGGTTTTGGAACGACAGGAACGACAGCGAGGAACAAATGTAGGTAGCTCCCGTATCGTATGTAGGTAGCTCCCGTATCCCAAATGTAGGTAGTAAAACCGTATCGTTTACTAACCCGTATCGTTTAGTAACCCGTATCGTTTAGTAACCCGTATGGTTTAGTTTTTATGCCCATAGTTTGCACGTGACTTTTACTTGACCAGACGGACTAGTTTCTTTAGCGACAGCTTACAAAGAAATCCGATGCACGTCTTCCTTCAGGAAGTTAAAGAAATTAAAGTTTTGACCGTCTTGTGTATCATGCGTAATCATGATAATGTGCTGTCAATCGCTTATAACAATAATAACCTACTAGTCTATCACATCATATTGATTAGGCTAACCAATATAGTAATAAAAAATATGCCTAAAATGATCATTCTTGAAAGTTGATATCAGTATTGTATAACTTTACAATTCTGCGGATGCTTTACCCCCTAAATCAACTCTCTATAATAGTCTAACTTCTCAAAAAACACTTTTCTATATTAAATGTAAATGAACGTTACAAACCTCAAAACATTTTTCTTCAACCATACTTCCTTATAAATGTACTTCCTATTTCAGTCGTCTGCGGCAGAGGAGGCTGGTGGGAGGAGCTATAGGTGGATGGGCTCATTCTAATGGCTGGAATGGAATTAATGGAATGGAGTCAAACATGTGGTTTCCATATGTTTGATACCGTTCCTCTGATTCCATTCCAGCCATTAGAATGAGCCCTTCCTCCTATAGCTCCTCCCACCAGCATCTGGTCAGCAGGTTCAACACTTGTAGGTTTATATTATATGTTGATATTTATGTCATGTAAAGTCTTCGTACACTTAATGCAAAGGCAAGTATTCAGCCCATAAATTCATATTCCATCTGGTAAAAGTGGATTTTATCATTTTATTTGATTGTGATGTTTTGCAGTGCTACCAGGAGAGGGAAGTGTGACAACACCCAGGTTTGGCAGAAGGACTCCAGACAGTCATATCTGTGTGGTAACATGATAGGATGGGTAACCAATGATATATAGTATATATACAAAAGTATGTGGACACCCCTTCAAATGAGTCGATTCGGCTATTTCTGCCACACCCGTTGCTGACAGTGTATAAAATAAAGCACACCGCCATGCAATCTCCACAGACAAAGCATTGGCAGTAGAATGGCCTTACTGAAGAGCTCAGTGATTTCAACGTGGCACCGTCATAGGATGTCACCTTTCCAACAAGTCAGTTCGTCAAATTTCAGCCCTGCTAGAGCTGCCTCGGTCAACTGTAAGTGCTGTTTTATTGTGAAGTGGAAACGTCTAGGAGCAACAACGGCTCAGCGTGAAGTGGTAGGCCACACAAGCTCACAGAACTCTGGACCGCCGAGTGCTGAAGCGCGTATCGCGCGTAAAAATAGTCTGTCCTCAGTTGCAACACTCACTACCGAGTTCCAAACTGCCTCTGGAAGCAACATCAGCACAGTAATTGTTTGTCGGGAGCTTCATGAAATGGGTTTTCATGGCTGAGCAGCCGCACACAAGCCTAAGATCACCATGCACAATGCCAAGCGTCGGCTGGAGTGGTGTAAAGCTCGCCGCCATTGGACTCTGGAGCAGTGGAAACGCGTTCTCTGGAGTGATGAATCACTTCAGTGCGGTTAAACAACTTGAAACTAGAAAGATGTGTAGAACCCCAATCCATTCGAGGTGAAGGAACTCCAGCAAAATCCATCTTTTAATCTCACTTCTGACACCATGTCTTGTTTTGCTTTGTACAAAATAATAAAAATGCAGGACGACAGGATCTTTATAAACGTAGCTCTTTATTAAAATATAAACTGGCATGTTCATCTTTAAGATGACCTCACACCACCTGGTGGTCTTAACCAATCATAGCGCAGTATGATACGACGGTAGAAGGAATCCAATTACAATTCAGTATGCTGACACATATGAATATTACAGTAGCCTAGGACAACAAAAATAAAGCGTGTACTGTATGACAGAGTGATAGACCGTGTACTGTATGACAGAGTGATAGACCGTGTACTGTATGACAGAGTGATAGACCGTGTACTGTATGACAGAGTGATAGACCGTGTACTGTATGACAGAGTGATAGACCGTGTACTGTATGACAGAGTGATAGACTGTGTACTGTATGACAGAGTGATAGACCGTGTACTGTATGACAGAGTGATAGACCGTGTACTGTATGACAGAGTGATAGACTGTGTACTGTATGACAGAGTGATAGACCGTGTACTGTATGACAGAGTGATAGACCGTGTACTGTATGACAGACTGATAGACCGTGTACTGTATGACAGAGTGATAGACCGTGTACTGTATGACAGAGTGATAGACCGTGTACTGTATGACAGAGTGATAGACCGTGTACTGTATGACAGAGTGATAGACCGTGTACTGTATGACAGAGTGATAGGCCGGTACTGTATGACAGAGTGATAGACCGTGTACTGTATGACAGAGTGATAGACCGTGTACTGTATGACAGAGTGATAGACCGTGTACTGTATGACAGAGTGATAGACCGTGTACTGTATGACAGAGTGATAGACCGTGTTGTACTGTATGACAGAGTGATAGACCGTGTACTGTATGACAGAGTGATAGACCGTGTACTGTATGACAGAGTGATAGACCGTGTACTGTATGACAGAGTGATAGACCGTGTACTGTATGACAGAGTGATAGACCGTGTACTGTATGACAGAGTGATAGACCGTGTACTGTATGACAGAGTGATATACCATTTTGTCAACATGAAAGAGAGGAGGATGTCATTGGTGTTTCTCTACAAGTAGGGTGAGTCAACATGTTTTTTCTACTTGAACAAACACATATAATCAGGACATGAACCATTCTTTGCAACTTGCGGTAACTCTCTGTGGTTTAAATCAATAGTTGTTTAGCGGTCCGAAAATGTCGGAAACATTAACTTGCTTGACCATGATATAGGTCATGTAACTGTCGTTACATAGAATATGCTTTGTGGACTTAACCGGACAGAAGTTGCTCTCTGGTTTTGTGATAAAACAAAGGTGTGGTTGAATTTATTCTGCCACTGTGTCTTCTTATTGTCTCGACCTTTAGGCCTACAGTCTATATCAGGGTCACAAGGCATATGAATTAACAGGTTATGGAGCAAAACAAATATTACAACACATAGATTGTATTGTATTTTTCTGTCTTCCCCAGTGATTTTACGCACGCACCTCTACTGGTGTGACCTCATAATAGGCGTGGATGCAATTTGGACCCCCAAGCTTTAGGCTTCTGTAGGACTGAACCTGCCGAGTTGATGTATGAGCTTCGGAATGTTTTAATTATAGGCTGTGCCCGGGCTTTTCTCCGTTTATTTTACCATTTGTATCATGTTAAATATCAGCCACTATCGAGAGCCACCGTCAGTAAAACCCACATGCATTTATAACTGTCACTTTAGTGTTCGTTTTCTTCAATTTGTAGCTTACATTTAGCATCATTCCATTCTGTTTCCCTTTCTTTCCTCTGTCACGTCAGTTATTCCTGAGGGTCGTTAGCATTAGGCTAACGTTGTGCAAGAATTTAGGACATGTAGCCTGTTTGAATCATTATGGAACTCAGACCACACGTAGCAGGTTAAACCTGTAGCCTGGTTCACGGTTCACGACGACTGAACCGGTTTCATACAGTTCCATGATTAGTGAGAATTAGGGTAAATGTATAGGACCCCCCTATTCAACCCCTATTGTACACTTTTTTTCCACCTTCCAATATTTCATGGATTGAACTTGAATATGACATCTTTAAGGATGAATCAAACCACTGTATTTTTTATTCATCAATATATTTAGTGTGTAAAGGTTCTCCAAACCAATTTTTTTTAATGATTCATACATACTTTCCTAACCCTAAAATGTGCCAAAATAATCTACAAAATCGGAGTATTTTTAAATCTACCAGTTGGTGCTGAAACGAAGATGAAGATGCATAGATGGTATTCTTTCATTGATCCCTATATTCTGAACCCGTCCTCTCGATGTATTCTAGTCTGGCGACAAATATCCAATTAAAGGTACACCGTATTTAAAGGCAAGGTTTAAGATAAATGTACTGAAAACGCTATTGAATGAAAACTCCACCAGAAAATCTGTTGGCCAGCAAGTGTTTTCAGCAGTTGAATTACATTTATTCAGCGGTCGCAAGGGAACCACGCCTGCAAAACCCGTTGTGCAACTTAATAAGGTAAAGTCTGAATAGAAACTATGAGCAGTGCGTAGGAAAGGCGTAATTTCATAAGTTGGAATAGTGCCCTTAGTGAATACACCCATGCACTGCTTGACTTCACATGAGGTACCAACAGTTTATCTCGTCCGTTGCACCCGGGCTTGTATTCAGGTGTGCCGACAACGATGCGGAACATTACGCAACAGTGCGCTGGCCAAGTTATATGAAGCGTACAGCACTGAGCAAAACGGACCACAGCCTTCCTGATCGTTGTCACCAGAAAGCATTTTCAACTTGAACTTTGATTTATCCCAACATTTATTTAGTTTCTATGCTATTGTTGCACGTCATTTTTACTTGACTGACTTGTCGAAACAGACTATTTTCTTTAGTGACAGCTTTACATAATTCTGATGCACGTCTTTCTAACGCAGTTTCGACATACGGATAATAATCACGATAATGTGATGTCAATCGCCTTTACCATTAATACCCTACCTCATAGCCCTGTAGCCTATCACATCACATCACATTGGATCATATTGATTAGGCTAAGCAATATGAATCAACACCAATGTACAGTAAAATTAGCATTCTTGAAAGTTGAAATCAGTATTGTATTAACTTTACATTTCTGTAGATGTCTTACCCCTAAATCATCTGTCTCTCTATGATAGCCTAACTTCTCCAGAACACTTTTCTACATTAAATTGTAAAAGAAAGCTACAAACCTCCGATGTTTTTGTCTTCTACCCATAACGTCCATTTATTCCTCTACTTCCTTATACATGGACTTCCTGTGTTGGGACATTTACTACGCCTCACCTTAAGAGGTGACGTCACTACATTTACAACACCTCACCTTAACAGACTGACTACACTACATTTCCAACACCTCACCTTAACAGACTGACTACACTACATTTACAACACCTCACCTTAACAGACTGACTACACTACATTTACAACACCTCACCTTAACAGACTGACTACACTACATTTACAACACCTCACCTTAACAGACTGACTACACTACATTTACAACACCTCACCTTAACAGACTGACTACACTACATTTACAACACCTCACCTTAACAGAGGTGACTACACTACATTTACAACGCCTCGCCTTAAGAGGTGATGTCACTACATTTACAACACCTCACCTTAACAGACTGACTACACTACATTTACAACACCTCACCTTAACAGAGGTGACTACACTACATTTACAACACCTCACCTTGAGAGGTGACTACACTACATTTACAACACCTCACCTTAACAGACTGACTACACTACATTTACAACACCTCACCTTAACAGAGGTGACTACACTACATTTACAACACCTCACCTTAACAGACTGACTACACTACATTTACAACACCTCATCTTAACAGAGGTGACTACAGCAAGTTGATGATGACTTTCGACTCCAGTGCATTCAAAACAACTGGGAACTCTCCGACTTTCGACTTCAGTGCGGTCAAAACAACTGGGAACTCTCCGACTTCCGACTTCAGTGCGTTCAAAACAACTGGGAACTCTCCGACTTTCGACTTCAGTGCGGTCAAAACAACTGGGAACTCTCCGACTTTCGACTTCAGTGCGTTCAAAACAACTGGGAACTCTCCGACTTTCGACTTCAGTGCGGTCAAAACAACTGGGAACTCTCCGACTTCCGACTTCAGTGCGTTCAAAACAACTGGGAACTCTCCGACATTCGACTTCAGTGCGGTCAAAACAACTGGGAACTCTCCGACTTTCGACTTCAGTGTGGTCAAAACAACTTGGAACTCGGGAGAAAAAAAAAAACGTTTCAATGCCCATTGCTGCACGTCACTTTTACTTGGCCGAATTGACGAGACTGACTTTTTTTTTCAAAGAAACTAGTTTACCTGATACACGTCTTTCTCCCGTAATCGAAAGAGCGCAAAGCTAATATCACGATCATGTGCAGTCAATCGCCCATACCCTACCTCATAGCCCTGTAGCCTATAATATAACATTGATTCATATTGACTGGGCTAATCAATATGATCCAGCGACAATGTAAGTAAGCCTAAAATGATCCATATTGAACGTTGAAATCAGTATTTTAATAAGTTAACAATTATGCGGATGTCTTACCCCCTAAATCACCTCTCTCTGCGATGGCCTAACTTTTACAAAACAAATTTCTTCATCCAATTGTAAAAGAACGCTACAAACCTCAGAAACATTTTTCTTCTACCGATAGTGTCCATTTCTTTCTCTATTTCCTTATAAATGTACTTCCTATTTCAACACAGTGGGCGGGTTCACCACGTATAGTTTTATAGTATATATTTATGTCATGTAAAGTCTTCATACACTTAATGCAAGTATTCAGCCCATAAATTCATATTTTATCTAGTAAAAGTGGATTTTTATTTCAGGATTTGATTTAGTGATGTTTTGCAGTGTTACCAAGAGAGGGCCCGGTGACAACACCCAGGTTTGGCAGAAGGACGCTAGACGGTCATATCTGTGTGGTAACATGATAGGATGGGTAAATTCCTCACCTTTTCTGGCCATGATGAAGAATGGAATTAAGAAATATAGAAATATGTGAAGACACACAGACAGACAGACAGACAGACAGACAGACAGACAGACAGACAGACAGACAGACTAACCTTCCCGTTAACTTTAGACCATGCGTATTCACAGTTTCTAGTGGTTGAAGTATTGCATTGCAAGAAGGCAAGTAGATTAGTATTTAGTGTAAATGTGGGATATGATGGACACGTTTATTCATAACAATAAAAAGGTTAATAACAAGATGCAATCATTTGCCGTTAGTGAAAATCAATTCATCTTTACATTCTAAAATCATTAGAAATAGGCATATATTTCCTGTTATTGCAGAACAAAGCATATACTCGCGAAATATCCTATAGGCCTACAACAAGTTCGGATTGGCTACCATTCGTCCCATCTCTCATTTAATAGGACCCACTTCACAGTAGTAAATAGATCAGCTACAGTATTTCCAGCAGCCTATTTTGCTCTATGCGATCCGATCCGAAGCGCAGTTTAACGTTAGAACAGACGATTCACCTTTTCCATTGACGTTTGTAGGCGACGTCTGAATGATGTAATGTGACATTTCTTGCGTAGACATTATTTCATTTATAAACATAAAACATTTATCATAATCATTGCATAATAAATTCCTCACCTTTTCTGGCCATGATGAGTCATATTCCCGATGTAGCCATACAACAAATTACCATGCGCATTTCTCATTTAATTGGGCCTATTAGAGAGGCTATTTAAAGTGTTTCCTCTATGCAGATGACAGGGTGCGCGGCGCGGTTTATAACATACAGCAGAATGGAACAGGTGAACAGACAGCTGATCTTTTGTATTGAAGTGTGTAGGCTACCAATAAACTCTGGTTTAATTTTATTTATTTCGAGTAGACAATGTTTCAGAATTTGTGGGCAGTGAAGCATATTTCGTTTCGGGAAAAAGTGAATGCGAAACAGTATTGCATTCCAACGATCTGTTTACAGGTTCACAACAATTTTGCAAGTGTTTTTTGTCTTTCATAAATGATCAGAAAGTCCTACAGCAAATGTCACTGTAAAATAAAACATTCTGCCAACACCTCCAAAGACATTTGAAGTTCGCTATGGATATTTCCTTTAGATATACTGTCTGGGCCAAGTTGATAAATCTCAATATTTTTGTACATGCACATTTATCAATTTATAAATATTGTGTAGCATCTATCTTAAAATACAACTTATAGACGCAATTTTGTTGGTATGTATAGAAAAAGTGTGTTTTATCAACCAATCCTATGACGCAAACGTAGGAGGTCGCCATTGATAAATACCAGTTGTTCTCAGCCTCAGTTCTTGTGTATTACTTTGGCTATTTAGCATTTAGAAACGCCCCTAATTAACCAGATATGGTCAAAATCATCCATTTAAAGTCCGTTGGGAATGTACAAAGCCTTACAATGAAATGAAACAACAAAAGCTAAGAAAAACTTTTCCTAGACTGAAATTGAGGTGCTAGTGTCAGATATTTAATACAACCAAAAGGTTCTGCTGAATGAACAAGTCGTGCTTTCCACCTGGCCACCACATTCAGTAGCGTCTTTTGCACATAACATCACCTATCACCTGCTCATTAAGAGTAGAAGCCTTCTCTGTTCACATAGCCTAGTTGAACGTTTTGGGATGGTGCTTTTATGGCGATGTGGGGGCCGTCTATTTCTCCGTTCGTATTTGGGAAAACCCATTGATGGCAAAGAAACCCCTCTTAACTGTTGCGCGATGGTGGGAATTGTATGTTACAGTACGTTTTGCTGATGATTGCATCCAAAACATTGGCTCATCGAGGGATGTGAGATGCCGCCGCTGGCCGATCGGCAAGCTCCGGCTGAAAAGTGCCCTGTTGCCAAAAACCCGAGGATGGATAACATTTTACATTACATTTTAGTCATTTAGCAGACGCTCTTATCCAGAGCGACTTACAGGAGCAATTAGGGTTAAGTGCCTTGCTCAAGGGCACATTTACGTCATTTAGCAAACGCTCTTATCCAGAGCGACTACAAATTGGTGCATTCACCCTATAGCCAGTGGGAACCACTTTACAATTATACTTTTTTTTTTTTTTTTGGGGGGGGGGTAGAAGGATTACTTTATCCTATCCCAGGTGTTCCTTAAAGAGGTGGGGTTTCAAATGTCTCCGGAAGGTGGTGAGTGACTCCGCTGTCCTGGCGTCGTGAGGGAGCTTGTTCCACCATTGGGGTGCCAGAGCAGCGAACAGCTTTGACTGGGCTGAGCGGGAACTATGCTTCCGCAGAGGAAGGGGAGCCAGCAGGCCAGAGGTGGATGAACGCAATGCCCTCGCCTGGGTGTAGGGACTGATCAGAGCCTGAAGGTACGGAGGTGCCGTTCCCCTCACTGCTCCATAGGCAAGCACCATGGTCTTGTAACGGATGCGAGCTTCAACTGGAAGCCAGTGGAGTGTGCGGAGGAGGGGGGTGACGTGAGAGAACTTGGGAAGGTTGAACACCAGACGGGCTGCGGCATTTCTGGATGAGTTGTAGGGGTTTAATGGCACAGGCAGGGAGCCCAGCCAACAGCGAGTTGCAGTAATCCAGACGGGAGATGACAAGTGCCTGGATTAGGACCTGTGCCGCTTCCTGTGTAAGGCAGGGTCGTACTCTCCGAATGTTGTAGAGCATGAACCTGCAGGATCGGGTCACCGCCTTGATGTTGGCGGAGAACGACAGGGTGTTGTCCAGGGTCATGCCAAGGCTCTTCGCACTCTGGGAGGAGGACACAACGGAGTTGTCAACCGTGATGGCGAGATCATGGAACGGGCAGTCCTTCCCGGGAGGAAGAGCAGCTCCGTCTTGCCAAGGTTCAGCTTGAGGTGGTGATCCGTCATCCATACTGATATGTCGGCCAGACATGCAGAGATGCGATTCGCCACCTGGTTATCAGAAGGGGGAAAGGAGAAGATTAGTTGTGTATCGTCAGCGTAGCAATGATAGGAGAGGCCATGTGAGGATATGACAGAGCCAAGTGACTTGATGTATAGGGAGAAAAGGAGAGGGCCTAGAACTGAGCCCTGGGGACACCAGTGGTGAGAGCACGTGGTGCGGAGACAGCTTCTCGCCACGCCACTTGGTAGGAGCGACCGGTCAGGTAGGACGCAATCCAGGAGTGAGCCGCGCCGGAGATGCCCAGCTCGGAGAGGGTGGAGAGGAGGATCTGATGGTTCACAGTATCAAAGGCAGCAGACAGGTCTAGAAGGACAAGAGCAGAGGAGAGAGAGTTAGCTTTAGCAGTGCGGAGAGCCTCCGTGACACAGAGAAGAGCAGTCTCAGTTGAATGACCAGTCCTGAAACCTGACTGGTTTGGATCAAGAAGGTCATTCTGAGAGAGATAGCAAGAGAGTTGGCTAAAGACGGCACGCTCAATAGTTTGGAAAGAAAAGAAAGAAGGGATACTGGTCTGTAGTTGTTGACATCAGTGGGATCGAGTGTTGGTTTTTTGAGAAGGGGTGCAACTCTCGCTCTCTTGAAGACGGAAGGGACATGGCCAGCGGTCAAGGATGAGTTGATCAGCGAGGTGAGGTAGGGGAGAAGGTCACCGGAGATGGTCTGGAGAAGAGAGGAGGGGATGGGGTAGGGGGGGAAGGTTGTTGGGCGGCCTGCAGTCACTAGTCGCAAGATTTTATCTGGAGAGAGAGGGGAGAAAAAGAAGTCAAAGCATAGGGTAGGGCAGTGTGAGCAGGACCAGCAGTGTCATTAGACTTAACAAACGAGGATCGGATGTCGTCAACCTTCTTTTCAAAGTGGTTGACAAAGTCATCCACAGAGAGGGAGGAGGGGGGGGGGGGGAGGGGGAGGATTCAGCAGTGAGGAGAATGTGGCAAAAAGCTTCCTAGGGTTAGAGGCAGATGCTTGGAATTTAGAGTGGTAGAAGGTGGCCTTAGCAGCAGAAACAGATGAAGAAAATGTAGAGAGGAGGGAGTGAAAAGATGCCAGGTCAGCAGGGAGTTTAGTTTTCTTCCATTTCCGCTCAGCTGCCCGGAGCTCTGTTCTGTGAGCTCGCAATGAGTCATCAAGCCACAGAGCTGGAGGGGAGGACCGAGCCGGCCGGGAGGATAGGGGACACAGGGAGTCAAAGGATGCAGAAAGGGAGGAGAGGAGGGTTGAGGAGGCAGAATCAGGAGATTGGAGGGAGAAGGATTGAGCAGAGGGAAGAGATGATAGGATGGAAGAGGAGAGAGTAGTGGGAGAGAGAGAGCGAAGGTTGCGGCGGCGCGTTACCATCTGTGTAGGGGCAGAGTGAGTAGTGTTGGAGGAGAGCGAGAGAGAAAAGGATACAAAGTAGTGGTCGGAGACATGGAGGGGAGTTGCAGTGAGATTTAGTAGAAGAGCAACATCTAGTAAAGATGAAGTCAAGCGTATTGCCTGCCTTGTGAGTGGGGGGGGATGGTGAGAGGGTGAGGTCAAAAGAGGAGAGGAGTGGAAAGAAGGAGGCAGAGAGAAATGAGTCAAATGTAGACATGGGGAGGTTGAAATCCCCCAAGACTGTGAAGGGTGAGCCATCCTCAGGAAAGGAACTTATCAAGGCGTCAAGCTCATTGATGAACTCTCCAAGGGAACCTGGAGGGCGATAGATGACAAGGATATTAAGCTTAAATGGGCTAGTGACTGTGACAGCGTGGAATTCAAATGAGGAGATAGACAGATGGGTTAGGGGAAAAATTGAGAATGACCACTTGGGAGAGATGAGGATTCCTGTGCCACCACCCCTCTGACCAGATGCTCTCGGGGTATGCGAGAACACATGGTCAGACGAGGAGAGAGAGCAGTAGGAGTAGCAGTGTTTTTCAGTGGTAATCCATGTTTCCGTCAGTGCCAGGAAGTTGAGGGACTGGAGGGTGGCATAGGCTGGGATGAAGTCAGCCTTGTTGGCGGCAGAACGGCAGTTCCAGAGGCTGCCTGAGACCTGGAACTCCAGGTGTGTGTGTGCGTGCAGGGACCACCAGGTTAGAGAGGCAGCAGCCACGCGGTGTGAGGCGTTTGTGTAGCCTGTGCGGAGAGGAGAGAACAGGGATAGGCAGAGGCATAGTTGACAGGCTGCAGCAGATGGCTACAATAATGCAGAGGAGATCGGGATGAAATGAACTAAACATCAGGGAAAGGAGAGAGCAGGCCTCCCTCACCAAAAAAAATAAATATATATAACTCTCCCAACTTCCACCTCAGAAACTATAATTGTTTCACTGAACCACCCGAGTAAAACTACTCTCCCAACTTCCACTTTAGAAATTAGAATTGTTGTAAACTACAGCAGACTGTTATCAGTAGCTGTAATTAAGTACAGCAGCTACCAACCACCTAACGTTAATGCCTCGGATGAGGTTAGAAAAACAGCTGAATGGTAGCAGCTAGCTGGCTCAATCACAGGTACTCTTAAGCATGAAATAACATTGGAAACAATTAACCATAGTTGCAAAAAGTTACCAGTAGCTACCCGCTAGCTAGCTAGCTTTGTTGGTCCAAGTAGTGGGTAGGCTAGCCTCGTGCTTCGCCGGAGTCCGCCGAATACAGTCCTTACCTACAATAATTACCTACAATAACCTTCAATAACTACCTGAGTAAACTACCTATAATACCTAACTACAATACCTACCTACAATCTAAATACATGGTTTAAGCTTAACTCAACACCATATAAGAAGCCAAGCTTACCTTTCATAACGCAGCAACGATTAAACGTTGGGTAGCTAGCACAAAGATATTGTATTTAGCTACCACAGCCTGCTGGTAGTGTTGGCTGGCTAGCAATGGCTACTGTGTTGACTTTGTTTGAAAAAACGGCGTCGCTGCGAACGAATGTAGCTGGCTAAAAGGATATTGTTTTAGTTGCAACCGTTGCTAATAGCAACTCGCCAGCTAATCCAGGAGGTGAGTTAGCTAGCTAGCTTTGTGCTACATCCGGCACCGCGAATACAAAAGTAACCTACGATAACTACACAACAGCTACCCACAACAGCCCACGATGCCTACCTATACTACTTAATAATATACAGCCCACGATGCCTACCTATAGTACCTAACTACAATCTAAATACATAGTTTAAGCCTTACTCGACAAAGCCCAAGCTATGTATAAAGCCAAACTGGCAGACTGCAATCAGTAGCCGAAATGAAGTACAGCAGCTACCGACCACCTAACGTTAATGATAATGAGGTTAGAAAAAACAGCTGAAGGTGGCAGCTAGCTGGCTCAATTACAGGTACTCTTAAGCGTGAAATAACATTGGAAACAGCTAACCACAGTTGCTAAAAGTTACGGTAGCTACCCGCTAGCTAGCTAGCTTTGTTGGTCCAAGTAGTGTGTAGGCTAGCCTCGTGCTTCGCCGGAGTCCGCCGAATACAGTCCTTACCTACAATAATTACCTACAATAACCTTCAATAACTACCTGAGTAAAACTACCTACAATACCTAACTACAATACCTACCTACAATCTAAATACATGGTTTAAGCTTTACTCAACACCATATAAGAAGCCAAGCTTACCTCCTGCTAGAGAAAACACAACCTCTCCCGTCAGCATCCCAGTCTGAATCGAACACTTTGACGTGCACCCGAATGGCATGGGTTTGCCTTTCTAAAGTAGGTCTTAAATCCTCGCAAAGATCCTATAAGATTGGTTTTGGGAAACGATATCTGATGAGCCAATCTGTACTTTCTGCTAAAAAGTCCCACCTGTCTCTAAAAACGTGCTCTCTGTGAAATGCAGCGGTGCCAGATCTTCCAACAGAGCAAGATCAGCCATCTCTCATTGGATTTCCATTATCTCAGTCTTTTATAGGATGTACACAATATTTTCACTTTCACACATACCTCTAATTTACCAAATTACTGTACTTTATATGGATTATTATCGTAACAAATGCACTGATGTGGTCAAAATATATAGCCTGTCAAGACATGTTGCATGAATTCACAATGTCAATATAATTACATAAAAAAATGTCATTATTACTCTCACAATTTCACACATTTTCAACATACAGTATATTTTGGGGCGGCAGGTCGCCTGGCGGGTAGGAGCGTTGGGCCAGTAACCGAAAGGTTGTTGGATCGAATCCCCAAACTGACAAGGCAACAATCTGTCGTTCTGCCCCTGAACAGTTAACCCACTGTTCCCGGGCGCCGATGACGTGGATGTCGATTAAGGCAGACCCAGCACCTCTCTGATTCAGAGGGGTTAAATACGGAAGACACATTTCATTTGAATTCATTCATTCAGTTGTACAACCTACTATGTATCTCCCTTTCCCCATTCTACGCTTGACAAGCAGTTCCCTTATTCCACCACTTGGCACTGATCGTAAGCATGGTCATGGGGCTGAACACTCTCAAACTAACATATATATTGATAAATCTCACACTTTGCGTGGAAATGATCCCTTGCATGGTTTATGTACAGATTAGCGCCTATGTACGATGTAATGAATAGTAATAATAATAATAATAATAATAATAATATTTTGAAAACAAGAATAATCTCAAAATGCATAAAATAAACTACAAAATAAAAGTTTAACAAACAACACATTAGTATTTTTGGGAGGTTTGTACCAGAATTGTATTTTAGAACACAACAGGACAAAAACAAAACTATGATAAGAGGGGAGAAAAATGTAAAGTAAATAAAACCATACCTGGTTTGTTGTTACTGATGGCCACCATGGGATCACTTCCTCATTTACCCTAGCCACACCCCCCAATGGAGTAAATATCTACATATTATTCTGCTTTATTACTGTTTCATTCACATATCACTCCCCCCCCCCTGCTGCTCCCCCTGTGGGCATTCCCCAACGGACTCTTACCCTGCCCCCACCACCCAACAGACTCTTACCCTGCCCCCACCACCCAACAGACTCTTACCCTGCCCCCACCACCCAACGGCCTCAACGGTCTCATTCACTTCTCTTGATTTGATTTGATTTATTTTGACCTGCACTGTTGGAGCATAAGATTTTGCGTCCCTCTCCATGTGACTAATAAACTCATCTAATCTAATTAACAATGGGATTTTAGTGTTTTGTAAAAATGATTATTATAATAATTATATTATTATTAAGTGTTATTGCTATTATTATTAATAGTAGCATCATAAATGTTATTTGTATTACTGCTGTTACCATGACAACTATCTAGTAATCATTACTTCAATGCTGTTAACAAATGTCAGTGCTATAATATTATTTGTGCTATTAAGGCGATTGACTTTATTGCTTTTTTCATATTGTTAAACAACATTCTAAGTCTGCTAACATTTCCTCATAAAATGTAACGAATTTCAGTATAGAAAAAATCACAATCATCATTGCGGGACTTTTATTTTGAAGGAAAATCGCCGAGGTCACGACCTTATTCTTTCTAGGTCTTGTTTATTCATACTGGCGGAACGGAGGTGAAGCGAAGTAGCGGCACCATTGATCTACAATAAGAGGTGGACCCGTTCCTCTACTTCATTATAAATGGACTTCCTGTTTCAACACAGTGGGCGGATTCAACACCCATAGGTTCATGTAAAGTCTTCATCCACTTAATACAAGTATTCAGCCTACAAGTTAAGATTCTATCTAGTAAAACTGCAATTACATTTTTGTATTTAATGAGGTGATGTTTTGCAGTGCTACCAGGAGGGGGCAGTGTGACACAACAACCAGGTTTGGCAGAAGGACTCCAGACCAGTGGTTCCCAACCTGTGGTCCTTGGGGGGTGGTGCAGGTGGTCCTCAATTACTTTTAGATTGTAGTATTTTATTATTCAAAAATAATAACAGTTGGGAGTATTAATCGTATTATAATCAATTTTACATTCCTTTTCACAATGCAAATACTTTATAATAATATTAATAATACACCTTTACAGGCTTTGTTACATTCACATCTAATGATAGAATTTGACCGGCAATTTATTTGATGTGAAAAAAAATCAGCGACTTCGCAATGGTGGTCCTCAAGAGCTTTGGACGGTGATTTGATGGTCTCCAGAATGGGAAAGTTTGGGAACCGCTGAGCTAGACAGTCACATCTGTGTGGTAACATGATAGGATGGAAAACCAATGATATACAATGATTCTGCAAACCCAAAACAGACTGATTATAATGTATAGTATATGACGTTACATTGAACTAATCACAGTAATCAGAGACCAACTCACACACACAGTATATACAAAGACAACACACACACAAAATACATTCCTTTTAATTGACATGTATTTGACAGGGATACTGCACATCAATCAACATTTCTGTAAATGTGCCAGATTTAGCTGTAGTCCCTGGGCAGGTAGATACACATAGAAAAATACAACGTTATAAAACATTTAGTAAAACATTGTGTATAGATGGGGGCTGATTGGTCCTTCAGCCACTCTCAAGTCATTATTATTGGTAAAGGGGTGAGAGGTTGAACAGCTCCTTATATGTCCTTCAGCCACTCTCAAGTCATTGGTAAAGGGATGAGAGGTTGAACAGCTCCTTATATGTCCTTCAGCCACTCTCAAGTCATTGGTAAAGGGGAGAGAGGTTGAACAGCTCCTTATATGTCCTTCAGCCACTCTCAAGTCATTGGTAAAGGGGGAGAGAGGTTGAACAGCTCCTTATATGTCCTTCAGCCACTCTCAAGTCATTGGTAAAGGGGTGAGAGGTTGAACAGCTCCTTATGTCTGTCAATGGTCAATGTGCTCTCACTGAGAAAACTGCTGATAGACTGAGGTGGTTGTGTTGATATCCAGCCCCTCTCATTAACCTCTATCAGGCCAACACTGTACAATATATTCATAAAATACATTTCTGTGGTTTTAAGTTGAATGCCAAATTCTCAGAGCCATTTTCCCGGACACATTCACAGTGAGTATGCAAATACAGTAAGTAAATTCCAATAACATCACAATACATGTTTACAATGCGTATACAATACATGTTTACAATGCGTATACAATACATGTTTACAATGCGTATACAATACATGTTTACAATGCGTATACAATACATGTTTACAATGCATGTAGAATGGGGTACAATACATGTTTACAATGCGTATACAATACTAGGTTTACAATACATGTTTACAATAAATCGTATACAATACATGTTTACAATGCGTATACAATACATGCTTACAATGCGTATACAATACATGTTTACAATGCGTATACAATACATGCTTACAATGCGTATACAATGAAATTTAAAATCTAAAGTTTTGGTGTTGAGAGAAATACACAGACATCAGGTAGGTAGGTACCTATTGGAGGACTAACTTTACCCTTTTTATGTACATTTAGGACAGACGCTCTTATCCAGAGCGACTAGGGTAACATGAGCAACTAGGGCTTAAGTGCCATGCTCAAGGGAGGACAACATCGACTAGATTTTCACCTATTTGGCTCGGGGATAGTGGAGGACTAGAACCAGGGACCTTTCGGGGTACTGGTACAATGCTAACTGACCCTCTAATAGCTACCTAGTGGAGGACTAACGACCCATGCTAGATAGGTGTGAGAGAGAGACAGAGTTGTATCTAACATGTTCTGCTAGATAGGGGTCCAGCTAGGTACCTAGTGGAGGACTAACTGATCCTCCTGCTAGATAGGGGTCCATACCTAGGTACCTAGTGGAGGACTAACTGACCCTCCTGCTAGATAGGGGTCCAGCTAGGTACCTAGTGGAGGACTAACTGACCCTCCTGCTAGATAGGGGTCCAGCTAGGTACCTAGTGGAGGACTAACTGACCCTCCCTGCTAGATAGGGGTCCAGCTAGGTACCTAGTGGAGGACTAACTGACCCTCCTGCTAGATAGGGGTCCAGCCTAGGTACCTAGTGGAGGACTAACTGACCCTCCTGCTAGATAGGGGTCCAGCTAGGTACCTAGTGGAGGACTAACTGACCCTCCTGCTAGATAGGGGTCCAGCTAGGTACCTAGTGGAGGACTAACTGGCTAGATAGGGGTCCACTAACTGAGGACTAACCCCTCCTGCTAGATAGGGGTCCAGCTAGGTACCTAGTGGAGGACTAACTGACCCTCCTGCTAGATAGGGGTCCAGCTAGGTACCTAGTGGAGGACTAACTGACCCTCCTGCTAGATAGGGGTCCAGCTAGGTACCTAGTGGAGGACTAACTGACCCTCCTGCTAGATAGGGGTCCAGCTAGGTACCTAGTGGAGGACTAACTGACCCTCCTGCTAGAAGATCCACACCTCCAGGAGGCTGCAGAAGGAGAGAGGCTGTGTGGCTGGACCTTTGGTTAGTTTATTGCTATTATAGTGGTCATGTTTGATTGACATTTTCTGTACATTTTTAGGAGCCTGAATTAAAGCAACAGACAACAAGACCATGTTGAACCACCCTGCCTGTCTATTCTGCCTGGTCTCCCCACACCCAGGGGTTGGCTACAACTTTAGATCTGAAGCTGTGACCAAAGATAGGGGTCCAGCTCCCCAAGAAGGTTGATCATCCTGGAACATGACTCAGTTCCTTTTCTCAACACCATGTCGATGATGTCACGTGCCTTCTCTGCCCTCTCAGCTATCACCTTTACTGACTCCATTTCCTCCTGGTTGATGACTGTGTGTTGCAGGAGTCCGTCCAGCAGACCTTCCAGGACAGGTCCTGACACTCGTCTCACAAACTCTGTCCGTACAGAACGCAGCTGCTGCTCTGTAGAACCAGTCAGACTGCTCTCAGCCGGACGCCCTGCCCCCAACACAGCACCTGAGAGAGGCAGGTTACAAAATAACTACATTTGTTCATTCACATTTCAGACATTTAGAAACAGACTTCTTTCAGAGTGACCTACAGTAAAAGTCTTCATTGTATTATTAATCTTTGCATTAAGAACACATTCTGTAACAATAACAACCTGCATCAATGAACACATCACACCACTACTGTTTCATTCATATTTAGGGTCGGTTTTCACAGACGTAGAAAAACATGCTGGGGCATTCAGAACCAGGCTAATCTACATCAAGTCCTGGAGGAGATGTCATTCAGAACCAGGCTAATCTACATCAAGTCCTGGAGGAGATGGGGGCATTCAGAACCAGGCTAATCTACATCAAGTCCTGGAGGAGATGTCATTGGGGCATTCAGAACCAGGCTAATCTACATCAAGTCCTGGAGGAGATGTCATTGGGGCATTCAGAACCAGGCTAATCTACATCACGTCCTGGAGGAGATGTCATTCAGAACCAGGCTAATCTACATCAAGTCCTGGAGGAGATGTCATTCAGAACCAGGCTAATCTACATCAAGTCCTGGAGGAGATGTCATTACATCAAGTCCTGGAGGAGATTCAGAACCAGGCTAATCTACATCAAGTCCTGGAGGAGATGTCATTGGGGCATTCAGAACCAGGCTAATCTACATCACGTCCTGGAGGAGATGTCATTGGGGCATTCAGAACCAGGCTAATCTACATCAAGTCCTGGAGGAGATGTCATTGGGGCATTCAGAACCAGGCTATACATTTAAACTCAGTTTTTCACCATTTCTGACATTTAATCCTAGTAAAAATCCCCTGTTTTAGGTCAGTTAGGATCACCACTTTATTTTAAGAATGTGAAATGTCAGAATAATAGTAGAGAGAATTATTTATTTCAGCTTTTATTTATTTCATCACATTCCCAGTGGGTCAGAAGTTTACATACACTCAATTAGTATTTTTTACATTTACATTTTAGTCATTTAGCAGACGCTCTTATCCAGAGCGACTTACAATTAGTGAGTGCATACATTTTTCATACTGGCCCCCCCGTGGGTATTTGGTAGCATTGCCTTTAAATTGTTTAACTTGGGTCAAACGTTTCGGGTAGCCTTCCACAAGCTTCCCACAATAAGTTGGATGAATTTTGGCCCATTCCTCCTGACAGAGCTGGTGTAACTGAGTCAGGTTTGTAGGCCTCCTTGCTCGCACACGCTTTTTTCCAGTTCTGCCCACACATTTTCTATAGGATTGAGGTCAGGGCTTTGTGATGGCCACTCCAATACCTTGACTTTGTTGTCCTTTAAGCCATTTTGCCACAACTTTGGAAGTATGCTTGGGGTCATTGTCCGTTTGGAAGACCCATTTGCAACCAAGCTTTAACTTCCTGACTGATGTCTTGAGATGTTGCTTTCAATATATCCACATAATTTTCCTTCCTCATGATGCCATCTATTTTGTGAAGTGCACCAGTCCCTCCTGCAGCAAAGCACCCCCACAGCATGATGCTGCCACCGTGCTTCACGGTTGGGATGGTGTTCTTCGGCTTGCAAGCCTTCCCCTTTTTCCTCCAAACATAACGATGGTCATTATGGCCAAACAGTTCTATTTTTGTTTAATCAGACCAGAGGACATTTCTCCAAAAAGTACGATCTTTGTCCCCATGTGCAGTTGCAAACCCGTAGTCTGGCTTTTTTATGGCAGTTTTGGAGCAGTGGCTTCTTTCCTTGCTGAGCAGCCTTTCAGTTATGTCGATATAGGTCTCATTTTAGTGTGGACATAGATACTTTTGTACCTGTTTCCTCCAGCATCTTCACAAGGTCCTTTGCTGTTGTTCTCAGATTGAGTCGCACTTTTCGCACCAAAGTATGTTAATCTCTAGGAGACAGAACGTGTCTCCTTCCTGAGCGGTATGACGGCTGCGTGGTCCCATGGTGTTTATACTTGCATACTATTGTTTGTACAGATGAACGTGGTACCTTCAGGCGTTTGGAAATTGCTCCCAAGGATGAACCAGACTTGTGGAGGTCTACAACATTTTTTTCTGAGGTCTTGGCTGATTTATTTTGATTTTCCCATGATGTCAAGCAGAGGCACTGAGTTTGAAGGTAGGCCTTGAAATACATCCACAGGTACACCTCCAATTGACTCAAATTATGTCAATTAGCCTATCAGAAGCTTCTAAAGCCATGACATAATTTTCTGGAATTTTCCAAGCTGTTTAAAGGCACAGTCAACTTAGTGTCAAATATAATCAAATCAAATTTTATTGGCCACATGCGCCGAATACAACAGGTGCAGACATTACAGTGAAATGCCTATTTACAGCCCTTAACCAACAGTGCATTATTTTTTAACAACAAAAAAGTAAAAATAAAAAAATAACAAAAAAAAAAAGTGTTGAGAAAAAAAGAGCAGAAGTAAAATAAAATAACAGTAGGGAGGCTATATATATACCTCCTTCGGGGGTACCGGGTGCCAGAGTCAATGTGCGGGGGCACCGGCTAGTTGAGGTAGTTGAAGTAATATGTACATGTGGGTAGAGTTAAAGTGACTATGCATAAATAATTAACAGAGTAGCAGCAGCGTAAAAGGATGGGTAGCCATGATTAGCTGTTCAGGAGTCATATGGCTTGGGGGTAGAAGCTGTTGAGAAGTCTTTGGGACCTAGACTTGGCACTCGGTACCGCTTGCCGTGCGGGTAGCAGAGAGAACAGTCTATCATGACTAGGGTGGCTGGAGTCTTTGACAATTTTGAGGGCCTTCCTCTGACACCGACTGGTTATAGAGGTCCTGGATGGCAGGAAGCTTGGCCCCATTGATGTACTGGGCCATACGCACTACCCTCTGTAGTGCCTTGTGGTCGGAGGCCAAGCAGTTGCCATACCAGGCGGTGATGCAACCAGTCAGGATGCTCTCGATGGTGCAGCTGTATAATTTTTTGAGGATCTGAGGACCCCATGCCAAATCTTTTCAGTCTCCTGAGGGGGAATAGGCTTTTGTCGTGCCCTCTTCACGACTGTCTTGGTGTGTTTGGACCATGATAGTTTGTTGGTAATGTGGACACCAAGGAACTTGAAGCTCTCAACCTGTTCCACTACAGCCCCGTCGATGAGAAATGGGGGCGTGCTCAGTCCTCTTTTTTTTCCTGTAGTCCACAATCATCTCCTTTGTCTTGGTCACGTTGAGGGAGAGGTTGTTATCCTGGCACCACACGGCCAGGGTCTCTGACCTCCTCCCTATAGGCTGTCTCATCGTTGTCGGTGATCAGGCCTACCACTGTTGTGTCGTCGGCAAACGTAATGATGGTGTGTTGGAGTCGTGCCTGGCCATGCAGTCATGGGTGAACAGGGAGTACAGGAGGGGACTGAGCATGCACCCCTGAGGGGCCCCCGTGTTGAGGATCAGTGTGGCAGATGTGTTGTTACCTACCCTTACCACCTGGGGGCGGCCCCGTCAGGAAGTCCAGGATCCAGTTGCAGAGGGAGGTGTTTAGTCCCAGGATCCTTAGCTTAGTGATGAGCTTTGAGGGCACTATGGTGTTGAATGCTGAGCTGTAGTCAATGAATAGCATTCTCACGTAGGTGTTCCTCTTGTCCAGGTGGGGGAAAGGGCAGTGTGGAGTGCAATAGAGATTGCATCATCTGTGGATCTGTTGGGGCGGTATGCAAATTGGAGTGGGTCTATGGTTTCTGGGATAATGCTGTTGATGTGAGCCATGACCAGACTTTCAAAGCACTTCATGGGTACAGACGTCAGTGCTACGGGTCGGTAGTTATTTAGGCAGGTTATCTTAGAGTCCTTGGGCACGGGGACTATGGGGGTCTGCTGCTTGAAACATGTTGGTATTACAGACTCAGTCAGGGACATGTTGAAAATGTCAGTGAAGACACTTGCCAGTTGGTCAGCACATGCTCGGAGTACATGTCCTGGTAATCCGTCTGGCCCTGCGGCCTTGTGAATGTTGACCTGCTTAAAAGTCTTACTAACATCGGCTACGGAGAGCGTGATCACATAGTCATCCGGAACAGCTGGTGCTCTCATGCATGCTTCAGTGTTGCTTGCCTCGAAGCGAGCATAGAAGTGGTTTAGCTCGTCTGGAAGTCTTGTGTCACTGGGCAGCTCGCGGCTGTGCTTCCCTTTGTAGTCTGTAATAGTGTTCAAGCCCTGCCACATCCGACGAGCGTCAGAGCCAGTGTAGTACGATTCAATCTTAGTCCTGTATTGACTCTTTGCCTGTTTGATGGTTTGTCGGAGGGCATAGCCGGATTTCTTATAAGCGTCCGGGTTAGAGTCTCGCTCCTTGAAAGTGGCAGCTCTACCCTTTAGCTCAGTATGGATGTTTCCTGTAATCCATGTCTTCTGGTTGGGGTGTGTACGTACGGTCACTGTGGGGACGACATCATCGATGCATTTATTGATGAAGCCATGTGACTGATGTGGTGTACTCCTCAATGCTATCTGAAGAATCCCGGAACATGTTCCAGTCTGTGCTAGCAAAACAGTCCTGTAGCTTAGCATCTGCGTCATCTGACCACCTTTTTATTAACCGAGTCACTGGTGCTTCCTGCTTTAGTTTTAGCTTATAAGCAGGAATCAGGAGGATAGAGTTATGGTCAGATTTGCCAAATGGAGGGCGAGGGAGAGCTTTGTATGCGTCTCTGTGTGTGGAGTAAAGGTGGTCTAGAGTTTTTTTCCCTCTGGTTGCACATTTAACATGCTGGTAGAAATTAGGTAGAACGGATTTAAGTTTCCCTGCATTAAAGTCCCCCGGCCACTAGGAGCGCTGCATCTGGATGAGCGTTTTCCTGTTGATTTAGGCCTTATACAGCTCATAGTGTGTATGTAAACCTCTGACCCACTGGAATTGTGATACAGTGAACTATAAGTGAAATAATCTGTCTGTAAAGAATTGTTTGAAAAATTACTTGTGTCATGCACAAAGTAGATGTCATAACTGACTTGCCAAAACTATAGTTGTTAACAAGAAATTTGTGGAGTGGTTGAAAAAACGAGTTTTTAATGACTCCAACCTAAGTGTATGTAAACTTCCGACTTCAACTGTAGATTGATAATGCTTTTATCAATTTAACCAATTACTGAGTCTTCAGACCCCTACACTTTTTCCACATTTTGTTACGTTACAGCCTTATTATAAAATGGATTAAAACTACATGTTTTTCCTCATCAATCTACACACAATACCCCATAATGACAAAGCGAAGAAAACAGGTTTTTTGCAAATGTTTACAAATGTATTAAAAAATATAAGACAGAAATACCTTATTTACATAAGTATTCAGACCTTTGCTATGAGACTCGAAATTGAGCTCAGGTGCATCCTGTTTCCATTGATCATCCTTGAGATGTTTCTACAACTTGATTGGAGTCCAACTGTGGTAAATTCAATTGATTGGACATGATTTGGAAAGGCACACACCTGTCTATATAAGGTCACACAGTTGACAGTGCATGTCAGAGCAAAAACCAAGCCATGAGGTCGAAGGAATTGTCCGTAGAGCTCAGAGACAGGATTGTGTCAAAGCACAGATCTGGGGAAGTGTACTAAAACATTTCTGCATCATTGAAGGTCCCCAAGAACACAGTGGCCTCCATCATTCTTAAATGGAAGAAGTTTGGAACCACAAAGACTCTTCCTAGAGCTGGCCGCCCGGCCAAACTGAGCAAGCGGGGGAGAAGGGCCTGGTCAGGGAGGTGACTAAGAACCCAATGGTCACTCTGACAGAGCTCCAGAGTTCCTCTGTGGAGATGGGAGAACCTTCCAGAAGGACAACCATCTCTGCAGAACTCCACCAATCAGGCCTTTATGGTAGAGTGGCCAGACAGAAGCCACTCCTCAGTAAAAGGCACATGACAGCCCGCTTGGAGTTTGCCAAAAGGCACCTAAAGGACTCACAGACCATGAGAAACAAGATTCTCTGGTCTGATGAAACTAAGATTGAACTCTTTGGCCTGAATGCCAAGCGTCACATCTGGAAGAACCCTGGCACCATCCCTACGGTGAAGCAAGTTTTTATTATTATTATATTATAAGCATGGTGGTGGCAGCATCATACTGTGGGGATGTTTTTCAGCAGCAGGGACTAGGAGACTAGTCAGGATCGAGGGAAAGATGAATGGAGCAAAGTACAGAGAGATCCTTAATGAAAACCTGGTCTAGAGCGCTCAGGACCTCAGACTGGGGCCAAGGTTCACCTTCCAACAGGACAACTACCCTAAGCACATAGACAAGACAACGCAGGAAGTGGCTTCGGGACAAGTCTCTGAATGTCCTTGAGTGGCCCAGCCAGAGCCCGGACTTGAACCCGATCGAACATCTCTGGAGAGACCTGAAAATAGCTGTGCAGCGACGCTCCCCATCCAACCTGACAGAGCTTCTGCAGAGAAGAATGGGAGAAACTCCCCAAATACAGGTGTGCCAAGCTTGTAGCGTCATACCCAAGAAGAATCGAGGCTGTAATCGCTGCCAAAGGTGCTTCAAGAAAGTACTGAGTAAAGGGTCTGAATACTTATGTAAATGTAATATTTCATTATTTATTTAGTTTTTATAAATATGTTTTTTTTTGCTTGTCATTATGGGGTATTGTGTGTATATTGATGAGGGGGAAAAAAAACAATTAAATCAATTTATAATAAGGCTGTAACGTAACAAAATGTGGGAAAAAGTCAAGGGGTCTGAATACTTTCTGAATGCACTGTATCGCTCATGTTTACTTTACTTGTTGAATGGGTGGCAGTGAGGTATTCCATCTGAAAGATTAAACCAAATGAGGTATT
>CM072220.1:7136077-7168317 GCA_036851935.1 Coregonus suidteri
TCTACCCTAAGATACAATCAGGATGTTTTTAACCCCCCCCCGGGGACCCCAAGGAAATTTTTTTTTTTCCCTAAAGTAAAAATTGTTTTCCAAAAATAATAATTTTACCCCGTTTGAAATAAATGTTTTTTTTTTGGGGAAAAAATTTTTTATTTAAAAAAGTTATTACCTGCCATATAACATTAAAAAATCACGGGCTTGGGGGACTTCAAAAATTTAAAGCAGAACTGTCAAACTTTTTAAAATAAATGAAAAAAAGTGGAATTTTTTGGGTTTTTTGTCTCTTTTGGTGTTTTCTTTTCTTTTTAAAATTTTTTTTTAAAATTTTAAATTTGAAATTTTAATTTTAAAAATTTTTTTTTACTACCCCAACTTAAACAAAAATAAGGGGGGTTTAATATTTTTAATCTTTTCCCTTTATTTTTTTAACCGTTATTTTGGGGTTTTTGCCAACCTTTTTTCCCCCTTTCGGTCATAAAAATATAATTAAAAAAAAAGAAAGTTTCTATTTTACTTCTTTTAAAATTTTTAAATTAGAAAATTTTTTTTTAAAATTGGCCTCCGAAAGGTTTTAGGGGAAATCCCGGGGGAAAGTTAAAAATTGTTTTAAATTTTTTTTAGTTTTATTGGGTGTTTTTGTAGTTGAAACCCTTTTGGCTTTTTGAAAAGGGGGTTGTGGGTTGTTGGGGGTTGTTTTTGTTTGTGTGTTGGGGGTGGGGTTGTTTAAATAAAATGTAAATGTAAAATTTATTTACCCAATATGAAAAATGTTAATTTTTCTAAGGGCCCCTTTTTGGGGGTTTAGGGTATTCATTCTGCCCCCTAGGTTTATTATTTTGCGTTTTAAATCGGGGAAAAGTTCAAAAACTAGCTGAAAAAATTTCTTCTTGTCCAAGGAAATACTCAGAAGGTATTAAACCCTTTTTTTTTTTTTTAAATTTTCCCAAAAGTTTTTGTTTTTCCGGGGGACAAGTCAATTCCCAGAGTTTTTTAAAACCCTTTCAAAACCCCAAGATTTTCCCCCAGTTTTTTACTCCTTAAATAGGTTCCTTTTTTTGGCAAGTGAAACCCAATTTTCCCTTTTTTGGACCCCCCTAGTAAAAGTGAATTCCCATTTTTTGGGGGACAAGTCAAATCAGATTTTCCCATTTTTTGGACCAGGGAACAAAAGGGGGAGTTCCCAAGTTTTCCCGACAAGTCCTTTCTAGATTTTTCCCTTTTTTGCCGAGATCAAATGGGTTTTTCCCTTTTTTGGTTTGCCAAATGATAATCGGGAGCCTTTTTTTTTGACCGTGGGGGGAAACGGGGTTAGTTTTTTTAAAGGATTATTGGGGGTTTTAAAAAAAAAACTTTGGAAGACATTCCCCCTTATTGTGGGCGGGAATCATAATTCCCAAAAAAAAAAAAAAAAACCCCCCAGTGGGTCGTTTTTAAGGGGAAAGTAAACCCAGGGCCCCCCCCTTTTAAAAGATAATTTTTACAAAATGGGTGCAAGAATCATGATTATTATCTTTGCGCTCTTTCAATTACTGGAGCTAAAGCGGGTCTGTATCAGGTAAACCTAGTTTTCTTTGAAAAAAAAAAGTCCATCTAGTCAATTAGGCCAAGTGAAAGTGACGTGCAGCAACGGGCATTGAAACATTTTTTTTTCTTCCTGAGTTCCAAGTTGTTGTTTTGACCGCACTGAAGTCGAAAGTCGGAGAGTTTCAAGTTGTTTTGACCTCACTGAAGTCGAAAATCTGAGAGTTCCCAGTTGTTTTGACCGCACTGAAGTCGAAAGTCGGAGAGTTCCCAGTTGTTTTGACCGCACTGATGTCGAAAGTCGGAGAGTTCCCAGTTGTTTTGACCGCACCACTGAAGTCGAAAGTGACCGCGGAGTTTCCCAGTTGTTATCAACGCGGCATTAGGTTGAGAAAGATTGAAAAAAAAAAAAAACTCAGTTGGGAGAGTACAAGTCTCCCTTTCAAGTTGTGGGCAGGAAGACATAATGAATGCCGCCAGGGGAAAGACACACAAACAAAGCCCAAAACAAAACCTTGACTTTGCAAATTCATTGATGATCAAATACTTCAGTTGTAACTGGTTCTGTTGCACTTAATTTTTTACAGTTGAAATACAGTGTCGTGTATTAGGATTATGTCTTTGTTAAATGTTTTTCATGAAGAAATGGAATGTTGTTTATGTTAGGTCAAATGTAGCCGTTTGTGGGGTGACGCCCCAGGGGAGACTGGTGATTGGCCAGAAGAGGGAGCCACCCATCTTTTTGCATTGTTTATAAGTATATGCAGGACGAAGTAGAAGTCAGAGCAGCCATTATAATTCGAGGACACTGCTCTCCAGACCCTGCAAGTCTGTAACTCATGCTGAAAGCTTGTGATATGAATAAACATGATCAAAGGTTCAGGATGAGCGGACTCCTTTGTTTGACAGCAATGAGCACCAGCATTCGACGCGACACGATAAAATGGGGGCTCGTCCGGGATACTGATTGCATCGTTCTTGGTTCCCTTCCTGAGTCGTGAGTTGACTACTCCTCAAGCCGGCTTTAAAGGTGAGATTTCTCACACAATTTGGGCATTAGTTCTTTCGATGGCTCATTAAGGGGATGGGAAGGGTGTACCGTTAAAATTACTTGGGATTGTGCGGATGGGGTGCTATTGCGGTCGACTAGGAGTCTGTAATAATTATTCTAAAATGTGGTTGCATTGGTAAACGGTAAATAATTGGAATTTAGAGCAATCGATGGTAGGAATTAAGGCAGATATGCGTATACATTAGAGCACTGTACCGCGTAAAGACCCCAGGAGTGGGCCATTTAGAATGGTCCGAAAATCCGTTTGCGCGTTAGAATGTGCAAGTCGGTGGGTTTTAAAGAAAAACTAGAGTTGATGGAGTTTATCTGAT
Organism: Coregonus suidteri; assembly: GCA_036851935.1. Taxonomy (NCBI): domain Eukaryota; kingdom Metazoa; phylum Chordata; class Actinopteri; order Salmoniformes; family Salmonidae; genus Coregonus; species Coregonus suidteri. Next base: position 7,138,982 of record CM072220.1, read on the forward strand.
TGTGATTATGGCTCGACTTTCGTCCGACGGGGTGTCTGATTGGGGTGATCTCTCAGTGGATGGTCATTAAACTAACGGCATCACAAACGGTAGGAGAAATAGACAAAAAGGAATAAGGGCAGTGAAAGGTGCTTGTTGCGTGGGGTAGGCCACAGTTAGCTAAAGGCTAAGGCTAATGTTAATGCTAAATGCTGGCTGGGGTTCATGCCACAGTGTACATAGCGGCTAATGCTAAATGCTAAGGCTAAATGCTAATTGTGTTGCGTGCTACATGCTAACGGGTGTCCTTAGAGGTCCATTGCGATGGGATAAGCCTCTTAAAATATGTCTGTGTGTGTAGAATTTAGAGTTCTACGCAAATGTGAGCTCTGTTAAGTGTAATTGTGTGATTATAAGGTATAAAATAGTGAGGTTGTAGCGGAATGCTAGCGTTCTGTTGTCTGGGAATCTCGTTTAATGTATTGCGCATGCGTTTAATTTTATGACACTACACTACAAAACGTGGGAGTTGGAGTTTATGGCACGAGATTAGGAGACGTTGGGTTCCGGTACTAAACTACAACACGGTGGGTACTAAAACTACAACAGGGGGATTGTGGGTAAAGTGTCATATTTCTGTGGGGCTTTGCTGCAGGGGGAGACAGAGAAACACAGACGAGGGAACAAAGAGGAAAGATTTGAAAATGAATTAGATCTTCTAGTTTAAACGGCTGTTGTTTGAAATGAAATCTATTTGTTGAGATGTAGTGAATTTATAAATTAGATATATGTTGACGGATTATAATGAATTAAATTAAATGACGGATTAAAATAAAATAAAAATGTTTTTGAGCGATCTATTTAGTCCTGAGTTAAGTCTTAAAGCGAATGTGAACGAAGGAATATTGAATATGGTTGAAATAACTCAGTGATTGCATTAACTACAAAAAACTTTTTGTGTCTCTGTTCTTTTGTCATATGAGAGGAACGACAGGAGAGAGAGAGAAAGAGAGGGGTGTGCTGACGTATACATCACGTCACGTGACGCGACAGAGGATCAAGTCCAAAAAGGGTTTGGTACTGGTATCTGGTTACAAAATCTTCCCCTACAGGATATCTGATGTTATGACAATTTCACATAGGCTTGGCAAATACTGATTCATTAAAAAATTGCATTTGGGAGGCTCCTGTGCATCACTGGGTTGATTGGGTTGTGTTGGGAATCAAGGACTGACATTATTCTGTAAATTTAAGCATAATTAGGTGCTTATAGAGCAAGGGGGTTATAGAGGAAAGGGGTTATAGTAGCAATAAGGGTTACAGGCTTTGTTTATGGGTATTGTAGTCTGAAGATGACTACTTGCATTTGATGGGTTGTGGTAAGATAGCCACTAATTGATAAATTGGTAAAATAGGATATAGGAATACAAAATTGGTTTTAATTATTCATAATTTTTAATTGATTTATTTAAATTGAATTTTTTTTTTTAAATTAAAATATTTTTTGAATACAATTTTAAATAGAATTTTTGATATTCATATTTTTGTTGATTGATTTAAAAAATTTGGGGTTGTTTAGGTTATATTAATAAATAAAGGGGGGAAGCCATAGGCTATATAGTCTAAAATAAAATAATTCACGATAAAGGAATATATAAAAGGGTTGTTACAATGGGAAAGGACAGAGCAGGCTATGAAGGTGATTACGCCAGTTGGTATAGTACAAAATAGTAATCCTTTAACTAAAGTATTTGCTAGGTTATCCGGCAAATGAAACAAAAGTTGCCCTCATTCTCAAACAAAAAAACTGATAAAAGATTCCAGCGATAAGATAAACAAAGGTATAGAGAAAAGGCTAAAGGAAGAGAAGGTGACAGAAAAACTAATGGCAGAAGTTAGTAGTACACCTTTCTCACACACGGATTCAGCAAAAAGACACCACCTTATGAGAAGGAAGTAGAGCTTTAGGGATGTTTTATCCTCAGCTTCCAGTGATCATCCAGGAGGGTGATTATTGCATCAGAGATGAAGATGAACGAATAACAGAGAGAGGACAAGCAGAAGAAACGACGGACAAAGATGAATCCAAAACTCCAGAAGGAAGAAAAATGAGATGTCTGGAAGAGAAGAGTGAGGTTAAGGAAGATGGAACTTGAAGAAGATGATGAAGATGAAGATCAGAGTGATTGAGAAGAGATCATGGGTGGATATGACTCTGTGATCAGAAGGAAGTTGGCAAGAGAGGAAAGAAGGATACTAGAGATTTGATCTCTGATGGAAGTTGAAGGAAGAAGGATACAAGAGATTCGAGTTCAGATGAAGACAGCGATAAAGAGGAAACTAAAGGTGCTGTGTATTCAAAAGGATTTTATTCAACAATGATTGGCACAGAAGAAATAGAAGGAGATATAGACCGTTGCTTATCATGCCTGGATAAAGCGAATAGTTTAGAAGAAGTAACACAACTGGATGAACAACTCAAGAAGAGAAGATACAGAAGGAGAAAATGCTGAGAAAAAGAATCCCAAGAATTGGAGGAGAAGAATACATTGAGGTCAAGAAAGGCCAATAGTAAGAAGATGATGAAGATGATATTTCGAGGACAGAACTTAGAATATAAGCTTTTGAAGAATCCTGATATGTCAACAGCAAGAAAGAACAGGATCAAGAAACTCTCAGAAAACTCAATCATACAACTGGTGGAGAAGAGAAGCTTTGGTTAGGAAGAATCAGAGTGAACCAAATCAACAATCACTGCTACAGCTTCAACTGAACAAGGCCAACCGCAATTGTAACCAGCCACCAGGGCGGTACCAGGTGTTTTCATATCCACAGCCAGTTTCTGGACAGACACAGAATTGGAGAGGAAGAGGACGAGAAGGCTTAGAAGGAGGAGGAAGATTTCAGCTACACTTCCAGCAACTTTCAGAAGAGTGTTATAATTGTGGACAGGTTGGTCACTTTACCTGTGAGTGCAATAAGTCAGGAGGAACATCAGAGGGAATTTCAGAGGAAGAAAAAGGAGCAAGTGAAGATCAAGTGTTCTCCAGGTGAACCCTAAGGATTCTAGAGTGCCTAGAAGATCCGGAAAGGGGGGTGTCAGCTGATAGAATCGATTAGAGAAGAAGAGAAAATATCTAACAATTGAAGTAAAAACAAAGGACTAGGAGAGGTGAATAGTGGAAAAGCTTTTATCTGTGTTGAGCCTAAAGAGGTTAAACATCTTATTATGTAAAATTAACTAATTAGGATAGGGATTTGAGGTAGTTAAACAGTTAATTACTCTTAAGGAACCAATTGAGCTCTGCTATAGAACTCAAAGAGAAATTAAAATAGACATACTAATATTAGAACATATACCTATTGCATTGTTGGAAAGAGATGCATTGTGTAAATTGAACTGTACAATAAGATGTACACTAGACGGCTGTCTGGTAGAAGATTTTAAAAAGAATAGGTTTTTGGAATCATATTTGCTTAAAAAGATAATATCATAGGAAGGATGATAATCTATTAGACTGCCTATTAGACAATCTGTCTGAAAAATAAAGTTAAAAGGGGTGACTGTTATTCTGGGTTACATTCCTAAACCAAGAGATTTCAGGCTAGGCTAAAAGGTGTTTAGTCGTTTGCCAAGTCTGTGTGTAAAGAAGTCAGAAGCAGGTGGGGACTTCCCAATCACATATCCTAAAAATTTGGTGGTAAAGGGATTTTGTGAATAAATGAGTGGAAAATGTTTTTAAAAGTTAGGAGAACTAGGGTTGAAGGAACTCTAAGACAGTAAACTAAGTTTCAAAGGTAGTAGTAAGAGAGAGAGAACAGTGGTGAAGGACATTTTTAGAGTTTAGTGGGAAGATAGATATGGTAGGAGTTTAGATCTGTTAGGAGCAGATGCATTGAGAAAGTATGATTTGCTGAATGATAAGAGAAGATTGAGGGTGATTGAGTATCTATATTTACAATTCCCAGCAGGAAGATCAAGGTAATTGTGGGTGTATTTTTTATAATCAAAAGTTTGAAAGTCAGGGATTAGAGGTAGGACTGAGAGTTAAAAAAAAAGTGACACTAGTGGTGATAGATGGAAGTACAAGCAAAGAGTTCAAAGCTTTGGGGAAAATGGATGAAGTAACAATAATGACATTAACACTTCAGTATATTATAACAACAGTGAGAAGCAATTTAACTCTTTCAACATTGATAGTTATTAAAGCCATAAATATATCGCATTTGATTATAAGGGAACCAATAGCTCCAGCAAGCTCCCAGCCAATTTTAGGGGGAAAAGACTGGTATTAGGGTTAGGATGGGGACGTTCCTCCCACATGGAGAGATAATTATGGAGAAGAAGTATTGTTATCAGGACCAGAAGTAGAAGCTGTTGCACCTAGTCAAAGGAGGTATAGGTTGTACAACGATATGAAGTGGAAGAGGGTTATGAGTGATTGTTCATTTATTTTGCGTAATGTTACAGAGAAAGATCAGGAGAATATATGTGTACTTATCTAGTGCAAGCATTAACATTTGTTCCGGTTAAGAATTATTGGTTAAAAGGCTATGTAATTCGTAAAGTGACCGCTTATAATGGAAGATTTGAAGCCTGTCGAAGCTTCCACAGTCACCTAAGGAGTTCAGGAGAAGTATATTACAGTAGCCACTCCAACAGTAAAAATAATACGCAGAGGATATCGGTAGCTTTCCCACTAGAAGTAGTTAAGGGTGTTAATACATCAACTAAAATCAACTACTTTAATGGTAACTTTGGAAGGGATTTAATGATGCATGATGACGGCAATAACAAATGTAGGAAGTATGACACCGACAAACAACAACTTTTCTGAATTAAAGGGGGTAGCAAGAGGGACTCAGGGGTTATGGTACGGATAGAGAGTGCTGTCAATGGTAGTAAGGATAGGGTTAAATAGGAGAGCAGATAGTGGTAGAGAACAATATAGATTCATCTGAAATAGTGAAGGATACTATCATGGAGGTTCAGGATGAGGTCTTTTGATTTTAATGACAGACAAGGAGAGGATATTTGATCAGTACCGCTCGTTAGGGAAGAGAGAAACTAAATGGATGGGTTTGATTCTTCTGTTTGTGAAAATTAAAGATGGATGGGCAGGTAGGAATCTTTGGTTCCAGCAGCTAGCTCATTCTGTAAGATCAGTGAGGAATCTTGAGGGTCCATGTCTGTTGAGTAATTCCAGCACCAAACATTTTAGAGACGGTCGCTCAACCTCTATCGAGTATGTGTCAATCTTATGCTTTGTCATGACTGTTGTATCAGCAACAATCAGTAACAGATAAAATATGTCGTTGTCAAAACATTTGTTTAAGCCTAGGTTTTAAGTGTTTCTTGGTTAAATGAATGACCCTATGTGAATTTGTTAGATGGGAAGGAAAATCAGGTAACAGCGAACCCTGAAGCATGGAGGTGAAACCAGTGAGGGCTAAAAGTTGTTTTTGTTCTAATAAAACATATGATGTAAGGGGTTATGTTTTATGGGAATATCAGATTGTGATGATTATATGATAACTTTGGGTAAGCATGAACATAAAGTTAGAGATTAGAAATACAATGTTACTTTTTATGTTCCCGGTAGTAAGAAGAGCAGGACTTTGATGGTTAAAAGATTAGCTTTTGCCTGGCAATGTGACTATTGGACATTTTAGAGATATTTGGAGGGGTTTGTGGTGATAAAGCGTATATAGTTCTTACCCTATGGATGGACAGGATGTTGTTACATGTCAACGTTGAAGCTTCCCATATGAGGCTTTTACCATTAAAAGAGGGGTAGCACCGGACACAGATAATCAGAATCTAGGTTTGGAAGCAGGGTGAAAAGGGACATGGCGACATGTCATAGTCTTGAAGCCTATCATTGGAGGATAAGTCTAAGAGAGAAGGGGGGACTTTTTTCCATGGTATGGTGTAACATTTTTTGGCAGATCATCTTGATAATATTACCTATACTTTGATTCCAGATAGTTATAGATGCTTGAAATATATAAGGGGATGCGTTTGGTAGATCTGAAGGAGCTGGATGGTCAGCGAAGTCTTGGTTTGCAAGATCAGTTAGGCCCAGTGGAGCAGTGATGGTTTAGATTTTAATGGCAGTTTTTGATAGCACTGTGTGTGATGTTTGTAATTTGTTTACTGACCTTTGAGAAAGCTATGATATTGAGATAGGTTGAGTAGTGATGCCTGGAGACCACCACTTCAGATTGCCCGTTGTTGACTGTTCCTGATCTGGATGAAGAGGGACAAGTGGGACTGGATGGAGTATTGATGATAAATATCCTTTTTGATTTTTGATCATTTTTTCAACAAAAAAAATCAATATTAGTGTGATTTTAGTATGATGTTATGAATCAAAGGGGGGAAGTGTATGAATGAATCACATTATCCTATTTCATTATTCTATCATTTATATTGATTCATACATCATTTTATATATAATTTTTATATTCTTAGTTGATATGATGTTTAATTTGAAAGTGTTGTTTTTGCAAAAGATACTGTTTTGGTCTTTTCTTTTCTTCCAGAAGCATTTGGGGGAATATGTAGAGATTGAAATACTCAAACAAGGACAATATGAAGCGACAATATGAAAGGAGAATGACTGTAGGAGATGGAACAAGGAAGGGGTCGAAAGGTTCCGATTTCCATCATCAACAATGAATTGGAAGAGGAGACTACGGAGGAGATGAAGTGTAGTGGACTACATTCCAGTGTCTGCAATGAAAATAGACAGACATATTTGCATGTTAATACATAATTTGTGTCATTTTCTTAGGTATTAATTTTTGTAGAAATGATATTTGATGTTATTGGATACATGTGGGGATCTTAGATGTTTTTGTTTATTTCGTGAATGCTTAGGGACAGGGAGTCTAGGCAGGGATAGAGGTCCACGGTAGGGTCCGATGTGATTTGACCAGCCTGAGAGAGTGGACATTTTTTTGGATAGTATTTTGTTTTGCAGGGGCTTACATGTGTATTTAATTGCATCATAGTTTCAAATGCATTGATAGGGATTTATGAATTCATCGGGAGTACCTAGGTGGTTGCCTGGGGCAGAGGGACCGTGAGAGAATTTTACTGTCTTGATTGATGGATGGATATCTGGAAAGATGGCTGCCAGACAGTTTTTTTTTTCGCTCTCACACTCCATAAAGATTTGTTCATATTTCATAGTAATGTATTCACACTTCATAAAGATTTGTTCATATTTCATAGTAATGTATTCACACTCCATAAACATTTGTTCATATTTCATAGAAAGGTATTTACACTCTAGAGAAAAATGTTTTTTTTTTGGTTAATGTTAAAGATACTCATAAGATAAATTGTTACTTGTCATAATCCTATTCTGTTTGTTTTCGAGACTTTTAGTTCGTCTCGAAGGGGGGAATGTAGTGTATTAGGATTATGTCTTTGTTAATGGTTTTTAAGTGGAACTGAAAGAATGTTTATTCTAGTTCAAAAGTAGCCATTTGTAGGGTGACGCCCCAGGGGAGACAGGTGATTGGACAGCAGAGGGAGCAACCCATATTTTTGCATTGTTTATAAGTATATGCTGGAGGAAGAAGAGGTTAGAGCAGCCATTGCCAATCTGGGACGTTGCTCTCCGGGTGATCTTGACACCTGTAACTCATGCTGAAAGCTTGTGATATGAATAAACTTATGATCAAGGTTCAGTATGAGCGGACTCCTTTGTTTATCAGCAATGACTAGCAACTTTTACTAGATACTACAAGGCTTTAGGTCTAAAGGTCGAGACAATAAGAAGACACAGTGGGAGAATAAATTCAACCACACCTTTGTTTTATCACAAAACCAGAGAGCAACTTCTGTCCGGTTAAGTCCACAATGCATATTCTATGTAACAGACAGTTACATGACCTACATCATGGTCAAGCAAGTTAATGTTTCCGATCACTAAACAACTATTGATTTAGAACCACAGAGAGTTACCGCAAGTTGTAAATGCAGTGTAGTCACCTCTGTTAAGTGGTGTGTGTGTGTCTGTGTGTGTGTGTGTGTGTGTGTGTGTGTCTGTGTGTGTGTGTGTCTGTGTGTGTCTGTGTGTGTGTCTCTGTGTGTGTGTGTGTGTGTGTGTTAGAGAGAGAGGCAGATCCTATGTCAATAAGCTCTAAGGTCCTATGTTACTACACAGTGTATAGAGTACGTACTCTCAAATGACACCCTTTTCCCTATATAGTGCACTACTTTTGATATTGCATTATGCTCAATCTCCACCTCTCCTCCCTCCCTCCCCCCCTCCCTCCCTCCCTCCCCTCCCTCCACCTTCACTCACCTTCTCCCTCTCGTCCCCCCACCTCTCCTCTCTCTCCTTCCTCCCTCCCTCCCTCTCTCCACCCCCTCTCTCCAAACCCCACCTCTCCCTCTCTCCTCCCTCCCTCCCTCTCCTCCCTCCCTCCCTCCCTCCCTCCCTCCTCTCCCTCCCTCCCTCCCTCCCTCCCTCCCTCCACCTTCACTCCAACTCTCCCTCCTTCTCCCCCGCACCTCTCCCTCTCTCCTCCCTCCCTCCCTCTCTCCACCCCCCTCTCTCCCCCCCCCCTCTCCCTCTCTCCTCCCTCCCTCCTCCCTCTCGTCCCACCTCTCCCTCACCCAGATCCCTCCACCTCTCCCTCCCTCTCTCCTCCCTCCCTCCCTCCACCTCTTTCCCTCCCTCCACCTCTCCCTCCACCTCTCCCTCCCTCTCTCCCTCCCTCCCTCTCGCCACCTCTCTCTCCACCTCTCCCCTCCCTCCACCTCATGTCCCAACATAGGTAGTATCAGGAAGTAGAGGAAGAAATGGACTGGCCTTACAGGTAGAAGACAAAAACATCGGAGGTTTGTAGCTTTCTTTTACAATTTAATGTAGAAATGTGTTCTGTAGAAGTTATGCTATCATAGAGAGACAGATGATTTAGGGGTAAGACATCTAGAGAAATGTTAAGTTAATACAATACTGATTTCAACTTTCAAGACTGATAATTTTACTGTACATTGGTGTTGATTCATATTGCTTTAGACTTAGCCCTAATCAATATGATCCAATGTGATGTGATGTATAGGCTACAGGGCTATGAGGTAGGGTATTATTGATAAAGGCGATTGACATCACATTATCGTGATTATTATCCACATGTCGAAACTGCGTTAGAAAGACGTGCATTGGAATTATGTAAAGCTGTCACTAAAGAAAATAGTCTGTTTCGACAAGTCAGTCAAGTAAAACTGACGCGCAACAATAGACATAGAAACTAATTAAATGTTGGGATAAATCAAAGTTCAAGTTGAAAATGCTTTCTGGTGACACCGATCAGAAAGGCTGTGGTCCGTTTTGCTCAGTGCTGTACGCTTCATATAACTTGGCCAGCGCACTGTTGCGTAATGTTCCGCATACAAGCCGGGGTGCAACGGGCGAGATAAACTGTTGGCACCTCATGTGAAGTCAAGCAGTGCATGGGTGTATTCACTAAGGGGCCTATTCCAATTTATGAAATTACGCCTTCCTACGCACTGCTCATAGTTTCTATTCAGACTTTACGTTATTAAGTTGCATAACGGGCTTTGCAGGCGTGGTTCCCTTGCGACCGCTGAATAAATGTAATTCAACTGCTGAAAACACTTGCTGGCCAACAGATTTTCTGGTGGAGTTTTCATTCAATAGCGTTTTCAGTACATTTATCTTAAGCCATGCTTTTAAATACGGTGTACCTTTAATTGGATTTTTGTCGACAGACTAGAATACATCGAGAGGACGGGTTCAGAATATAGGGATCAATGAAAGAATGTCATCTATGCATCTTCATCTTCGTTTCAAATGGTGAAATAAACGGAGAAAAGCCTGGGCATAGCCTATAATTAAAACATTCCGAAGCTCATACATCAACTCGGCAGGTTCAAGTCCTTACAGAAGCCTAAAGCTTGGGGGGTCCAAATTGCATCCACGCCTATTATGAGGTCACACCAGTAGAGGTGCGTGCGTAAAATCACTGGGGAAGACAGAGAAAAATACAATACAATCTATGTGTTGTGTAATATTTGTTTTTGCTCTATAACCTGTTAATTCATATGCCTTGTGACCCTGATATAGACTGTAGGCCTAAAGGCCGAGACAATAAGAAGACACAGTGGTAGAATAAATTCAACCACACCTTTGTTTTTATCACAAAACCAGAGAGCAACTTCTGTCCGGTTAAGTCCACAAAGCATATTCTATGTAACAGGGGGACTAGTTACATGACCTACATCATGGTCAAGCAAGTTAATGTTTCCGACATTTTCGGGACCGCTAAACAACTATTGATTTAGAACCACAGAGAGTTACAGCAAGTTGCAAAGAATGGTTCATGGTCCTGATTTATGTGTTTGTTCAAGTAGATAAAACATGTTGACTCACCCTACTTGTAGAGAAACGCCAATGACATCCTCCTCTCTTTCATGTTGACAAAATGGTCTATCACTCTGTCATACAGTACACGGTCCTATACATACAAGGTCTATCACTCTGTCATACAGTACACGGTCTATCACTCTGTCATACAGTAACAACGGTCTATCACTCTGTCATACAGTACACGGTCTATCACTCTGTCATACAGTACAACGGTCTATCACTCTGTCATACAGTACACGGTCTATCACTCTGTCATACAGTACACCGGCTATCACTCACTCTGTCATACAGTACACGTCCTTATCACTCTGTCATACAGTACACACGGTCTATCACTCTGTCATACAGTAACAACGGTCCTATCACTCTGTCATACAGTACACGGTCTATCACTCTGTCTGACAGTACACGGTCTATCACTCTGTCATACAGTACACAGTCTATCACTCTGTCATACAGTACACGGTCTATCACTCTGTCATACAGTACACGGTCTATCACTCTGTCATACAGTACACGGTCTATCACTCTGTCATACAGTACACGGTGCTATCACTCTGTCATCACAGTACAGTAACGGGTCTATCACTCTGTCCATTACAGTACACGGTCTATCACTCAGTTTTAGCTCAAGCGCTGATTTGCTAATTTCTAATACTTTTTTTAAATCAAAGGCCAAATGCTCGCAGGCTTCCCTTGTCTTAAATGATACGGGCAACAATGTCATACTCGTTTGGACCAGACAGCATCGATATAGATAGCCTACACATAGAGAGACAGAGGGGCGCTGTTTAGCTCGCTCAGATGCTTTCTCCTGTGAGATACATTCAGCTCTTGCGAACTTAAAGGACAACTATGAAGCAAGAGAGAGACGAAAGATACATTATAGCCTGGCTTCCTTTGTATAGAATAAATACCTGTCCAGCTATTTTAACTGTAATGTAATGGTCTACTTGGTAAATGTTTATAATGTCTGTCAATCTAAGCTGTAAGGTATTTTTTAGTTGTGTTTACCCGAGGTAGACTAGCTGTTGTTATGGCGTCAGCTAATGGGGATCCAAGTCAAATCAAATCAAATTAATAACATATTGGACTGTGCATGTTTAAATGCAATATGAAATCTCTGTTTGAACTCTGACCACAGACAGTAAAAGTGTTGTCATTGTTAATGGTTCTTCAACAATGTTCAGAAATATTGACTGTTCTGTTATTTCTTATTGTAGCTGAGTGAGCTGTGACTTACATCTAAAATGAGTCTCTCTGGGGAGAGAGAGGAGGGGACCACTGCCTCTAAAATGAGTCTCTCTGGGGAGAGAGAGGAGGGGGAACCACTGCCTCTAAAATGAGTTATCTCTGGGGAGAGAGAGGAGGGGACCACTGCCTCTAAAATAAGTCTCTCTGGGAGAGAGAGGAGGGAAGACCACTGCCTCCTAAAAATGAGTCTCTCTGGGGAGAGAGAGGAGGGGAACCACTACCTCTAAAATGAGTCTCTCTGGGGAGAGAGAGAGGGAGACCACTGCCTCTAAAATGAGTCTCTCTGGGGAGAGAGAGGGAGGAGACCACTGCCTCTAGAAATGAGTCTCTCAGGGGAGAGAGAGGAGGAGACCACTGCCTCTAAAATGAGTCTCTCTGGGGAGAGAGAGGAGGGGACCACTGCCTCTAAAATGAGTCTGTCTGGGGAGAGCGAGAAGAGAGTCACTGCCTCTAAGAGGAAGTATTCTGAGAGAGAGGAAGGGGACCACTGCCTCTAAAAAGAGTCTGACACAAGACACCAGTTCTAAGAGGTAAGAGATAAATTGTAAATATAGTTATTTTAAGAGAAGTGTTTCCAAAAATCCTTTGACCAGGGGGCCTCCCGAGTGGCGCAGTGGTCTAAGGCACTGCATCGCAGTGCTAGCTGTGCCACTAGAGATCCTGGTTTGAGTCCAGGCTCTGTCGCAGCCGGCCGCGACCGGGAGACCCATGGGGGGCGGCGCACAATTGGCCCAGTGTCGTCCAGTTTAGGGGGGGGGGTTTGGCCAGCAGGGATGTTCTTGTCCCATCGCGCACTAGCGACTCCTGTGGCGGGCCTGGCGCAGTTCACGCTGACACGGTCGCCAGGTGCACGCTGACACGGCTGGCTTTCAGGTTAAGCGGGCATTGTGTCAAGAAGCAGTGCGGCTCGGCTGGGTTGTTTATCGGAGGACGCACGGCCCTCGACCTTCGCCTCTCCCGAGTCCATACGGGAGTTGCAGCGATGGGACAAGACTAACTACCAATTGGATGCCACGAAATCTGTAATGTATCATGTTGTGTGAAATTTAACAAGGTCGCCAAACTTTATACTTGACATTTTGAATACATTCAATAAGATTTTGTAAGCATTTATTTTCAGAATTAATACAAGCCCATTTACCTGCTATGAATATTCTCACTGTGAATCAAAAATACACTTGCAGATTTGTTTATCTCTGCACGCTTAACCGTTCTGTCCGTGTCACATCACCAAGAGATTCGTAAACTTGTAAAAAGTTATAGAAACGAAGATTCGCATGTAAAAACAAAATGGTTTCAGCAGCTTTGTGGGCATGACCTTTTACTCCTGACCAATCAGCCAAAACCACAGCTGCCTATTGTTGCAAGCCCATTTGGCTGGACTTGGTTCCATCATTCAAATCTCAGGAAGAGGCTTGAAGAGGAACCGTACTTACAACCATGAATCTCAATGGTGCGACCATGAAATTCAAAATACAAACTGTCAGGGGTTCTGTTCATCATTATAACCCCATAGATCATCATCTGGATTATAATGATTGACAGAACCCACCAGAATAAGACCCTGGATATTTATTGAAAGGAGCATCAAGCTTGTCACCGGGCCCTTTCACCACCCTGTGAAAGTCATCAGAACTTATTTCATCTGTAGCCTAATAAACGACATGCTTTCCTGAGTCGTAGTGGGAGGACCACACAGCATGTCATCTCCGTGACTTCCAACTTTACTTCCATATGATGGTTATTTATATCAATATTTGCGGAATAAATAAATGCGTTTCATCCAGTTCCACCGCCATTTTCTGGCATAATTAATTTTACAAACACAAAAAGATCCCACAGCGTATTTTGTTTTGTCGACATTTGGAAAGTTTACTGACAAATTTGCTGTTTCAATCAGGCCGGTCTTGGAAATCCTTGCAAGTCAACCATTTCATCTCAATCAGTTGAGTTTTGTACAGTGCTGTTTTGTGTTTTGAATGAAGTACAGTGAGCGAATTGTAGAGCAGTACTGATGTTAACAAACTGCAGCATAGCCTGTGTTTTTGTTTCAATCACAGCACATATTTTGCCTAGTGGCACTCTGTTGGGGTTTTGGCCACATGAGAGAAATTTGACCATTCGCACAGTCATCTTAACATCTCATAAGAAATGTGGTGTTTTTTGTCTTCCAGTAACTTTATACTATGCTATTATATTGGGTTCTGTAGAATACTATCAGTATGTGATCTTGCAGACATTGAATTGGATGTAGCTTATTAAACAAGGCACCATTCTCAATTCATCAACTGAAAATGGCCAACGTAGTCTGTTCTCTGGGCAAGTGAATGAATAGAGCAGAGACTGTGTAAAGTAGAGAATCCCATAGTGAATGAGCTGAGTAGAAACGTGTGTAAAGTAGAGAATCCCCATAGTGAATGAGTAGAACAGGAGACTGTGTGTAAAGTAGGAGAATCCCCATACAGTGAATGAGTAGCAGTAGAGACTGTGTGTAAGCGCTAGAGAATCCCATAGTGAATGAGTAGAGTAGATAGACTGTGGGTAAAGTAGATGAATCCCATAGTGTAATGAGTCAGAGGTAGGAGACTGTGTAAAGGAAAGAATCCCATAGTGAATGAGTAGTGAGAGTAGAGATACTTGTGTGTAAAAGTAGAGAATCCCATAGTGAATGAGCTGAGTAGAGACTGTGTGTAAAGTAGAGAAATCCCATAGGTGAATGATGAGTGAACAGAGACTGTGTGGGTAAAGTAGTGAGAATCCCATACAGTGAATGAGTAGAGTAGAGACTGTGTGTAAAGTAGAGGAATCCCATAGTGAATGAGTAGAGTAGAGACTGTGTGTAAGTAGAGAATCCCATAGTGTTGATGAGTAGAGTAGAAAGACTGTGTAAAGTAGAGAATCCCATGTGAATGTGCAGTAAGAGTAGAGACTGTGTAAAGTAGAGAGATCCCATTGTGAATGAGTAGAGTAGAGCCTGTGTAACGTAGAGAGATGCCCATAGTGAATGAGTAGAGTAGAGACTGTGTAAAGTAGAGAATCCCATAAGTGAATGAGTAGAGTAGAGACTGTGTAAAGTAGAGATCCCATAGTGCATGAGTAGAGTAGTAGACTGTGTGTAAAGTACAGAATCCCATAGTGAATGAGTAGAGTAAGACTGTGTAAAGTAGAGAATCCCATAGTGAATGAGTAGAGTAGAGACTGTGTGTAAAGTAAGAGAATCCCATAGTGAATGAGTAAAGAGTAGAGACTGTGTGTTAAAGTACGAGAGAATCCCATCACAGTTGATGAATAGAAGTAGAGACTGTGTGTAAGGTACGTAGAGAATCCCAGAGTGAATGAGTTAGAGTAGTAGACTGGTGTTGTAAAGTATAGAAATCCCATAGTGAATGAGTAGAGTATAGACTGTGTGTAAAGTAGAGAATCCCGTAGTGAATGAGTAGAGTAGATACTGTGTGTAAAGTAGAAGAATCCCATAGTGTGAATGAGTAGAGTAGAGACTTGTGTGTAAAGTAGAGAATCCCATAGTGAATGAGTAGAAGTAGAGACCTGTGTGTAAAGTAGAGAATCCCATAGTGATGAGTCAGAGTAGAGACTGTGTGTAAAGTAGAGAATCCCATAGTGGAATGAGTAGAGGTAGAGGATGTGGTGTAAAGTAGAGATCCCATAGTGAATGAGTAGAGTAGACTGACTGTGATTGTTAAATGTAGAGAATCCATAGTGAATGAGAAAGTAGAGAGACTGTGTGTAAAGTAGGAGAATCCCGTACAGTGAATGACGTATAGAGTAGAGACTGTGTGTCAAAGTAGAGAATCCCGTACAGTGAATGAGTAGAGTAGAGACTGTGTGTAAAGTAGAGAATCCCTAACAGTGAATGAGTAGAGTATAGACTGTGTGTAAAGTAGAGAATCCCATAGTGAATGAGTAGAGTAGAGACTGTGTGTAAAGTAGGAGAAATCCATAGTGGAATGAGTAGAGTAGAGACTGTGTGTAAAGTAGAGTAATGCCCATAGTGGAATGAGTAGAGTAGAGACTGTGTGTAAAAGTAGAGATCTCCGTACATGCTTCAGATTTTTTGCAATCTGGAAAAGAGCTATCAGTAACGCATCCCATGTCATTTCAAAGAAACATCAGGATCTTGAGTTTCAGCTATGCAGGGTTGTTGATGTGATATTGATGCACTATTGATGAAGTGATCTGTCTCCCTGTTTTGTTGAAAGGTGTAAGCCCCAGAAGCCCAGAGCAGAGAGTCACCTACACCCAGCCGGGAACCTCTGAGACGTGGCAAAATGTCTGACAACAAATGAAAAGCTCTGACTACCAGTTGGACTCTGAAAACGTTCAGGATCCAGTTGAGACGACGATGGAGGGGACTTGTCAGCCAGGGGTGCTGTAATGGTTCACAACACACCCTCTGGGTAACTGAAGGAGTAATGACTGGGAGTTACAAACAGCCCTCCCGTCCACACCTTACATCTTTCTCTATTCAATCAATTATCTTCTTTTAATATAGTAGATCTGTAGATCAGTAGTTTGATCTTTCAAAAGTTATCTTCTTAGTTTTTAATGGTATTTAATATCAAATCTCACTGTTTTTCCTACAGTTCGGTAAACTCTTCTAAAAGTCCAACAAGAACATTAAGGCGAAACTGAAACACAAGTATCACACAATCTGAAGGAACTGTAGGACACCATGGAAACCAATGGTGTCTGTTAAAGGACATCTACACTAGAACTCTATCATTCACAGTGAGGGTGGAAAGTGGATGGGTCAATTAGATGACCATGAGGTGATGACATATAGAGATGGCATCCAAGAAACACTAACCACACAAGAGACACCCAATCAAAATGCAACGACATCTTCAAGCCTTTTAGCTGGACAAGACAAACCTATCAGTGAACTGTGCTGACAAAGGAATCGCTGGCATTGGCAGAAAAACAGTCTCTGTGCAGAAGGTCATCCTTGACTGGGCAGAGGCAAAGTGCAAATCAGGATGTTCACTTCATTCACTGTTTCCTCTTCCTTTTCCGTGATCTGAACCTGAAAAAGTGGATACCCAAATACAGTCTGAATGCAACTTCTTGTTCCCACTACTTCTCAGAGCTGAAAGAGATTGACAGCATTGAAGATGGTGAAACCAAAACGGTTTTTCATTTTTGATGGTCTGGATGAGTGTCGACTTCCTCTAGACTTCAAAATTACAATGTAGAATGTGCTGTGATGTCACGAAGCCAACCTCATGGACGTGCTGCTGACAAACCTCATCAAGGGGAATCTGCTTCCCTCTGCTCTCCTCTGGATAAACCTCCACGGCCTGCAGCAGCCAATCAGATCCCTCCTGAGTGTGTTGACCAGGTGACAGAGGTACGAGGGTTCATGATCCACAGAAGGAGGAGTATACTTCAGGAAGAAAATCACAGATCAGAATCTGGCCAATGGAAATCTCAAACACATGAAGACATCAAGGAGCCTCCACATCATAGTGCCACATGCCAGTCTTCTGTTGGATATCAGCCACTGTCCTTGAGATGATTGCTGAATAGAGGCAGAGAAGGATGAATTCCCCAAAACTCAGACCCAGATGTTCAACACACTTCATCGCTCATCCAAATCATTGTGAAGAACAAAGAGTACAACAAAGCCACAGAGACAACCCAAAGGAACTGTCTCATTCAGACAAAAGGAGATGATCCTGAAACTGGCAAAGCTGGCTTTCCAACAGCTGCAGATAAGGGCAACCTGATCTTCTATGATGAGGCCTGAGAGAGTGTGGCCTTTGATGTCACAGAGGGCATCAGAGTACTCAGCATTGTGTACAGAGATCTTTAAAGAAGAATCTGGGCTGTACCAAGAGAAGGTCTACAGCTTTGTGTCATCTGAGCATGCAGGAGGTTTTTCTAGCAGCAGTGCATGCTTTAGAATCATGTCTGTACGCGACAGTAAAAATGTTGTTTTGCCACCACTATGAGGACGAAGATTTAGGAGTCAATTCCAGTTTGTCTGACCTTACACATGACATCAGTGGGACCCGTGCCTTGAAGAGGTGAGAGATGGAGCAGCCTGGACCTGTTCCTCCGCTTTCCTTCTGGGTCTTCTGCACTGGAGTCGGCGAATCGCAAAAATCTGTTACGAGGCCCTTTCGACACAGACAGGAAGTTACAACACAGGCGGCAATGAGGAAAACAGTTGAGAGAACAGTACAGGTACCTTTCAGACAACTCATTCATCGAAATGGAATCTTCACCACAAAGGAGTCATCACACTTGTTCCAGGGGGGGAAGGGAGAAGACTGTCTGAATGTCACTTGGCCAAGCTCATCTAGTTGTAAGAAATGTCAAACGCGCCCTGCGATCAGGAACTCTTTTCAATTCTACTCAACACTTTCGCGCGTTAACGAGTCTGGATCCACTCCTTTCCCTCAATGTTCAGATTCTTTTTTGGGGTAAGTGATCTAGGTGGACCCTCGAAACCCTGCCACCTGTTACTGATTTTTATGTGATGTATACTATATGGCATTGCTGGATCTGGGAGGATTTGTGACCTGTAAGATACATAACCACATCGAGACACAGGTTATTGCGAGGTTGCTGCCGGTAGTGGAGAAACATGCAAGAGAGCACTGTACGGCTTCTGTTATTGAGTTGATGTATATATTAGCATTATTCTGAGAGGATTTTGTATATCTATACGCTGATATCTCGCTCTCTACTAGACTGGATCGCTGTAAACCTGCTCAACGTACTATAAAGTCATGTGGAGCCTCTGGCTCGTCAGCTCTGCAGACTTACCAAACTCCGCCCCTGGAGAGTAACTAGGACAGTCAGCTACAATGACCTGGGAGACAAAGGAGTTGGAGCTGCTCTGTGTTGGACTAACCAAGTACACTCTTGGCAACATACAGACACTATGTGTTAGAGGTTAAATATCTCTCAGTATCCACGGTGAGTGTGGTTATCTATCTTATGTTATGCTACGCTTAGTATGTGTGTATGTTTTTTAAACATTTATTTGAACATCTTGGTACTATGGCAGAAACATACCATATATGTGATAAATAGATCAAACTAAGGTTAATTATCTTGAGTGAGTTAGTATTATTTTTACATTGGGTTCAATCATGTGTCCTTCCTGGTTTAGGTGGGGGGGGACTTAACTGCATCTTCATTATTCTTAAAGCTTTGCATATTTAACAGTGTATCAACATATCTCGCTCTACTCCAGACCTGTCTGGCTGTAAACTCACATATGAAATCCGTGAGACCTCTGGCTTCAGCTCTGCAGGACACCGAACTCCCCCCTGAGAGAACATGGACCTTCAGCTACGAATGACACTGGGAGACAGAGGAGTAGGAGCCTACTCTGATGTTGAGACTAACCAGTTCAACGTCTGCCTAACCATACCGAATCACTAGTGTGTAGTTAACTACAAGTGGAGGGAAAAAAAGTATTTAGTCAGGCCACCAATTGGTGCAAGTTTCTCCCACTTAAAAAGATAGAGAGGCCTGATACTTTATTTTTTTTTGTTTTTTTTTCCATCATAGGTACACGTCAACTATGATAGACAAATTGAGGAAAAAAAATCAGAAATCTCATTGAGGATATTTTTAATGAATTTATTTTGCAAAGTAATGGTGGAGAAATAGTATTATGGTCCACCTACAAACAAGCAAGATTGCTGGCTCTCACATGACCTGTACTTCTTCTTTTAAGAGGCTCGCTATGTCCTCCACTCGTTTACCTGTGATATAATGGCACCTGGTTGAAAAGAACTTGTTACTGCAGTATGAAATACACCTGTCCAACACTCAAACAGTCACACTCCAAAAACTCCACTAATGGCCGAGTCCCAAGTAGCTGTCAAAGGACACCAGAAACCAAAATTGTAGACCTGCAACCGGCTGGGAAGACTGAATCTGACAATAGGTAAGCAGCTTGGTTTTGAAAGAATCAACTACGTGGGAGGCAATTATTAGGAAGATCGGAAAGACATACAAGACCACTGATAATCCCTCCCTCGATTCTGGGGCTCCCTGCAAGAATATCACCCGTGGGTTCAAAATGATCACACGAACGGTGAGAGCAAAAATCCCACAGAACCACACGGGGACCTATGTGAAATGAAACCTGGCAGAGAGCTGGGACCAAAGTAACCAAGCCTGACATCAGTAACACACTATGCCGTCCAGGGACGCAAATCCTGCAGTGCAAGAACGTGTCCCCCAGCTAAGATACAGTAACATGTCCAGGCCCGTCTGAAGTTTGCTAGAGTGCTTTGGCAGATCCAGAAGAGGATTGGGAGAATGTCCATATGGTCAGATGAAACCCAAAATTAACTTTTTTGGTAAAAACTCAACTTCGTCGTGTTTGGAGGACAAAGAATGCTGAGTTTTTTTTTTGCATCCAACAGAACCGCCATACCCGACTGTGAAGTAATGGGGTGGAAACATCATGCTTTGGGGCTGTTTTTTCTGCACAGGGACTCATGACGCCTGATACCGATGTAAAGGAAGGACAATGAATGGGGTGCCATGTATCGTGAGATATTTGAGTGAAAACCTCCTTTCATTAGCAAGGGCATTGAAGATTAAACGTGGCTGGGTTCTATTCAGCACTGACAATTGAGCCCCAAACACAACGCCTCGGCTGAGTAAAAGCAAACGAAGGATTGGCTTTCATAAGAATCATCTTCAAGATCCTGGTAGTGTCCTAGCCAGTCTCCAGATCTGCAACCCCATAGAAACTCTTTGGAGGGACGTGAAAAGTCCGTGTTGCCCCACGCAAGCCTCTCAACATCACTGCTCTATAGGAGATCTGCGTGGAGGCAATGGGCCACACTACCAGTCAACAGGTGGTGTGAAAAACCCTTGTGGAAGACTTACAGTACAACGTTTAGACTCTGTGTCATTGCCAACAAATGGTATGTAACTAAGTATTGAGAAACTTTTGTTATTTGACCAAATTACTTATTTTCCACCATATTTGCAAATACATTTTAAAAAAGTCCGACACTGTGATTTTCTAGGATTTTTTTTTCCTCATTCTTTTCTGTCATAGTTTGACGTTATGTACCGTATGGTGTATAAATTACAAGGCCTTCTCTCACATCTTTTTTAATGTTTGGAGAAACTTGCACAATTGGTGTGTCTGACTACATACTGTTTTTTCCCCCACTGTTATCTTGGCGATCATTATTCCCTGTAGAGCTTGTGTTTATATATATGGTATTGATTGATTTTATGACCTCGAACAAGAATGATAACACGCACTATGCAGACAATTTGATACGGTTTTACTGGGTTATTTCAGTTCATAGTTGGACTTCAGTCAAGTTGAATAATTCATTAGGCCCTAGATCTATGGATTTCACATACTATGGGAATTCAGATATGGCATCTTGTTGGTCCCAAGATACCCTTAAAAAAAGTATGGTTTGTGTATCTAGAAACACCAGTCCGCCTATCTGGTGTGACCACACCATAATATTGCCTTCATGCAGCGCAGACGTGAACTCTCCTTCACATACGTAGTTTTGATCAGGGCTGTTTGAGTGGGGCCTGTGGAAATTTGTTAGATCTCCTTCACTTACATGGCTGTGGCGAAGTGGCTGGACACCTGCCTGGGAATACTGAAGGCCAGTACGTATGTCCGTAGCCACGTCGATTTTCCATTGAATCATCCCATAAGCAGTTCATGGGTTCGTGTTGATTATGGCAGTCTCATGGATGATGACTGGGTACATTTTCAGGCTTCCCAGGAGATGCGTATAACATATCCTTTGCGACATCGGGGCCGGTGTGGCATTAACATGTCTGAAAACATGAGGTGATGGCTGGTCGGTTGAATAGTCACTACAATGGGTCCTCATGATCTGCATCACGGTAATCTCTGTGCATTCAATTGCCATCGATAAAATTTTATTTGTTTCATTGGTCGCGTAACTTCTGCGGCCCCATACCATAACCCCACCGCCACTATTGGGCTACTAGTTTCACAACGTTGAAATCAGCAAACCGCGTGCCCCACACAATGCCATCACGACGCCATACAAGGCTTTCTGCCATCTTCCCGGTACAGTTGAAACCGGGTGATTCATATGTGAATAGCAACGACTTCTCCAGTGTGTGGCCAGTGGCGCATAGCGAAGGTGAGCAGTTGCCCACAAGAATGTCGGTTAACGACGCCGAACTGCAGTCAGGTCAAAGACCCTGGTTAGGATGGCCAGGCCGCATATGATCTTCCCTGAGACGGTTTCTTGACAGTTTTGTGGCAGAAAGTATTATTACATTGTGGGTAAAACCCCAACAGTTAAATTCAGCTTGTTCTCTTGGTGTGTGCTTGTCCTCAGACCATGCCTGCGCAGTTGAGAAGCCGTGAATGTGGAGGTTCTTGTCTGGCGCTTGTTACATGTGGTCGTTGATTTTTTGGTTGGAGCCGGTAGGATGTACTGCATTCCTCTAGAGATCAGAAAGTATGGAGGGAGAGGAGGAGTTCCACCTAGAGTAAATGCATGTGATGATGGTCCTATGATGTAACTCAATAAGATAACAGTCATTTATTACCGACAGAACACTAAAAACAGCTTCCATTCTAGGAAAAACATTCCTCTT
The DNA here is from genome assembly GCA_036851935.1 of Coregonus suidteri. Classification (NCBI taxonomy): domain Eukaryota; kingdom Metazoa; phylum Chordata; class Actinopteri; order Salmoniformes; family Salmonidae; genus Coregonus; species Coregonus suidteri. The sequence continues at coordinate 7,161,235 of CM072220.1, forward strand.
GTCTGGTAGGCTGGGTTTTTATTTGACCTATGATTTAATTCATTACACACTATTCGAGGGAGGGAGCAATGCTACACTGTCATGTTACCCAGATATCACGTCAAGTCCTTACAAGGATGGTTTTTTCATGTTCAAGCGAGAGCTTTGAGACAAGCTCCACCGTCACTTCTTGACCTTGGGGAAGAAACTGTGGCTATGAACTGCTCAGGAGTTTTTCTCCATTCGATTCCTGTTCAGTTGTTTCAGCTGTAGTCTGGAGTGCCTTCTTCACCAATCATTCTTTGACCACAGATCATCTGCTATTGGCATTGAGTTTTTGGTTCGCTGAATTAGTTTAAAACAGTGTTTCTTCAGAAACTCCTCCGGGATGTCGGGGACGGGTAATGCTGAAGGGGGGGGGGTCCATTAAAATTAATATGGCTTTAGGTTAACAGCAGCTGTTTCTACATTTTCCAGTCTCTCCAGTTATCATTCCTCTGATAGTCATTTATTGTATAGACCGACCCAGGGTTTGTGGTCAATTTCCCAATTAAAGTCATCAATTTAAAATAAAAAATTGAAATAATAATTTTCCTATTAGGTTTATTGAGAAGTCTTGAAAATTGATGCCCTTATTAATTTTTTTAAATCAACAATCTACTCAGAATAATCTAATGTCAAAGTGGACAGGTCCCCCATACATGTCAATATCTGTAAGGGTCCCTCAGTCAAGTATCACATTTCAAGCACGATTAAACTATATACAAAGACCAGGGATTTTTTTTGAAAGCCTAAAAAAGAAGGGCAGTGTTTGGGTAGATGGGTAACAATAACACATCAGACATTAAATATCTCTTTAAGCATGGTCAAGTTAATAATTTTATCCTGTGGGTGATGTATTAAACCACCCAGACACATCAAAGATGCAGTCGTCCTTCTGAACTGAGCTGCAGGACGGGAAGGAAACTGCTTAGTGATCTCACCATGAGGCATTGGTGATTTTAAAACATTTTAACGAGTTCAATGGCTGTGACGGGAGAAAACTGAGGATGGATCAACAACATTGTATGACCCCACATAATGACTTAAATGACAGAGTGAACGGAAAAAATCCAAATATACAAATAAAAAAATATTCCAAAAGAAATACCTTATCGAAAAAAGTATTCAGACCCTTTGCTATGAGACTTGAAATTGAGCTCAGGTGCACCTGTTTCCATTGATCATCCTTGAGATTTTTTGAACAACTTGATTGGAGTCCCCTGTGGTACATAATTGATTGGGACATGTTTTGGAAGGAACACACCTGTCTATTTAAGGTCCCACAGTTGACAGTGCTGTCAGAGCAAAAACCAAGCCATGAGTTCGAAGAAATTGTCCGTAGAGCTCCGAGACAGGATTGTGTCGAGGCCCAGATCGGGGGAAGGTTACCGAACAGTTTCTGCAGCATTGAAGGTATCCAGGAACACAGTGGCCTCTATCATTTTTAAAATGGAAGAGTTTAGAACCACCGAAACTCTTCCTAGAGCTGGCCGCAGGGCCAAACGGAGCAATCGGGGGAGAAGGGCCTTGGTCAGGGAGTGACCAAAAACCTGAGGGTCACTCTGAAAGAGCTCCAGAGCTCCTCTGTGAGATGGGAGAACCTTCCAGAAGGACAACCATCTCTGCAGCAACTCCACCAATCGGCCTTTATGGTAAGTGGCCAGACGGAAGCCACTCCTTAGTAAAGGCACATGACGCCGCTTTGAATTTCCCAAAGGCACCAAAAGACTCTCAGACCATGAGAAACAAGATTCTCTGGTCTATGAAACCAAGATTGACTCTTTGGCCTGAATGCCAAGCGTCACATCTGGAAGAACCCTGGCACCATCCCTACGTGAAGCATGGTGGTGCACATCATGCTGTGGGGATGTTTTTCGCGGCAGGGACTGGGAGACTATCAGGATCGAAGGAAGATGAATGGACAAAGTACAGAGAGATCCTTAATGAAATCCTGCTCCAGAGCGCTCAGGACCTCAGACTGGGGCGAAGGTTCACCTTCCAACAGGACAACGACCCTAAGCACACACCCAAAGACAACGCAGGAGTGGCTTCGGGAAAAGTCTCTGAATGTCCTTTGAGTGGCCCAGCCAGAGCCCGGGACTTGAACCTGATCGACATCTCGGGAGAGACCTGAAAATAGCTGTGCACGACGCTCCCCATCCAACCTGACAGAGCTTGAGAGGATCTGCAGAGAAAATGGGAGAAACTCCCCAAATACAGGTGTGCCAAGCTTGTAGCATCATACCCAAGAAGAATTGATTGCTGTAATCGCTGCCAAAGAGGTGCCTTCAAACAAAGTACTGAGTAAAGGGTCCTGACATTCTTCAGTTATAAATTAAAAAAAATAAAAAAAAAAAATAAAGATAAACACTTTGCACACGGTCTAAAAACCTGTTTTTGCTTTGTCATTATGTGGGTATTTTGTGTAGATTGATGGGGGGACAAACCGATTTTATCAATTTTATAGCTATAAAGGCTGTAACGTAAAAATGTGAACAATTCCGGGGTCCCTGAATGACTTTCTGAATGCACTTACTTATGTTTACTTCTTGTTGAATGGGTGGCAGTGATGTATTCATCTGACGATAAACCAATGTTTTTATATCACTCTAAATAGCATCTTTTAAAGAGTACAAAGTTATGCTTTGACATATCTCCTTACCTTGTGATACCTTCTTTCCATGCTATCCTCCTCATCATACACGAATAACCTCCATCTCGAATGTCAACCCCTGTCATTTTCACACCGCCCTGAAAAAGTGCCTTGTGTGGAGTCTCTATGTATGAGATGAATCTTCTGGAGAGAGACGGAGAGAGCGAGAAGAGATTGCTTGCAATGTAACATATGTTTCCCAGGGCCAATAAAGCCATTTGATTGAGAGCCATCGAGCGAGCAGAGAGAGCAATGCATAGAAATGTGACTTAAAAGGGTCAGATTCATGTTTTTAGTCTATTAAAACTGTACCGTGTGGATTGATGGCGGTAGAACGGGGAAATGTTCATCTGAAGTAACTATTCAGTTTGAGGCCTGCTCTGGTCTTGAGATGAGAACCCTTGAAGACCCTTGAGACTTTTCCTGTTGTTCCACAGCCTGCGAAACGAGGCATGAAATACAAAACCAGTCAATGTATAGTCTTATTCAAACTTATTCAGAAAACTAGCAACAAACTATTATCTTCATGTTATGATGTAAACATAAACAGTACCACTGCTTAGTTAAGGTCACCTCTAAAAGAATGGTACCTCACCTGTATTTGGCTGGGGTTACTGGGGAACAGGTATAAGGCGTAGAATTAGTGTTTGCTTTTTCACTGTCAGATAGAGCATCGGCTCACAGTGGCATTTACAAAACCACGAAATAATTCTCTAAAACCTAACAGCGATGCTGAAACTTGGGTGGAGAATCTTAGCATGGAATCTGGTGACCTCATGCACTTCCCCAACAGACACTCCATGTTCCTCTACATGAAGAATCTTCATCTCATTCCTCAGGGAAGGGTTTGGGCCCTGAACAACACAATAAAAAGGAGACAGAAAGACAAATATTGTATTATTCATCCAACTAAAACACAAAGAATGTGCAGTATCAGATCACAGTAAAATCAAACTCCCAGAATATTCATTCTTCATTCAGGAAGTGAAACTCAGTTACATGAAATGTCTTTCTGAATACTATTTCTATATGGTTTTACCTAAACAGACAAAGTGTGGCAGATGAACTTCCTCCAGTTCACCTAACTCCATAGTGTGTCCAGCAATGGACCACCTTGTCCGTACTGCATGTCTTTCAGAAGTTGACTGTAGGGTTCCCAGTTCCCGAAGTGATACTTCAGAATGACATCTCTGTCACACACCCAGCGGAGCCTAGACACTGTGCACCCCATAACGCCCTTTGGGTGTCCCCGTGCCTGAGGGGAAAAACAAGATAGGTAGAGAGGGTCAATCGTCAAATGGAGAGGTTGGATTAGAAGCCTATTCCCAAAGGTAATGGGGAATACACTAGCAAGTGGAATGAAATGTTAAAAAAAGTTATTTTACCTGAACACTGTCACTCCCTGGACAGTGGAAGTCAAGGGTTCAATAAGAAGCCGTGTGTGGAGTCCTGAACAAGGACAAGCAGTCATTATACAAATGGGGCCAGTTTTCCTGGACACAGATTGAGTGTAGTGCGGGAATTAAAGCATGATCAATGGAAGTTTCAATAGAAAGTTCTTTAAGGTCCAGGACTATGCTTATTCTGTGTCCGGGAAACTGGCCCATTAACCAAAGTCACTGGTTAACTAAACTAATGTATTTATTCATGTTACATGAATGCTGGTGATTGATCCAATTAAACTGTCTAATGACAAAATATGACAGCAGTTAAAATCCTGCATTCCTACAAACAGAACACAGGACTGTCTATATCCCTATGATGGTTGGTCAGTACACACCTGGCTTTCAGACTGTGTTTATATTACTAAAGCGAACCAGGACTGTCTATATCCCAGTAAAGAATGGTTGGTCAGTACACACCTGCTTCAGACTGTGTTTATATTACTAAAGCAGACACAGGACTGTCTATATCCCAGTATGAATGGTTGGTCAGTACCACCTGGCTTTCAGACTGTGTTTATATTACTAAAGCAGAACACAGGACTGTCTATATCCCAGTTGAATGGTTTTGGTCATACACACCTGGCTTTCGACTGTGTTTATATTACTAAGCAGAACACAGGGCTGTCTATTCCCAGTATGAATGGTTGGTCAGTACACACCTGGCTTTCAGACTGTGTTTATATTACTAAAGCTGAACACAGGACTGTCTATATCCCAGTATGATGGTTGGGCAGTACACACCTGGCTTTCAGACTGTGTTTATATTACTAAAGCGAACACAGGACTGTCTATATCCCAGTATGAATGGTTGGTCAGTACACACCTGGCTTTCAGACTGTGTTTAAAATTCTAAAGCAGAACACGGACTGTCTATATCCCCTATGAATGGTTTTGGGCAGTACACACCTGGCTTTCAGACTGTGTTTATATTACTAAAGCAGAACACAGGACTGTCTATATCCCATATGAATGGTTTTGGGCAGTACCACCTGGCTTTCAGACTGTGTTTATATTACTAAAGCAAACACAGGACTGTCTATATCCCAGTATGAAAGGTTGGGCCCTACACACCTGGCTTTCAGACTGTGTTTATATTACTAAAAGCAACACAGGACTGTCTATATCCCAGTATGAATGGTTGGTCAGTACACACCTGGCTTTCAGACTGTGTTTTTGTATTACTAAAAGATGAACCACGAGGACTGTCTATATCCCAGTATGATGGTTGGTCAGTACCCACCACCGTGGCTTTCGACTGGTGTTATATTACTAAATGCAGAATACCAGGACTGTCTATATCCCCGTATGATGGTGTCACGGTTCGGCCTAGGGGCGGGCTCCTCTCCTTGTTCAGGCAGGTTTCGCCGTGTCGTGTCTCCGTAGTCTAGCTGCCACCCGCCTCGCTGTTTCTTGTTGTTTGGTTTTGTCTGTTGAGTCACACCTGTTTTGTTGTTAGGTTCTCATTTAGCACCCTATTTATTTCCTTGTTTGTTAGGTTATGTGTTGTGGTGTGATGTTCGTGTCGTGTTGCGCTACCGGTGTCGGTATGCTATTTGTCGCTGAGCTTCCTCCCTTGTGTTGGTGAGGAGCAGATTTACGCACCTGTGTGTGCGCTTGTTAATTTACGCCTGTGTGCGTCTTTTGCCTTCCGGGCTGTTTTTGGATTACTTTCCGTGCTCAGTAAAGTCTTGTTGTGACTTACCCTAATGCTGCCTGCGCCTGATTCTACAACCACACCCATTAACACAGCACCGTACATTCAATGCTGTGGTCGAAGTTGCTGCAATACTGCCGGGAACTCGAAAGATGCTGTCGTACACGCGATCCAGAGCGTCCCATAACATCATGTTCGGGTGTGACGTATATCTGGCTAGGTCCATGGAAGATCTGGGACATGTTCACTTCCAGGATTGTAATACAGATCCTTCGCTACATGGGGCTGTGCATTATCATGCTGAACATGAGGTGATGGCGGCAGATGAATTGCACGAGCAATAGGGCCTCAGGATCTCGTCACGGTATCTCGGTGTGCATGCAAATTGCCATTCGCTAAAATGTGATTGTGTCATTGTCCGTAGCTTCTCCTTGCCCATACCATAACCCACCGCCAACCATGGGGCCTCTGGTTACAACGTTGACCTCAGCACACGCTCGCCCACAACAAGTGCCATCACGTGACGCATACACAGCTTTCTGCCATCTCCCGGTACAGTTGAAACCGGGATTCATCCGTGAAGAGCACATGTCTCCCGCGTGCCAGTGGCCATCGAAGGTGAGCATTTTTCCCCCGAAGGCGGTTACGACGCCGAACTGCAGTCGGTCAAGACCCTGTGAGGATGACGAGCACGCAGATGAGCTTCCCTGGAAGTTTCTGACTATTTGTGCAGAAATTTTTCGGGTTTTGAAAGCCCACAGTTAAATCAGCTGTCCTGGTGACTTGTCTCAGACCAAACCTGCAGGTGAAGAAGCCGGATGTGGGGGTCCTGGACTGGCGTGGTTACATGTGGTCTGCAGTTGTGAGGCCGTTGGATGTACTGCCAAATTTTCTGAAACGATGTTGGAGGTGGTTTTATTTTGGGAGAGAAATTAACATTAAAATTTTCTGGCAACAGCTCTGGTGGACATTCCTGCAGTCATCATGCCATTGACTAACCAGTTCACTCTGCAACATACAGACACTAGTGTGAGTTAACTTTCTTCAGTATGAGTTATTTATGATGTTTTAAACATTTGTTAATCATGTGTCTTCTGTCCTCTAGTCTAGGTCAGTGTGGTCTGACAGAGGGTTGCTGTTCCAGATCCCGGCCTCATCCTGAGTTCACCCAACTCACAACTGAAACACTGGAGCTGAGAGACAAAGACCTGCAGGACTCAGGAGTTACAAATTCTGTCTGCTGGACTGGAGGATCCAGACTGTAAATACACCCCCGGGGTAAGTACAGCTGTTTCAGTCCGGGGTTCGGG
>CM072220.1:7168817-7235452 GCA_036851935.1 Coregonus suidteri
ACGGGCGTTTTCCAGAGGGTGTAGGTGTGTCCGCAAATGTTGTCTTTTATTAAAATAAACTTGACAGAAATGTGCTAATCCTCCTGCAACCTTTAGACCATGCGTGCTCAATTTTTCTAGGGGTTGGGTTTTCATTGCAAAAAAGGCCAAAGGGGACTAGTGCTTTGTGAGAGGGGGGAATATTACGAGACTCTTACAGAACAAAAAACCCGGGACCCTAGCTAAAAAAAATATAAAGTGCAACATTGCTTTTTAGTGAAAGAGCGAAAATCGGTATCTTTACATTCTAAAAAAATTAAAAATTACATATATTTCCTTTTTTTATTTCATTTCCAGTCTTACAGAATAAACCCTATACCCCCAAAAAACCTATGGCCTACAACAAGTTGGTTTGGCTACCATTCGCCCCCACTCTCTTTAATAGGACCCCCTTTCAAGTAGAAAATAGATCATACGTTTTTCCCAGCAGCCTTTTTGCTTAATGCCCGTCCGAAGCGCATTAACTTTAGAACGACGTCACCTTTTCCATTGACGTTTATGGCAAAGCCAGAATAGGAAACGGAATTTTTTGCTAAAAATTTTTCATTAAAAACATAATACTTCAAAATCTTTGCTAATAAATTCCTCCCTTTCTGGCCATGATGATTCTATTCCCATTAGCCAACAACAAAACCATCGCTTTTCTCATTTAAGGGCCTATCAAAAGGGGCTATTTTTAAATGTTTGCTCTATCAGATGACAGGGTGCGCGGCGCTTTTAAAACACCCAAAATGTAACAGGTGAACAGACAGATTACTTTTGTATTGAAGTGTGTAGGCTCCAAATAAACTCTAGTTTATTTTTTTTTTTCGAGTAGAAAAGTTTCAGAATTTGTGTCGGGCAGATATTTAGTTTGGGGAAAAAAGTGAATGAAAAACATTACTGATTCAAACGATCTGTTTAAGGCCACAAAAAATTTTGCAATTGTTTTGTTTTTCAAAAACGGTCAAAAAAAAACTACCAAAGTCACTGTAAAATAAAACTTTTCTGCCAACACCTCCAAAGACTTTGAATTTTCGCCAGGGAAATTTTTCCTTTAGAATACTGTCGGGGCCAAATTCCAAACTTCCCAATATACGCAAAAAAAGGGGCTTTTATTGTCCCCATGAAGGGTGAATGATGGGCGTATTTTTTTCCGGGGATTTATAACCTCATTGTTACAAAACCCAAAAACTGAGGGGAACAAATAAACCTTGTGGTTTATGAGTAAAACTAAAAACGTACAAGAGACTTTAGAAAAATTAAAGTTGCTTGCGTGGAAATATACTTTAAAGTGTTTAAGGGTCCTCTCTTTGTAGCTTGCTTTTATTTTTACAAATAAAACAAACTGAGTGAACAAAAAAACCTTTTTGGTTGAATTCAATATCACACTAGCAGTGGCAATACTCCCAAAAGCCATCCATCCTCAACGCCCCCCCTGTAGGGGATGGGGGGGGAAACATTGCTTTTCGCAGAATGAAAAATGTGCTTTCCCACCTGGGCCTATTTTCAATAGGCTTTTGCACAACATCACCTTCACCTGCTCTTAAGAGTAGAAGCCTTCTCTTTTCCATAGCCTTTGAATCTTTTTTGGATGGTGCTTTTGGCGATTGGGGGCGTCTATTTTTCCCGTTCGTATTTGTGGCAAAAAAACCCTCTTAACCTTTTGCGCGATGGGGGGAAATTTATTTTACTACTTTTTGCTGATGATTGCATCCAAAAACATGGCTCATCGAGGGATGTGATATGCGCTGGCGATCAGCCAAGCTCCGGATGAAAAGTGCCGTTGCAAAACCCGAGGATGGATAACACTTGACGTGCACCCGAATGGCATGGGTGCGTTTCTAAAGTATTTCTTAAATCCTCTCAAAGATCCAAAAGGATTGTTTGGGAAATGATATCGAGAGCCAATCTCTACTTCTGCTAAAAAGCCACCTGTCTCTAAAAAAAAACGTGCTCCCTGAAATGCCATATCTTCCAACAGAGAGATCAGCCATACTCTCATTGGATTTCCATTTATCTCAGTCTTTTATAGTCTGTACACAATAGTTTTCCACTTCACAAACTGAACGTACTAATCGTCTAATTTTAACAAATGACTTTACTATAATGGAATTATTATCGTTAGAAAATGCACCGATTGTGGCAAATGGGATAGCTAGCCTGTCAGCGACGTTGCATGACTTCACAATGGTAAATACATAAAAATAAATAATGTTATTATTACGCTCACAATAACAAACATTTCAACATACAGTATATTGTCTCCCATTCTTACGCTTGACAAGCAGTTCCCTTAATTCCCACCACTTGGCACTGAGCGTGGTCATGGTCCATGGGGCTGAACACTCTCAAGCTAACATTATATTGATCAATCTCACAACTATCTAGTAAATCATTACTTTTAATGCTAGGTAAACAAATGTCGAGGCCTAATATAATATTATTTTGTGCTTATACAGGCGATGGACTTTATTGCTTTTTTTCAATATGGTTAAACAACATCTAAGTCTGCTAACAGTGCGTAATTAACTGTTACTGAATTTCAAGTATTTAAAAAAATCACTATCATCATTGATCTATCGATCAGAGGTCGGACCCAGTTCCTCTAACTTCATTAATAAATGGACTTCCTGTTTCAACACAGTGGGTCGGATTCAACACCCATAGGTTTTTCCATTTGTAAAGTCTATATACACTTAATACAAGTATTTCAGCCTATAAGTTAAGATTTGCTATCTAGTAAAAAACTGCAATTACATTCTTTAATTTAAAAAAAAGTGATGTTTTGCAGTGTACTGTCCTTATCGGGGTGGAATGGTGGCAATTATTGGCTGATGAACAAAAAGGATGTCCCGCCTCATACTGGAAACTTGGATCATAAGGTTTATTCATATCAACAAGCTTCAGCATAAGTGACAGGTGGACAATGACCAACGCCGGAGAGCGACGCCCACTCCGAATGGCCGCTCTGACATTCTGCTTCTCCTTCCGTTTAGGCCCTACTGATAAACAATGCAAAAAAAGAGGGGTGCTCCCTCTTCTGGCCAATCACGGTCTCCCCTGTCTACAACACAGCTTACCTGTCATGTTTGTATGTGGCGTTACACTAAAACCTCCCCTCTTGATTCAGGGGCGCTGTGTTCATTATTTAGGGCGATATTGGCGACGCACATGCCAACGGAAGAAGAAGGATAGGGATTTTTTTCTCTATCAATTATATACCGGAAAAACAGTAGGTTATACAGTGTTCTAATCTAGACGTACTGATCTTGCACTAAATGTCAAATCAGGCTAAGTCGTGCTTCAAATTGTCCCCTCCCGTTTTGGAGCGATTTCAATGCAGGTTGAAAATCGCCCCAGAAGTTCTCTCATCATGCCTCTAATGTAAAAATCATTTTTTTTTCAATATATCAGAGTCTTTCAATACAATCTCTATGGGTTTCTGAGGGCTTGCAATTACGCGCTTTCGTCATACGTAACATAAACCATGAACGTAACTAAGAAAAGAGCGGGGTAGACATCAATCAAACAATTCACTTAATACTGCCAAAATGGGCTAGCCTCCAGTGCAATCTCGATGTGTACTCTTGGGAGAGAAGAAGCCTTTTGTTCGTCGAACAAATCACGATAATTGGCGGAACGAAACAATTAGGTACCACTCCCATAACCAAATTTAAATAACTCAACAGGTTTCTACGAAGCAGAGTCGTGCAACAACTGGTCTACGAGAAAATCGAGTTATTGACCTCATAAGAATGTTTTGAAGCCATTCGGACCCGGCGTTTCATTGAGTGGTTCACATTTGGACCAGCCCACCGTGAGAGAGGCAATCCTGGCTACGTGAGGATGCTACATGATGAAGATTATTTTAATTTTTTTCCTGCGGGCTTTTTGGTCACAAAATCATGGCCCCACGTCGAACATTCTGATACGCAGAAGCTACAGAAGGAAGGAACAAATCGTATGGCTGTCTTTTAATCACACGTGCCCGTAGACAGCTTCACAAGCAGTGTGTCAGGCCATAAGGTAAGATTAAACAATATCATTCGATCTTTCTCAAAAGCAGAGCTTTATTTTGAAAGATGATAGCAGGAACAGGAGACTGCATTTGATGTTTGTGAAATACAGTATTCTCATATAATATGGCCAGTGTGTAGATCTAGCTTATTTTATATACTATTGTGTACTGTGACAAGTTGGTGCTCATAAGTTGTATGAACACATTCTAAAGTTGACTAAAAAAGAGGGAATAAAAAAATAAAAAAATCATCCTTTATGGAAATTGGATCTTAATGAGCTTAATTAAAAAAGTTGGAAAAATCCAACCTTTGAAAAGGACACATTTTTTCTTTTCTTTTTTTATTCCTCTTTTTAGTCAACTTTAGCATGGGAATCATAAGCTTGATGAGCACCACTGTTATACTGTGCTGGAACATCCAGGCTATGTGAGACACAAAGGCTAACTTAAACAGTAAAGACTTTATGCAATCCCTGCCCATTTTAAAAAGTGGAACTGAAGTATTTGTTACTATACTATGGGATACATTGCATATACCTTAGGCATCACATAGTTCAAACAATACTGTACAAAGCAACCAAAACAACATTGTCTGTTTTGCTTCAGGTACTCCTCTCAAACAGCAGCCTGCAAGAAGCAACAGGAGCCAAAGAACAAGAACAGCTTTGAGAGAAGAGGAGAAAGCCGAGGCTGTCTAGAAGAGGTCTCCGACCAACCCTATCCTGGATCACCCCCACAAAGAAAGGTTCTCTTTCTCTGGCCACCTTGTGAGTGGCTACCTTAACTGCAAAGCAGACATTGTTTGAAGGTACTTGGCCATTCCTTTCCTGATGAGGCTACTGAATGCCACTGAGACGAATGCCATACCCCATGCCTGAGCAAGGGCACAAAGAGCTCACGACAGAATACTATCTCTTGATCTATGAGAATCCTGAATTCAAAGGAAAATGCTGTGGTGCACTGGCACTGTACCAGGTTTCTCATGAGCTTCACAACCTCCAGTAGATTTGTGCTGTTCTCCTGAGACTTGTTTGACTCTGTTTGAACGATCCTCATAACTACTCCATGACAACAGCTGAAGCTGAGAGGATGTTTTCTCAACTTGGACACGAGTTAGACATTCCTGCGAAATTCAATGGGCCAGGAACGTCTGAATGCACTGGCCATGCTTTCCATGGAGGGAGGGTGAACTAGTCCTCAGAATGCCTGATTTCAATGAGAAAATTCATTGATTACCACGGCTTTTGCTGTATTGAAACAGAGAAGAGAACAGTTTTCATTCAGTACAAGTAATGTAGGCCTCTCTCTCTCTCTGTCCCTCCCGGTCGGTATCTCTTAACACACACACGCCCAAATCAGTGCACAGGTGATGATGATTGTAAAAATAGTTTATTTTTCCATTTTTTTAAAAAGTAAAAAAATAAAAATAATCTGTTCATGTTCAGTTTTTACAAATCCTATATACAATTGGCCAGAATATGGTTTGTCATATTTACCAATCTATTACAATTGGCCAGAATATGGTTTGTTCATTTGTTTACAAAGTGCCATACAGATTCGCTGTGGTTTACCTTTTATTCTAGAAAAAAACTTTTCAAATTCTGTTTTCAGGCAAAATGTCTAGCAACCTTGTTCATTTTCAAACAAATCTATAACAAGAGGTTCCAGAATATGGAAGTCCTATAAAAATGTCTTATTCACCAATACACTGTTGTAGAAACATTTGACTAGATAATCAACTCAAAAATAGCCTTCTCAGACATCGGAGCCTGTGATTCAAGAATTCGACATTTATTTGAGAAAACAAAGCCATGAGCTTCTCTCATAGGGAGAAAAAAAAATGTCTCCTCTGGCATAAGAGATCTCTTATAAAGACCCATATGGGAAAAAACATTCTACCTTCCTAACTGTTTTTTAAGTTTCGGTACCACCCCTCGCATTCTATCATTTCTATGGGCTGCGTAGCCGAGGTCCCCTTCTTAAAAGCCCCTTCTTAAAAAACTAATGTAATGCAATTGACCATATGTCTCTGAACAAACCCATGGGCCCGTTTTAAAAGCCCCGGTGAAAGGAAAACATCATTATACTCAATGTCCTAGATTAATTATTTAAACATATATCTGGATTTATAATATTCAAACATGTTTCAGTCCTGTTTCACCATTATCATTCCCTAACACATTATAACAACATTTATCATCATCATCCTCGGCCCAGTCCCTGAGATTATGTGCATGTGTGGGGGGGGGCCCAATTTTTTTGTGTTCAGGTCATAAGGTCATATAGCATAAAGGAAATGCCTAACACTAGTTTCCATTGTTACTTCAATCTCCACACAAGCACATCACGTCCATTGACATTCCCCGACCAGCTGCAGGAGTTTATGATGAAAAACACATAAATTGTCTCTGCTCTGTATTCCTCCCCTTCAACTGGCTCTCAGATTATATAAACACTACAAGCATAAGGTTTTTTCAATTTTACAACATAATCCATGCTTATTTACTAATTTATTATTATTGTACCTTTGAACTGTCCCTATCATTTTTGCCTTTCGTATGATACATAAAATAATACCATATTATCCCCTATGGGAACATTTCCACAATGGTCCAATCCAATAACAAAGATTAATCACTCCATATCACAAGTATTATAACAATCAAAATAATCAATAATCCAAATCTAATCAAGGTAATTGCCATGTCAACATCCACTAAGCATTAATATTAATAAGTTATTCAGATCCAGTCAGCTCCACTTATAATTTACAATCATAATCAAATTAATTACCCAAAAACAACTTTAGAATGACAATTCCTTAATAGTCCACCTTGTTCCATCATTCAAAGTTTTAAAACTCTCACCTTGGCACATATCGATACTGGCTCGAAATGTAATGTATGTTATAATAATTATAGCATTAACTTCCTCATAACAAGAAATTACATCAGATCAGTACCCTAATGCATTGTCCAAATTACTATAAATTTAGTAGTGTATAATACCTCCTTAATCAACATAATTACCTCAAACTAACACTCCACTTCCCTCTACCCGGCACTCAATCTTCTGGCGTCTTCATTTATGTTCTCATGTTATGTTCTTCATAGTTCATCTGGATTGCCCATAGCAATGTCCCAATTCCAAGGTCACACCTGAACCCGCCACACCTCCACCATCATCCTGTTTTTGTCCATGTGCAAACCAGTATATTGCTTTGATTGATGCTGGATTCAGTTCTCCTGGCAGAAAGTGGGTCGGACAGGAACCTCTTCAAACGCCTTTGTTGTTCCTCTTCAAAGCCGAGAGTAGAGGATTTTTGTTTTTTATTTGAGGTTTAACACCGTTCTGGGGCCAAATGATCTCTGCAATGCATTACGACACCATCCGTTGTAACCTCAGGAAAGGACAGATCATAACAGTTCAGTTGAGTTAAATTTCCAATCAAAAACATCCCCTATTAACATTGTCTACATGACAAATCATTATGTTTCACATTTCTCCCTTGAATTCTTCAAATCCAAATATATAACCCAATGTTTTATTGTAACATTCCTCTATTTTTGCTCATACTCTATTGGACATTACTCTGGGTGTTTCCCCTTTCCTTGTCCTTTCTAACAATTGCTTCACACTCCTCTCTTCTAATAACACTTCCCCCTCGGAAATCTAACACCAAATACTACATCAAATTGTTTATCTAAGTCTTGGACTGTTCTCCTTATGTCTATGATTCACCTGTCTCTTTCTTTTCAGTATCTTAAGGTCACACTACCCCATGTGACTTCCCCATACTCTTTGTGCTGGTTTCCTCACACACAATAATAATATTTTAAACCTGGTATTTTAATAGTGATCCCTTCCTGTATTTTTAGTTATGGTTCCTGCCTGTGCAAGAATCTACATTACTACTCCTGTCCTATATCCCTTCTATGTCTTTGTTCTTCTGCTCTTTATTATTATTATTTCAGTACTCCATTCCCCTTATTCTCAGGTAACTAGTTCAAGTACATAGAAATCAATGATAAGGATATCTGGTGGCGTCTTGGACGGTCTGGAATCTCTCGGCGATCGGAGAAGGATCCTTAAAGTTCTCTTAATCATCAGTTCCCTTCCCCCCCCCACTCTGGTACAATGTTAAGATGATACACGATACTACCCCTTCTATCAGTACCATCGTTGGTATAACCTGGACAACGATATGTAGTCACTTCTGTTGTTACCTTCACCCACGTCACTAGGGTCTCCCGGATCAACCCAAGTCCCTCTCAATCTATCGACATCGGTCTGTGAAAGTGGTCCTTCTATCAGCCTTCCGCATAGGGACAGCTCAGAGTTACACTGCTGCAAAGGACACAAGCACCAGACACAACACAAAATACAACAATGCTACCCAATGGCTGAGGTTGGAACACTCCTATAGTGGGAAAACATGAAATCTTAGTATCTGTCTCCACCAGTTTTTACCATCATTAAAGGCAGCCAACAACCCTGCGTACAGGCCCCTCCACATATAGGGTCTTTCCAGCTCTTTCTTCTGTAGTCTTTTGCCATCACATAGTCTCAAGGGCACAGAAAATTACTCAGATTATCCTACTCAGGTGGGCATAGTTATCTTCACCCATGAAAATAAAATCTTAAGAACATTGTTATGTAGGTGAGACACAGTATGCTAATACCATGTCCTCTCATCCGTCAAGAGAAGCCTTTGAGAGTATGAAGCACACCTGCTTCCAGCTTGTTTGTAGTCCACTTATTGTCATGCCTCCTTATCACAAAACAAAAATGATTTAACCTAACCCATAACACATTATTACTACTACTCACATCCTTAATACACCTTGCATACTTCCCCACAAAACCATAATAAAACCATTAAAACCTCTGTGAATCCCAACTTCCCCCCCCCTTGGACACATTACATCACATCGTGATTCATGTGTACAAAAAACAAAACAAAAACAATATTGCCTATCAAACCTAACAATAATAAACTAACCTTAAAATGACAACCTTGAGCATATCTTTACTTAAAACTGTATTCCCATAACACTATTCAAGGGAATACTTAGTTTGCTCTTCAGGACTAACTTTCTCACGACAATCCTTCGTCCTGTTAGACTAATTTATATATAGATTTTTCCAATTTGTAAACTTCTTCAAAATTATCCTTATTTTATCTAACCCCCCTAATTCAGCCATGCCTCTAGAATTCATAGTGCGGGTTGATCAGGTCACACTATAAAGCCCAGGACAGATTTCGGAGGTCATTGAAATCATTCAATGAATTGTTTCATCCTATAGTATACTACTTCTAACAACCATCAAAACCTTTCATAAATGTTGCAATCCTTAGTACAGCTCTTTTCAAAATAAATCATACATATTTACTTATCCTCAGTACAATAACCAAATTTACATGTGTATGCCCCTTTAAAGATTATTTCACTTCCATCCCATCAAAAAAAAAATAAATAGAAATAAAAAATCCTATACAAACTAACATTTCATACTAAGTAGTTTGTTTGTGGTTATTTGAACACCATATAGTAAAACAATAAACAAACAAAAATGGCCGCAGGCCTTATTTATTTTGGTAGCTTCCCTATGACAACCTAAAAATAAACTACTTAATTTACTAACTACTTTCCACCCTAGCCGACAGACTTTTTCAACCTCCCAATAAAGAAATCCCCATGGTTCCTGGAAGATAAAGTATACATGTCGTTAACATATATATCATAACAATCCCAAAGATAGTAATTACACACAAAACATCATACATATATCCCCAGTCCTATATCCATCAATACAATCATTAACCCCAGCATCGATTTAAAACTGTTTGATACGTTCGTCCTACTATTAACCCTAACCTAATATTATAGGAGACTCCATCAATCCTTAAAAGAAAACTCCCACTTAGAAGACACTAGATAATAACCCATTTTATTAAGTTAAACTACACCTCCACTATAAACCTATAACCCCATTTTATAGTAATTTAAACGTTGCAAACTGTTGCATTGATGTTTGTTTTTTCCCCCAAATATAAACTTATTGTTTCATAATCCAAAAACCATAAAAAAGATTGTCCTATCTTACTCCATCACAGTCAACAGCAACAACTACCTCCCAAGGTTCAACTGTACTATAAGACAATTCATCGTTATCTGAAGTAATAAAAAACATCATCATTAACTCACTGCTGTTTAAACAAACTATATAATGTCATAATAAAATGATCAATTATCAAATATCGTTCCTTATTCAACTATTGAGACATGTTCTTCATTAGTTATATCGTCTCCACAAAGCAATACTACCTAATAACATTTACTTCTATGTAAACAATCTCATTCAACATTAAGTCAACCTGTCTCATCACCCAATTAACTTATTTTTATAAACTCTCTACTATATCCTATCATACTCTACCGCTAATTTCCCTCATAACGGTACCTCAACAGATGACAAATTATTTATTTATAGTAAAAACCAATAAAACCCATCCAATTCACAAATATGCAATTTCAATTACTATGTTATCCTATTCGACCATAGATTGGTTAGGACATCCTTCCCTATAATGTTATCAATGTAAACCAGTAATTCACATCAATATACATCAATGTAAAAGATTTGCTTTCTGTCCCCTACTGGATTCGAAACCAGGGACCCTCTGCACACATTGACAACTTTCACCATAAAAAGTACCATTACCCCGTCGCTCCACCAGTGCCACACAAAACATTACTTCCAGTTCATAGAGGCAAGTGACGTCACCACAACGAAAACCACACTAGCTTTTCACCGCTAACTAGCTAGCAATCTTGTCCTGCCGAGATAACATTTCCACCTTCCCACGACCTCCCACAAAACACACGATCCCCCGTACACCTAAACGTAACCCCAGTAATGTCCCTTATAGCGCTCTCACGTTTCAAGGGCAAGCTCCAATGTCCCAACATCAAAACAGACAAAAATTGGAAATCTTCAATTTTCCTAGCAAAACCTTTTAATGAAACCACTTTCAAACAGCGTTCTGCATTAACCTCTATCATAGGGTTTAAAACCGAAATTAACCACATTAACCATCCTACATTTCCGTAGTAACGTCATGTTTTTGGTTCAGTTTATCTATTACCATATAAGTACATTCACTTCTCCATGCGTCGTAAAACTATATCCTATTTTCCCTGTAAATCAACTAAAATCATGTCACACAATTAAACCATCACCCCGCCATTACAGAATGAATTACTATCCTTGCTAAGTAAGCTACAAGTAACACCAAAACCACTTGCTGTAAGTTTCACCATTCCATATATTGAAATAATCAATTTTATCACAATCCAATTTATACTATAGACATATTCCACTATTGTCATTTGGTTTAATCTAGCAAAACCGTTATTCAATGACTAATCACGTACTCTCCTCTCCATACCCGTTAACATTTTAGCAGATGCTCTTTTTTCCAAACGACACTCAATTCGTGAGCTCATACATTTTTCTATCTTATACTAGCCCCCCTTGGGAATCGAACACCCAACCCTGCGTTGCAAGCACCGTGCTCTACAAACTGAGCTACAGAGGACCACAGATGAGCGTATAGTGCCTTTTTATGATACTGTTATACAAATTTGTAAGCCTATTGCATTACTTTTGTTTAAAATATAAGTTCTTGTTTATTCAACAAATCTAGAACCCACTATATAGCCATAATAGGCAAAGCTCTCTTGCATCCCCTGGTTTACGTAATGAAAATACATTATCATTCTACAATTCACCAACTATATTCGCATACACCACTGGTGACGACAAACCATAGAATAAAGTAATAAACAATTAGAATTTTGTCAAATAAATGTTTTCCATTCAACTATTCAAACTTTCTTTAAATAACTCTTTCAGCCTCGATACAGTCAAACAAGTATGACTCTCTTTTTTAACCCGGAAACGATTCATGGCATTAGTAAAATCTATTCACATCTCAACAATAACTAATAATACTGTATATTCATAATATTAAAATACCTTACTTTCATTCCTGTCTACCTAAACATTCAAATTATGGCACCATAAACTTTATCGCAATTGACAGTACGCTTATTTAGACTATAGTCACTCCTCACTCCTTCCCGTTGAATAAGTGAGTCCTTCAGTCCGAAAAGACGCAGGCTAACCTAGATGCTTCCAATTATCCTGAACTGTTCCTTCAATCTAAACAACCACAACTATAGCTAAAACTATACTTAGAAAACCTAGACTCTGTTCAGCGATGCAGAATCTATGCTTTATCGAAATGACAAGTTAATCCTCCTTTAATTTTCCAATGATAATTGTCAGAGTTTAGTATCTGGCACATACCACACTTTATCAGAAATAGAGCTTTGAAGGACACAGATCTCACACGCTCATACGTAATCACTTAGCAGTCAACAAGTCAAACCTCACATTTCAATTGATTTGGAAAAAACAGATCTAACAACCTAACCAAATGAATTATATAATCTGCTTCTGAAATAATAGATAGTTTATTTACAATGCTAATTCTACCACATGTCCTTATGTACTCTCTCCCCATTTCCTGACGTACGTTTACCTGTTTGAGCAAGTCAACACCTATAATGTTATCCAATCCCTCGTATTTACCACACTCACATAAAATTCATTATATTCCAATTTATTCATATCTACCAAACCCATTCATGTTTCTAATTATTCTTTATTGCCACAATCTGTTAATCACCATCTAGTCTCAGCGGAACAAAACAAAAATTACCCAAATCCTTTCCTCAGTCATAGAATCCTCCTAGAAACATAGATGCTGGTCACTATTCCCTGATCTTACAAAATTCTATGACAGGCATTGTTGTACGAAACTCCAAGATATCATTTACAAGAAAAGCTTATTATTCCAACATATCATATAATTATCAAACACACCTCTATATCTCATCATTCAAACTTTCAGAGAGTGCGACCTAATTTACATCATTATACCACTTTTATTCCTTATATTTATACAATGTTGTTCTTAAACGCCCTTTATTACTTTTGTATAACCTACAGGAATATTTTATTCTATCAAAGGGCCCAAATTGGAATGTTAACCCTATCCTAGATTATATTTTACTGTAGTCAATTTATCATAATACTGCATCTCCTCTAAAGTTTCTAAATATAATGTCAGAAACATACACTATGTGTTTTCGCTATTTCTTCTTGCCCAAGGGATTACCTGGCACTCAGTATCTCTACTTTACCCGTTTTAATTCATATTTATGGCCTATATTTTTTAACTTAGCCTTCCCTTTTAATCTATTTTAGCTATTCCTCCTATTTATTTATTCTTATATTAGTATTTGTTTTTATTGTTAGACTATTTTGTGCTTCTTTGATTATGTGTTTGGTTAGAACTTATTTATTATTAATGGGCATTTGACAGTCTCCTTATTTTCATAATAATATTTCCTGATGTTCCACTTTTGTGTGGACACCTCATAAAATCTTTCTCTTCCTAGTGTTTTTCCTTAGCTTTAAAAATCACTCAGCTATATTCTTAATGTAATAATAAAATGACTTAACCTGATGTCCACTTTTCCTTTGTGTGGACAACTCATAAATCCTTCCCTTCCTAGTACAGAGATTTTCACACTCACTTTGACTCTCACTCTTTCACTCTTTCACTCTCGTTGGTGTGAGACCGGTCCGTCGTCCTTCCTAACCAGGTCACACTCAAGTAACGGTCCAGGAAAGGTGCGCCAAACTTCTCTCCCCCAACACAGAGATTTTCACACGACCTCAAACACAGCTTCTCTCCTCAACACAGAAAATGAGCTGTTATCTGCAGGATTTTCTTATTATTCTCATTCATATAGATGAGCAGCCACTTGTGCCCAAATGAATCAGACAGTTGAATGACTCACAGCCGCCCCAGCATCCCATTCCCCATATGGAATTAGCAGACCTACTCTATATATAACACTTTATCAACATTTTGAAGCCCTTGTAGCTATTTAATCCGTTCACCTACTCAGGATGACCTAGCTTTTTTTTAACTTGATAGACCCTACCTAATTTTGGCATCATCACAACCCAGGATGATTCCCTACCTACCTGTGCAGACCTCCAACAAAGAATTCCTCATCAGAGCGGTATCCGTAAGTAGCCACCTGCCCGTTCAGTCCTATGGAATGCTAATTTTAGCTCTCCAAAGCGGTATCCACAGGATTTCTATTTATTCAGCCCCCTAGGTATTACACTTCCTCAACATACCTGGACTTCTACTACGCTTTCCTAAGCGACCTGTCAATTTTCTGCCTATTTTTTCTGTTACACTTCCTCAACACAGAAAAAGAAGCGGTATTACCCAGGATTTCTGCCTACCTAAGCAGTCCTCAAGACGATTCACGTCTAAAGCGGTATCTGTAGGACTTAACATGTTATTGTCTGATCGCTCAACCAGCTGTACAACCACCCGTGTCGAAATGACCCAGACAGAGCAATCAGCAAGATGAATCAACTGAATCAAATGAATCAAATCAATCAAATCAATTGAACAGACGGTCCAGACAAACAACAGCGACATGTATTCTTAAATTCAAAAGCTCCTAGTGTCTAACTTTCTGGTTCTTAAATTTGGAGAGACCTACTTGGTATTTCTTTAGATGTTGCCGAGCCCCGGATCGGACCACACAAACGTTATACTATATTAGTAAGAACTTGGCTTACCTTTTAAAAGCGGCCGCTTTTGTTTGTATGGTCCGTCCAAGCCGTTTCACAACTGCAAATGTATACCGTCACTGATCCCTATCAGGTCCCTTCGTGGTCGCCAATTATGTTGTAGAAACATTTGACTAGATAATCAACTCAAAAATATCTCTCAAGACATCGGAGCCTGTGAATTCAAGAATTTAGACTTTATTGAAGAACAAAGCCTGAGCCTTTCTCCATGGAGAAAAAACTGTCTCCCTCTGGCTAAGAGATCTCTTATAAAGACCCATATGGAAAAAACATTCGTACATTCCTAACTTTTTTTAGTTCTGTACCACCCCTCTCATTCTATCATTCTATTGGCTGCGTGCCTAGGCCCCTTCTTAAAAGCCCCTTCTTAAAAAACTAATGTAATGCAAACCATATGTCTATAACAAACCCATGGCCACAGTTTAAAAGCCCCTGTGAAAGAACACATCATATACTCAATGTCTATATTAATTATTTAAACATATATCTGGATTATAAAATATCAAACATGTTCATTCTGTTTCACCATTATCATTTCATAACACATTATAAAACATTTATCATTCATCATCCTCCCCAGCCCCTGAGATTATGTGCATGTGGCCATGTGTCAGGTCATAAGGTCATAAGCATAAAGAAATGCTAACACTAGTTCCATTGTTACTTCAATCTCCACACCAGCCATCACGTCATTGACATTCCCAGACCAGCTGCAGGGAGTTTTTATGAAAAACACATAATTGTCTCTGCTCTGTATTCTCCCTTCAACTGGCTCTCAATCCATAAACACTCCAAGGCATATAGGTTTTCAATTTTACAACATATCCATGCTTATTACTAATATTATTATTTTACCTTTGACCTTTCCCTACATTTGCCTTCATGATACATAAAATAATACCATATAACTTGCATCAATGTTTTCAGTAGCCTCTATCAAAAGCTCCTGCTTGCTTGTTGTGAATTATGCTCAGGTGCACATATTTCCAATTCAACCATGAGGCAAAAAAAATGTGGTAAAAGCTCTTGTTGATCCTGCAATCTGAACAAATACCAAGATGCTGTATTTTTCAGCTGATATTTCATTTGTTTATGGAAATGCATATTATGCAGTTTATGCAGTGTTGAGGAATGTGAAAGAACACCCTTGATTATTTTTACTGTGATAACTTATTTTGATTTTGTAAGCCAACACTTTTGAGATCAGTCAATAAATGCTTCTGGTATTGACTTATATGCTGCCCCTGTCTTCATGTTGTTGCTGGACATATCTTTTAAAAAATGTGTGTAGGTCACCTAAATCATCAGAAAAAATTGCCCCCCCCCTGAGAATTTTTTTCAGGAGCCGCCACACTGCTCTTGATACTAAAATTAACGTCCTCTCTGGTTCCACTTAAAACATTAACAACGTCATAATCTCAATACACGACAGTACCATGAGAGGGCAGTGTGACACAACAACCAGGTTTGGCAGAAGGTCTCCAGACCAGTGGTTCCCAACCTGTGGTCCTTGGGGGTGGTGTGCAGGTGGTCCTCAATTACTTTTAGATTGTAGTATTTTTATTATTCAAAAATAATAACAGTTGGAGAGTATTAATGGTATTATAATCAATTTTTTACATTCCTTTTCACAATGCAACTAGTTTATAATAATAATAGACCTTTACAGGCATTGGTTACATTCACATCTATTGATAGAATTTGACCGGCAATATATTTTATGTGAAAAAAATAACAGCGACTCCGCGAATGGTGGTCCTCAAGAGCTTTGGACGGTGATTTGATGGTCTCCAGAATGGGAAAGTTTGGGAACCGCTGAGCTAGACAGTCACATCTGTGTGGTAACATGATAGGATGGAAAACCAATGATATACAATGATTCTGCTAACCCAAAACAGACTGATTATAATGTATAGTATATGACGTTACATTGAACTAATCACAGTAATCAGAGACCAACTCACACACATTATATACAAAGACACACACAAAACACATAAAATACATTCCTAGGTGAAGAAGTGTCTTAGTCCACAGACTAGGAGACAGGCCTCAGCGTCTTCAGATTATTTTTTTAAGACGGAGAGGCCTCAGCTTTATTTATTTTCACCTTTATTTAAACCAGGTAAACCAGTTGAGAACAAGTTCTCATTTACAACTGCGACCTGGCCAAGATAAAGCAAAGCAGTGCGATAAAAACAACAACACAGAGTTACATTATGGGGTAAAACAAAACAAAGTCAAAAAATACAACAGAAATACATATATATACAGTGTGTGCAAATTTAGCAAGTTTATGGAGGTAAGGCAATAAAATAGGCCTATAGTGCAAAATAATTACAATTAGTATTAACACTGGAATGATGATAGATGTGCAAGAGATGATGTGCAAATAGAGATACTGGGGTACAAATGAGCAAAATAAAATAACAATATAGGGATGAGGTAGTTGGGCGGGCTAATTTCAGATGGGCTGTGTACAGGTGCAGTGATCGGTAAGGTGCTCTGACAACTGATGCTTAAAGTAGTGAGGGAGATAAGTTGTCTCCAGCTCAGAAGATTTTTGTGCAATTTGTTCCAGTCATTGGCAGCAGAGAACTGGAAGGAATTGCGGCCAAAGGAGGTGTTGGCTTTGGGGATGACCAGTGAGATATACCCGCTGGAGCGCAGACTACGGGTGGGTGTTGCTATGGGTGACCAATGAGCTAAGATAAGGCGGGGATTTGCTTAGCAGTGATTTATAGATGGCCTGGAGCCAGTGGGTTTGGCGACGAATATGTAGTGAGGACCAGCCAACACAAGAGCGTACAGGTCACAGTGGTGGGTATTATATGGGGCTTTGGAGACAAAACGGATGGCACTGTGATAGACTACATCCAATTTGCTGAGTAGAGTGTTGGAGGCTATTTTGTAAATGACATCGCCGAAGTCAAGATCGGTAGGATAGTCAGTTTTTCGAGGGCATGTTTGGCAGCATGAGTGAAGGAGGCTTTGTTGCGAAATAGGAAACCGATTCTAGATTTACTTTTGGATTGGAGATTCTTAATGTGAGTCTGGAAGGAGAGTTTACAGTCTAACCAGACACCTAGATATTTGTAGTTGTCCACATACTCTAGGTCAGACCCGTCGAGTGTAGTGATTCTAGTCGGGTGGGCGGGGTGCAAGCATCGCGTCGGGTTGAAGAGCATGCATTTAGTTTTTACTAGTGTTTTAAGAGCAGTTGGAGGCTACTGAAGGAGTGTTGTATGGAATTGAAGCTCGTTTGGAGGTTTGTTAAACACAGTGTCCAAATGAAGGGCCAGATGTATACAAAATGGTGTCGTCTGCGTAGAGGTGGATCTGAGAGTCACCAGCAGCAAGAGCGACGTCATTGATATACACACAGAGAAAAGAGTTCGGCCCAAGATTTGAACCCTGTGGCACCCCCATAGACTGCCATAGGTCCAGACAACAGGCCCTCCGATTTGACACATTGAACTCTATCTGAGAAGTAGTTGGTGAACCAGGCGAGGCAGTCATTTGAGAAACCAAGGCTATTTAGTCTGCCAATAAGAATCCTGTGGGTTGACAGAGTCGAAAGCCTTGGCCAGGTCAATGAAAACGGCTGCACAGTACTGTCTATTATCGATCGCGGTTATAATATCGTTTAGGACCTTGAGCGTGGCTGAAGTGCACCCATGACCAGCTCGGAAACCGGATTGCATAGCGGAGAAGGTACGCGGGGATTCGAAATGGTCGGTGATCTGTTTGTTGACTTGGCTTTCAAAAACTTTTGAAAGGCAGGGCAGGATGGATATGGGTCTGTAACAGTTTTGGATCTAGAGTGTCACCCCCTTTGAAGAGGGGGATGACCGCGGCAGCTTTCCAATCTTCTGGGATCTCAGATGGTTACGAAAGAGAGGTGAACAGGCTAGTAATAGGGGTTGCGACAATTTCGGCGGCTTAGTTTAGAGAAGAAAGGGTCCAGATTGTCTAGCCCAGATGATTGTAGGGGTCCAGATTTTGCAGCTCTTTTAGAACATCAGCTGTCTGGATTTGTGTGAAGGAGAAAGCGGGGGGGGCAATGGGCAAGTTGCAGCGGAGGGTGCAGAGCTGGTGGCCGGGGTAGTGGTAGCCAGGTGGAAAGCATGGCCAGCCGTAGCAAAATGCTTGTTGAAAATTCTCGATTATTGTAGATTTAAAATCGGTGGTGATAGTGTTTCCTAGCCTCAGTGCAGTGGGCAGCTGGGAGGAAGTGCTCTTATTTTTCCATGGACTTTACAGTGTCCCAAAACTTTTTGGGAGTTAGTGCTACAGGATGCAAATTTCTGTTTGAAAAAGTTAGCCTTTGCTTTCCTAACTGCTTGTGTATATTGGTTCCTAACTTCCCTGAAAAGTTGCATATCGCGGGGGCTATTTCATGCTAATGCAGTACGCCACAGGATTTTTTGTGCTGGTCAAGGGCAGTCAAGTCTGAGGAGAACCAGGGGCTATATCTGTTCTTAGTTCTGTATTTTTTGAATGGGGCATGTCTATTTAAGATTGAGAGGAAATTACTTTTACAAAGAACAACCAGGCATCCTCTACTGACGGAATGAGATCTATATCCATCCAGGATACCTGGGCCAGGTCAATTAGGAAGGCCATGCTCGCTGAAGTGTTTTTGGGAGCGTTTGACAGTGATGAGGGGTGGTCGTTTGACCGCGGACCCCGTTACGGACGCAGGCAATAAGGCAGTGATCGCTGAGATCCTGGTTGAAGACAGCGGAGGGTGTATTTAGAGGGTAAGTTAGTCAGGATAATATCTATGAGGGTACCCATGTTACGGATTTAGGGTTGCACTGGTAGGTTCGTTGATAATTTGTGTGAGATTGAGGGCATCTAGTTGGTAGATTGTAGGATGGCCGGGGTGTTAAAGCATATCCCAGTTTAGGTCACCAAGCAGTACGAACTCTGAGGATAGATGGGGGGGGCAATCAATTTCACATATGGTGTCCAGGGCACAGCTGGGGGGCTGAGGGGGGTCTGTAGCAAGCGGCAACAGTGAGAGATTTTTATTTCTGGGAAAGGTGGATTTTAGAAGTAGAAGCTCAAACTGTTTGGGCACAGACCTGGATAGTATGATAGAGCTCTGCAGGCTATCTCTACAGTAGATTGGCAACTCACCCCCTTTGGCAGTTCTATCTAGACGGAAAATGTTATAGTTGGGGATGGAAATTTCTGAATTTTTGGTGGCCTTCCTAAGCCAGGATTCAGACACTGCTAGAACATCAGGGTTGGCGGAGTGTGCTAACGCAGTGAATAACTCAAACTTAGGAAGGAGGCTTCTGATATTTATGTGCAGAAAACCAAGACTTTTACGGTTTACAGAAGTCAACAAATGATAGCTCCTGGGAGTAGGAGTGATACTGGGGGCTGCAGGGCCTGGGTTAGCCTCTACATCACCAGAGGAACAGAGGAGGACTAGAATAAGGATACGACTAAAGGCTTTAAGAACTGGTCTTCTAGTGCGTTGGGTACATAGAATAAAGGGGCAGTTCTCCGGGGCGTTGTAGAAAAGATTCAGGGCATTATGTACAGAAAAAGGATATGGAAGAGATATGAGTACAGTTCAGGTAACCCTAAAGCGTTGGGTAACAATGAAAGAGATAGCGTCATTGGAGGCACCGATTGAGCCGGTCTCGGCGTGTATGGGGGGTGGAACAAAGGAACTATATGAGGCAGTTTTAGAGGGACTAGGGGTTTCTACAGTGAAATTTGTATAATAAGAACTAACCCAAACAGCAATAGGCTAGGCATAATTTACATGGGAGAGAGGCATAAAGCAGTCACAGGTGTTATTAGAGAGAGCTAAGACAACAAACTGGAAATAGCGATAACGTTTGGGCTAAGACTAAAACAGAATAAACAGGACAGGGTACCGTGTAAAGGAACAGTCCAGCAGGCATCAGCTGTGCAGCTGAGTGATCATAAGGTCCAGTGAACAGCAATATATGTGAGTCCGAGAGCAGTTCAAATTGGTGCTTCAGCACAGCTAGCAGGGAGCACAGTTGTAGTTTGCGTGTGCTAGCGGGCCGGGGCTGGCAGATGGATCTTCGTGGTCGTCGCAAACTGGAAGCCCTGATGAAAACCACATCAGACTATTTCGTCGGCAAAACCAGTCGTGTTGGATCGGCGGGGCTCAGTGTCAACACTAGGAGGTTTCCGTCGGTTGACAGAGAGGTAGGATAGCCGGGAGATGGGCCTGAGGCTAGCTCAGGGCTAACTGGTGCTTGCTATAGGGCAATGGTAAATCAGCCACAACAGGTTGCAGCTAGCTAGCTGGTTGTGATGATCCGGCGCTAGGGTCCAGTGATTCCGGCAGAAAGTCCAATAAGCTCTGGTTGGATAGCACGCTGGGTCGATAGCACGCTGTGCAGACTGGCCGACGAATTTTGTCCCAGGCTAGAGCTAGAGCTGAGCTGGCTGGATAGTGTAGGCCACGGACAGTGGGGAAGACGCGAAGGAACGGTGACTAAAATAACAGGTAGCCATTTAGTTGCGGCTACACTAGTATTAGCTTACGGTTCTTGATGAAAGTTATAAAGAAATAATAGAATCCTTTCCACGTTGGGTGAGGCGGGTTGCAGGAAAAGTATATTTAGTTAAAGAATGAAAAGTAAAAATTGAGAGATATATACAAAATAGGACACAAAAAAAACAACATAGAAACGGGATATTTTTACACAGGACGATGAAATAAAAGCGACCAGGCTCAGCATCTGCTACGGTTCCACAGACTAGCAGTGCAGACAGGCCTCAGCGTCTTCAGATCAGGTGAAGAAGTGTGTCTAGTCCACAGACTAGGAGACAGGCCTCAGCGTCTTCAGATTAGGTGAAGAAGTGTTAGTCCACAGACTAGGAGACAGGCCTCAGCGTCTTCAGATCAGGTGAAGAAGTGTCTTAGTCCACAGACTAGGAGACAGGCGTCAGCGTCTTCAGATTGAAGGTGTGAAGAAGTGTCTTAGTCCAACAGACTAGGAGACACGGCCTCAGCGTCTTCAGATTAGGTGAAGAAGTGTTTTAGTCCACAGACTAGGAGACAGGCCTCAGCATCTTCAGATTAGGTTCTACAAGAAAGGCAGGATGGAGGAGAAGGGAAGAGAGAGATCAGAAAGTATGGAGGAGTAAGGGGAGAGAGAGAGATCAGAAAGTATGGAGGAGAAGGGAAAGAGAGAGATCAGAATGTATGGAGGAGAAGGGAAGAGAGAGATCAGAAAGTATGGAGGAGAAGGGAAGAGAGAGATCAGAAAGTATGGAGGAGAAGGAGGAGTTCCACCTGAGATAATTGATGTGATGATGGTCCTATGATGTAACTACAATAAGATAACAGTCATTTATTACAGACAGAAACACAAAAACATGCTTCCATTCTGGAAAAACAGTTCCTCTTTGATCTATGGTAGCTGTGTTTTTATTTGACCTATATTTTTAATCATTACACATATTCAAGGGAGGGAGCAATGAAAACTCTGTCTTACCTAGATTCACTCAAGTCCTTAACAAGATGGTTTTCATGTTCAACGAGAGCTTTGAGACAAGCTCCCGTCACTTCTGGTCCTTTGGGGATGACTGCTTTCAGTAGTTTTCTCATTCGGTCCTGTTCAGTTGTTTCAGCTGTTATTCTGGAGTGCTCTTCTTCACCAATCATGTTCTTTGACCACAGATCATCTGCTATTGGCATTGAGTTTTTGGTTCGCTGAATTAGTTTAGCCCAGTGTTTCTTCAGAAACTCCTCAGCAGGAATGTCAGGGACTGTTAATGCTGAAGGGGGGGTCAATTAAATTAATATGGCTTTAGGGTTAACAGCAGCTGTTTCTACATCTTCCAGTCTCTCCAGTTATCATTCCTCCTGATAGTCATTTATTGTATAGAGCTGACTCCAGGGTTGTGGTCAATTCCAATTAAAGTCAGTCAATTTAAAATAACAAATTTGAAATAACACATTTTCGTATTAGGTTTATTGAGAAGTCATTGAAAATAGATGATTAATGTTTTTATCAACAATCTACTCAGAATCATCTAATGTCAAAGTGGGCCTGTTAATTTTTGAAGCCCATACATTCAACATCTGGAAGGTCCCTCAGTCAAGTATCGCATTTCAAGCACAGATTCAAGTATATATTTTTTGAAAAAGCCTCATAAAGAAGGGCAGTGATTGGTAGATGGGTAACAGTAACAAATCCAGACATTTATTATCTCTTTAAGTGTCAAGGCGTGCTGAAAGGTGGGTGGGGTGTATGAATCATGCGCAGGACGCAGAGGCTCAGTCCAAAGGCTTTAAGTGCAAATATATATAAAACAGACAGAAGCACAATAAGCCCCAAAAGGATACGAAAAACGCATTTCTCACCTATGGCGCACACAGGCGACAAAAGACAAACGGAATGCACAAACACATTGTGCAAAATATATCCCTCTGATGGAGCAAATATGTGCACGAGATGGAGGGTGTAAAATGTCTTCCAGCACCCTCCCTATCGCCACCAGGTTATACGAAACCAGAAAACCGCGCTCCATCACACTCTCGTCACAACGACAAGCATACACACAACGAGAATGCACTAAATAGGACACTAAAAATCAGCTCGAGGACTAACCGAATGTATCCTATCCTCAAATATTCGGCTATGTAATTTCAATAATAGCTTTTCTCTCCTCGTGAGAACAACGGAGTAAACGTGGCTCCGTGGGAGCGCTGCTTCCTCGGCCTGAGATCAATCGCACAATCCCCCTGTCTATGAGGAGCAACTGCGTCGCCCTAGTTTCTAAACCGAGGTCCAATCCCCTATTCGGGGTCGCGGAATGTGCAAGTGCTGGCACTGGTTTTGGACTTCCACCGCAGTCGCCCCCACGAAACACCCAAACACCGCCCCTCGCACTGAGCACCCACCCATCGAGAGCCCTCTGTTGCCACGAAATAGCAGGTTATGGTGCTTAACCAGGGAATCCCCAGCGCCCTGGTACGGCAGGGGTCGTCATTAACAGCTGTATAGTCCTCCTCATGACTCTCCCTTCGCCCACATCCTAAGTGGCGCTGTGATCTCCCTGATCACCCCGACCCCAACGGGCGGCTATCTAAGGCATGAACGGGAAAGGTTTGGTCAACGTGGAGAGGGATCCCGAACTCAAAACAAAACTTTCGATCAACAAATTCCCAGCTGCGCCTGAATATACTAGCGCTTATGCTGGAATGAGGTGCGACCTTGTGGAAAACAAACAGGTATACCAAGTGGCGCAACAGAGAAGACTCTGGGTAAGTGGCGTTCTACTCACCTGGGAGGGCACCCCCAGTGCCGTGGCCTGTTTCTTCTCCCCCGAGACCCTCCCCAGCACCTGGCCGCATTGTGCCCTCCACACCGACTTGAGTGCAGGAGACAGGCCCCCTCGGGCTCCTCCTCCTCTCCGTTCTCTCGCGCCGCCACCCCCGAGCTTCCATAGGGCTCGGCTCGAGGTGCCCGGAGGGCGGAATGTGACGGCTCCCCTCGAAGCTCCACGGTGGCCAGCATGGTGTCCAGACGGATGGCATATCGACAACTGTTCGAAGGTAAGATGGGTATCCCTGCAGGCCAACTCACGTTGAACGCCCTCTCGTAGGCTACAGTCGAAAATGGTCGTGAAGCCCGTATCATTCCCACCCTGCATCCGCCGCTTAGAGTCCGGTCTCGTATAGCTAACACCTGAGCGCATCCTCCTTTCCCCTGTGTTTCCTCAAAATTGACTTAGACGCTCCCCTCCCCCTTTGCCCTCAGTGGCTGTCGAACACGGCCTTGAAGCGGCGGGAGAACTCGGTGTAGGTGATGGTGTTGGCATCCATCTTCCCCTCGCGTTAGCCACCCACGCCTTGCCGTGAGAACATGAGAGGAGGGCGGAAAACGCTCTCGTAACGCTGAGGGCACCGGGGTAAGTGGCCAGGTAGTAGCTCCACCTGGCAGGAGGGAAACCCCTGACACCCTGGTCAGCTGTTCCGTCATACGCCCTCTGGAAAAACAGACATTCTCTCCTGACATATAGGTCGTGCTCGCCAACAGCCTCCTCAATACCAGCGACGCACCAGGGTTATATGCTCGGCTCGGGTAGAAGAGTCCACCAGAATGTCATCAATGTACACGAACACCCTGGTCCCTGGCATAGCCCGGAAAATGTCATTTACAAAGGATGAAGATGTGGAGCATTCATCAACCCATATGGCATGACGTAGATATTCGAAATGAACGGACGTGGTACTAAAGCTGTCTTCATTCGTCACCCCCCTATATGCGCACCAGTTATACGCGCTACTGAGATCCAGTTTTGTGAAAACCGCGCTCCATGAAGACTCCGTCATGGTCGCAATCAGAGGGATTGGGGATAACTGTATCACAGAATTGATTGAGAACACGGTAATCCAATGCACGGGCGCAACCTCCATTTTCTTTTCACAAAAAAATAAGCTCGAGGGAGGCGGGAGAAGTGGAGGGACGAATGTATAAATTGTTCTCAGAAGCTTCGGCTAGTAAGTTGAAATAGGTTTTCTCTCCTATTGAGAAAACGGATAACAAGTGCTCAGTTGGGACGCTGCTCCTGCCTGGAGATCAATCGCACAATCCCCCTGTCTATGAGGAGGCAACTGAGTCGCCCTAGTTTGTAAACACGAGAGCTAAATCCCCACATATTCAGGCGGAAAGGTGCAGTGCGGGCACTTGATTTGGACTTTCCACAAGTCGCCCCCACGGAAAACCCAGACACCGCCCTCGACTGAGCAGACCTACCCACGAAGAGCCTCTGTTGCACGAATAGCAGGGTTATGGCGTGCTTAACCAAGGGAATCACAAAGCAACCACTGGGTACGCAGAGAATTCGAAAGATACAGCTGTATAGCTCCTTAATGAAACCCTGCGCACACATCCGAAGTGGCGCTGTGATCTCCCTGATCAACCCGATCCCCAAGGGCGGCTTATCTAAAGGCATTGAACGGGAAAAAGGTTTGTAAACAGGTAGGAAGAGGGCATACCTAACTTCAAACAAAACTTTGATCAACAAAATTACCAGCTGCGCCTGATCTACTAGCGCCTTTCTTATGATGGGGAATGAGGTGCGACCTGTGGAAACAAACAGGGGCATACAAAAGTGCAGCAACAGAAAGCCTGGGTAAGTGGGGACGTTACTCACATGGGAGGCACCCCCAGTGCGTGGCGTTGGCTTCCTCCTCCCGGAGAACCCTCCACAGCACATGGCGCAGTGTCAATCACGACAGAAATTGGTGAAGGAGAAAGGCCACCCTCGGGGGCGACTCCCTCCTTCCCGTTCTCTAGAGCCGGCACCCCGGCTGCATAGGGCTCGGATCCTGGGGGAGGTGACGGAGGGCTGAATGGACGGAATCCCCTCGCGGAAAGGTCCACGGCTGTGGACAAGCAGGGTGTCCAGACGGATGGACATATCGACCAACTTTGGTCGCAGGTAAGATGGTATACTGCAGGCCAAACTCACGTTTGAACGTCCTTTATTCAATGTTTACATGGAATGCCTGGTGATTTATCATTAAACTGTCCCTAAGGACAAATATGACTAACGCTAAATCCTGCATTCCTACAAGCAGACACGGACTTGTCTATATCCCATATGGATGGTTGGTCATTACACACCTGGCTTCCAGACTGTGTTTATTTACTAAAGCGAACATGAACAGTACTGTCCTATTATCCCAGTAGAATGTTGGTCAGTACCCCTGGCTTTTCAGACTGTGCTGACTCCTGAAGGTATGTAAAAGTGAGATTGACATTATGACTACCTCACATGTCACAGTCTTACAGCTCTGAGGAATCCCTGAATCAAAAATAGTAGTTATTTAAAAATGGACAATCTCGTGTAATAACTAATTAATAATTATTAATAGACCTTTGTAATAAAAATCTATATATGTTTAGCAACCGTCCTCATTAGCACAAATTAGTGTTTTATACTATTATAATGATGTTTGTGGAAAGCAGGACGAACATGTTCCCTGGTCCTGTTTTGGATGTGGGGGCCTGATTTCTGGTAGATCCCAGATGAGAGCTTAAAGGTAGAATCGCTAAATGATGTTGATACGGCAGCAACCGCAGGTATTGTGTGAGCAAGATGACCTGACTTCTCTCTCACACAGTATCTGCCCGTGTGCCGGGTTCTCTTCACTCTCTTACAGCGGGTAGCCACGGACCAAACAACTGCGAAGTTTAGCATCGGCTCTACATGCCCTTTACAGTGAGGAAAAGTATTTGATCCGCCTGCTGATTTTTGTACGTTTAGCCACTGCAAAAAACATGATCCGTCCTAATTTTTTATGTAGGTTTTTGAACAGTGAGAGCCAGTAATAAAACACAACAAATCCAGAAACGCATGTCAACATGTTTATAGCTTGATTTTGCATTTAATGATGGAAATAAGTATTGACCCCTCGCGAACAATGACTTGTGCAATACAGGGTCCAGAGACGTTTCTTGTAGTGGCCACCCAGGTTTGCACACGTCTCAGGAGGGATCTTCTCCAAGTCATTAAGGTTTCGAGCTGGAACGTTGGCAACTCGAACCTTCACTCCCTCCACATATTTATTATGGATTAAGGGTCTGGAGACTGGGGCTATGCCACTCCAGGACTTAATGTGCTTCTTCTTGATTCCCCCCCCACTCCTTTGTTGCCTTGGCCGTGTGTTTTGGTCTTGTCATCCTGGAATACCCCCACGACCCATTTTCAACAATGCCTGGCTGAAGTGAAGGAGGTTCTCCCCCAAGATTGAAAGGTACATGGCCCGGCCTAAGTCCCTTTGATGCGGTGGAAGTTTGTCCTGTCCCTTAGCAGAAACACCCCCAAATCATAATGTTTCCACCTACCATGCTTGACGGTGGGGATGGGTTCTTGGTCATAGGCTAGCATTCTTCCTCCTCCAAACACGCGAGTTTGAGTTTAACTGCCAACGAGCTCGATTTGGTCCATCTGACTCTACAAACACTTTCACACCACTCCTCAGATGTCCATGTGGCAACTTCAGAGCCCTGTATATGTGCTTTCTTGAGCATGGGGACCTTTCGGGCGCATGCGGATTTCAGTCCTTCACGACGTAGTGTGTTACCCAATTGTTTTCCTTGGTGACTATGGGCCCAGCTGCCTTGGAGATCATTGACAAATATCCTCCCGTGTGTTCTGGGTTGAAATTCCTCACCATTCTCATGATCATTGCACTCCACGAGGTGAGATCTTTGCATGGAGCCCCAGGCGAGGGAGGTTTACAGTTCTTTTTGTGTTTCTTTCCATTTGCAAAATAATCGTACCAACTGTTGTCACCATTCTCACCAAGCTGCCTTGGCGATGGTCTAGCCCATTCCAGCTTTGTGTATGTCTATCATCTTGTCCCTTGAAACTCCTTTGGAGAGCTATTGGTCCTGGCGTGGTGGAGGTTTGGAATCTGATTGATTGATTGCTTGCTTCTGTGACAGGTGTCTTATACAGGTAACAAACTGAGCTTAGGAAGCCACCTCCCTTTAAGAGTGTGCTCCTATCGCATTCGTTACCTTGTAATAAAGGCACCCTGGAGCCCCGAAATCTTCTGATTGGAGGGGGTCAAATACTATTTCCCTCATTTAAAAGGCAATCATTTATAACATTTTTTTAAATGTCATTTTTCTGGATTTTTGTTTGTTGTTATTCTCTCTCCCACTGTGATTCAAATAAACCTACATTAAAATTATATACTGAGCATGGGTCTTTGTCAGTGGGCAAACGACAAAAATCAGCAGGGGATCAATATTTTTTTTCCCCACTGTTAGTTGTTGCAGAAATTGACCCACTTTGCGATTTACGTGTGCATCTACATCATAGTGCTGACTCTACATTTAGTTTGTTTTGACCCCAATAGATCATGATTGTGTTTCCTTTGCTGGGACTCAAGTAATGACGCTTTTAACATTATTTTGATTGAAAAACAATTAAATCATGTAACACTCACATTTCCCAGGTCCAGGCTTGATACACCTCTCCACCATTGTCTCTTCTGGTGGTCTCAGGTTCAGGCTTGATACAAGACCTCTCCACATGGTCTCTGGGTTCCTCAGGTCCCGGCTTGCTACAACCTCTCCACCATGGTCTCTGGTTTTCTCGCGAGGTCCAAGCTTGATACAACACTCTCACGCATGTCCTCTGCTGTTGGTAAAGCAGATGGATAGACTGTGTGATTAACTAAATACAACTTATAGGCTTTATATGGCATCATAAAGTCCTTCATAATGCAATACCAAGGTGTATAACGGGTGATAGAACCACTCCCTATGTGTGGCCTAAATTTACCGTCAAATTTTTTAAAAAAAAGGCAGACGCTCTTATCCGAGCGACTTACAAATAGGTGCTTCACATATAGCCAGTGGGATCCCCACTTATACAATTGTTTTTAATTTTATATTAAATGTTTTAATTTTTTGTATATTGTAATTAATATAGTTTTTTAATAAACATTTTTTGGGGTTGGGTTTTGGTTGGGGTAAGGGGGGTGGGTAGAAGGGCTTACTTTATCCTATCCCAGGTATTCCTTAAAGAGGTGGGGTGTTCAAAAATGCTCCCGAAAGTGGATGAGTGACTACCCGCTGTTCCTGGCCGTCGTGGGGAGCTTGTTCCACCATTGGTGTGCCGTAGCAGCGAACAGTATTTGACTGGCTGAGCGGGAACTATGCTTCCGCGAGGGTCGGGGAGCCAGCAGGCCATAGGGTGATTGAACGCAATGCCCTCGTTTGGGTGTAGGGAACTGATCAGAGCCTGAGGTACGGAGTGCCGTTCCCCTCACATCGCCGTAGGCACGCACCATGGTCTTGTAGCAGATGCAGCTTCAACTGGAAGCCGTGGGTGTGCGGAGTAGCGGGGTTACGTAGAGATCTGGTAAGGGTTGAACCACAGACGGGCTGCGGCATTCTGGATGAGTTATGTAGGGGGTTTCATGGCACAAGGCGGTAGCCCACCAACAGCGATTTCAGTAATCCAGAACGGGAGAGACAGTGCCTGGAGTAGGCCTTGGCACTATCCTTGTAAGGCAGGGTCGTCTCATTCCGATGTTGTAGAGCATGAACCTACAGATCGGGTCACCGCCTTTTGTTATTGATAGCAGAACGACAGGGTGTTGTCCAGGGGTCACGCCAGGGCGCTTCGCCTCTGGAGGAGGACACAAACGGAGTTTTCAACGTGATGGCGAGATCATGGAACAAGGCAGTCCATCCCGGGAGGAAGAGCAGCTCCGTCTTGCCAAAGGTTCAGCTTGAGGTGGTGATCCGTCATCCATACTGATATGTCTGCCAGAGCATGCAGATATTCGATTCACCACCTGGTTTCGAAAGGGGGGCAAGGAGAAGATTATGTTTGTTTGTCGTCAGCGTAGCAAATGATCAGGAGATAGGCCATGTGAGGAGATGACAGAGCCAAGTGACTTGGTGTAATAGGGAAATAGGAGGAGTGTCCTAGAACCTGAGCCCTGGGGGACAACAGTGGTGAGAAGCACTGGTGGCGGAGACAGCTTCTCGGCCACGCCACTTTGGTAGGATCGACCGTCCAGGTAGACCATCCAGAGTGAGGCCGCGCCGAGTGCCCCCGAGAGGTGGAGAGGAGGATCTGATTGGTTCACAGTATCAAAGGCAGCAGACAGGTCTTAGGGACAAGAGCAGAGGAAGAGGAGTTAGCTTTAGGCATTGCGGAGACCTTCACCGGGACACAGAAGAGCCTCATTTGACATGAACCAGTCTTGAGAACCTGACTGTTTTATCGGAGAAAGGTCATTCTGAGAGAGATAGCAGAGAGTTTGCTAAAGCAGCACGCCTCAATATTTTGGAGAGAAATAAGAAGGGAAACTTAGTCCTGTAGTTTTGACACATCAGAGGATCGAGTGTTCGTTTTTTTTTGAGAAGGGGTGCAACTCTCTGGGGGGGATTTCAGCAGGGAGGAGAATGTGGCAAAGAGCTTCCTAGGGTTAGAGTCCGATGCGTGGGAATTTAAGTGGTAGGAAATTGGCCTTAGCAGCAGCAGAAACAGATGAAGGAAATGTAGAGGAGGGAGTGAAAAGATGCAGGTCCGCAGGGAGTCTAGTTTTTCTTTCTTCATTCCGCTTCAGCTGCACCGGAGCTCTGTTCTGTGAGCTCAGCAATTGAGTCATCAAGCCACGAGCTGGAGGGAGACCGAGCCGGTTCCAGGCCGGGGAGATAGGGGACATATAACGTCAAAGATGCAGAAAGGGAGGAGAGGAGGTTAAGGAGGCAGGATCGGAGATTTGGAGGGAGAAGTATTGATCAGAGGGAAGAGATGGATAGGATGGAAAGGAGAGAGTAGGCGGGAGAGAAGCGCGATAGGTTTCGACGGCGCATTACCATTCTGTGTAGGTGCGAGTGCGTAGTGTTGGAGTGAGCGAAAGAGAAGAAAAAAGGATCCCACAGTTTTTTTTTTTTAGACGATGTTGACAGTGCATGTGCACGAGCAAAAACCAAGCCATAGGTGGGACGTTCGAAGGAGTGAAAGAAGGAGCAGAGAGAATCCATAGAGGGAGTTAAATCTGAGACAGGAGGGGTTGAATCGTGTCAGAGTGGCTATCAAGGCAGATCGTGGTGAACTCTCCAATTTAACCTGGGGACAGGGTAGGTACCAAATGGGCATGACTCTGACAGCATTGAAGGATGGTCCCACTTTGGGATAGAACACAGCTGGCAGATGCTCAACATTGCGAGGTTCATATGTCTGACGAAAAGAGCGAGTAGGCTTAGCATTGTTTTCAGGGGTAATCCATGTTTCCGTCACCACCAAGACTCTTCATAGGCTAGATGAACTCTGCTTGCTGGCCCGGCCGGCAGAAGACTGAGCAAAATCGAGGGGAGAAGAGAGGAGAGCAGCACGCGGTGTGAGGCGTTTGTGTGCTTGCGTAGAGGACATGTAACATAACACACCGGAAAACACCGGATTGTGGACATTCCAGTTGACATTGCTATCTTTTGGGAAAGCCTTTAAGATGGAAGTCACCGGTACTCATGAGCTTCCTGTCCGTAGTCCAGAACACATTAAACCACACCACTACCTAATCTGGACGGATGTAGGTCCAACACAACACCATTACCAGGAACACACCACTACTAACCTAACTGTTCCCTGTAGGTCCACCAGAACACATTAAAACACACCACTACACTAATCTAACTGCTGTAGTCCAACAGAACACATTAAAACACACCACACTACACTAATCTATCCTGTCGTAGGTCCACATAACACATTAAAACACACCACTACTATCTAAATCTAAGCCCCAATAGAAAGAAAGCTTGATAACTCATTCAATGAATGGCAAAAAGACAGTCAAAAATGTATCATAAATGGATAAGGTTTTTGAATGTCTGTTCTATATCCTAGTAGATATGAGACAGCGTTAGGGAGATTGTGTTTTACACATAGGTATTTAAACGCCTTTTTTTGGGTTAGGCCAACACTACCGTCATTTTACATTCTTTTTTTCCAAACCGTGTCCCGTTATCTTGGGGGGGTCGTAGGTCGCAAAATGGAGACAACTATAGTGTGTTTGTGGGAATCTCCCCTTTCCAACGTGGGTCAAATGAGTTTGTAAGCCAAAACGGTTTTGGGACCTACAAACAGAAGTTGCAGATCAAAAACGTACTGACTTCCGTGAGTCCCTGAGACACAGCTCCATAGCCACCCCGCTCACCTCTCTCCTGAAGGGTGGGCCTCAGAAGCTGGCCTGGAACCCTGAGGCTGACGCTGCCTTCAAGAGGCTGAAGGAGAGGTTCACCACAGCACCCATCCTAAAACACCCAGATCCATCTCGTCCTTTCATCCTGGAGGTGGACGTGGGTACGGTCCTCTCCCAGCGGCACAGTAAGCCAGAGAAAATGTATCCCTGTGCCTTTTTCTCTAAAAAGCTTAGCCCCGCAGAGAGGAACTATGTAGTTGGAGACAGGGAGCTGTTGGCGGTGGTCCTCGCTCTGGAGGAATGGAGACACTGGCTGGAGGGCGCAGTCCATCCATTCCGGATTCTTACTGACCACCGGAATTTGGAGCACATACGGGCAGCAAAACGGATGAACTCTCGTCAACCCAGGTGGGCCCAATTTCTCACTCGCTTCCAATTCATTCTGTCCTACCGCCCAGGATCCCAGAATGTGAAGGCCGACGC
Organism: Coregonus suidteri; assembly: GCA_036851935.1. Classification (NCBI taxonomy): domain Eukaryota; kingdom Metazoa; phylum Chordata; class Actinopteri; order Salmoniformes; family Salmonidae; genus Coregonus; species Coregonus suidteri. The sequence goes on from CM072220.1 coordinate 7,201,790, forward strand.
ACTCTCCAGGATGCACCATACCGGAGAAAGGAAGGATCTGGGGGATCCTGCCCTCGTCTCTCATCGTTGCTCCTGTCGTTTGGGATGTGGACGAAGACATCCGCCTGGCGGCTCAGGAGGACCCAGCGCCTGCCAACGCCCCTCCGGGTCGCGTGTATGTACCCACCAGTGTCCGTGACCGCCTGCTGATCTGGGCGCACACCACCCTTACGGCAGGGCACTCTGGTATTATGCGCACCCTGCATTCTCTAGCCCAAAAATAATGGTGGCCCACCTTGGCTTCTGATGTCTCCCGCTATGTCAACTCCTGTTCCGTATGTGCCCAAACGAAGACACCTCGGAACGCCCCGGCAGGCAAACTAGTTCCTCTTCCAGTGCCTCAGCAACCTTGGTCACACCTGTCCATAGACTTTGTCACCGACCTTCCACGTTCTGACGGCTTCACCACAGTCATGGTGGTCGTAGATCGTTTCTCCAAATCATGCGTTTTTTTGCCACTAACTGGTCTTCCTTCTGCTCTCCAGGTCGCTGAGGTCCTGTTCCAACAGGTCTTCCAGCATTATGGACTTCCGGAGGACATTGTCTCGGACCGTGGCCCCCAATTCACCTCCCGAGTGTGGAAGGCTTTCCTGGAGAAGATCGGGGCCACGGCCAGCCTCACTTCCGGGTATAGGCCTCAGTCGAATGGGCAGGTGGAGCGCATGAACCAGGAGCTGGGGAGGTTTCTTCGTTGCCACTGTCAGGACCGGCAGGGTGAGTGGGCAAGGTTTCTTCCCTGGGCAGAATATGCCCAGAACTCCCTCGTTCACTCCTCCACAGGGCTCACTCCCTTCCAGTGCGTCCTGGGGTACCAGCCGGCCCTGGCCCCTTGGACACCCAGCCAGACCGACGCGCCTGCTGTCGACGAGTGGTTCCGCAGGGCTGGACAGGTCTGGGACGCCGCCCATGTCCATCTCCAGAGGGCCATTCGTCGGCAGAAGGACCAAGCCGACCGCCACCGCAGTGAGGATATATTCCTTTTATGCTGATTTTAGAATATTCACATGAAAATGTGTTGCCAATTGGATAGCAACCTAGCTTGTGATACAGATTCTTTGCTCTGGGGAAGAGGCTTCCAGGGGGGGGGGAAGGGGCGGTTACCTTCTTTTAAAGCTACAGTTTGCAATTCATTTTTTTCAACGTTTGACTTAAAATGCTACAGTTTGCAATTCAATTTTTTTCAACGTTTGACTTAATGATATAGGCCTATGTGCAGGGCTATTAAAGTGACCGTATGCTAATGCCTGTACCGCCACTACCGGGGGTCAATGAGTCATGACGGTATGCAAATGGTAAAATCTAGTCAAACACGTGACCATGAAGTCATGGTAATTTCTTACACCCAAACAAAGGGGCATTGCGTAGATCCCACCAGCTTTCTGCTGGCTCCAATATTTATTTATCAACTTTTCAATAAGCACAGCTTCCTTTACAACTATAGCCCACCTGTGGCAAAAATTAACCATGTTCGCTGCTAGATTACTGTATTTTTTCCCCAACAGGTGGATGATAATGGTCCCTAAATCAAAAAACGACGCCAGTATTCAGCGGAAAAGTATTCACCCCTCACCACATTTTGTTATGTTACAGAGATTCATTTGAAAATACCACCTTTTAAGGAATACCTGGTTTGCATAGGATAAAAAAACTAATCCTTCTACCCCCCCTATGAGACTCAAAATTGAGCTAAAAAAGATAAAAAAACCTAAATAAATAACATAAAAACACAGTATATAAAAGTGGTTATCCACACAAAGACCTAGCCATGGGTCGAATGCACTCAATTTGTAAGTCGCTCTGGATAACCAGCGTCTGCTAAATGACGTAAAGTGTAAGGTAATTAGGCTTCTCCAAGCTCTGATGCTGCTGCTGGTCATTAGTAGCTACCAAACTAGCTAAACACAGTGGCCTCCATCATTCTTAAATGAAAGAAGTTTGGAACCAGAGCTGACACCTGGCCAAAACTGAGCAATCGGGGGAAAAGGGCCTCGGTCAGGGGAGGTGCCTGGTACTCAGCACTCTATTGTCCCTCTAATCACTCTGACATCAATGCAAATGTTATCGAAAATCTAGTCAAACACTTCATGAGAGAACTCATGAACTCATGTTGCGCTAATTTCTTATAGGCTATGCAATTGCAACAGAGTGATGGCCTCTATTAAATAGAGGAGGATCCCATCAGCTTTCTATATGCTAGGCCTACAATATTTATTTATCAACTTTTCCTAATATTAAGCACATTGCTTCTCTTTACAACGGGAGTATAGCCTACCTGGCTGGCATGAAAATTAACCATGTGAAAAGCGTCCTCCATTCTATTTTATTTAAGTGCATAGATGACATGTATTTTTTCCCCACCATATGCTGCCCCCCATTTATGAGACAGGTGCATGATAATGGTCCATTCTAAATCAAAACGAATTTCACACATTATTTAGTATACAGTGCATTCGGAAAGTATTCATTTTATTTTAATTTTTTTTATTCAGACCCCTTCCCTTTTTCCCTTTTTTCCACATTTTCAAAAATTATCGTTATGTTACAGCATTATTCTAAAATTGATTCAATACTTCATATTTTTCTCAATCTACACAATTCCCCATAATGACAAAGCAAAAACAGGTTATTAGAAAATGTTTGTAAACTGTATTAAAAATAAAAACAGAAATACCTTATTTACATAACTATTCAGACCCTTTGCTATGAGACTCAAAATTGAGCTCAGGTGCATCCTGTTTCCATTGGTCATCCTTGAGATGTTTCTACAACTTGATTGGAGTCCACCTGTGGTAAATTAAATTGATTGGGCATGATTTGGAAAGGCACACACCTGCCTATATAAGGTCCCACAGTTGACAGATCATGTCACAACAAAGACCAAGCCATGAGGTCGAAGGAATTGTCCGTAGAGCTCAGAGACAGGATTGTGTCTAGGCACAGATCTGGGGAAGGGTACCAAAACATTTCTGCAGCATTGAAGGTCTCCAAGAACACAGTGGCCTCCATCATTCTTAAATGAAAGAAGTTTGGAACACCAAGACTCTTCCTAGAGCTGGCCACCTGGCCAAAACTGAGCAATCGGGGGGAAAAGGGCCTCGGTCAGGGGAGGTGACCAAGAACCCGATGGTCACTCTGAAAGAGCTCCAGAGCTCCTCTGTGGAGATGGGTGAACCTTCCAGAAGGACAACCATCTTTGCAGCACTCCACCAATCAGGCCTTTTTGGTAGAGTGGCCAGACGGAAGCCACTCCTCAGTAAAAGGCACATGACAGCCCGCTTGGAGTTTGCCAAATGCACCAAAAGGACTCTCAGACCATGAGAAACAAGATTCTCTGGTCTGATGAAACCAAGATTGAACTCTTTGGCCGGATTGCCAAGCGTCACGCCTGGAGGAAACCTGGCACCATCCCTACAGTGAAGCATGGTGGTGGGAGCAAGTACAGAGAGATCTTTCATGCCAACCTGCTCCAGAGTGCTCAGGACCTCAGACTGGTTCACTTTTATCCAAAAGCAGGACAGCAGGTATATCTCACTACCCTAAGCACACCCTAAGCACCTTACAGCCAAGACAATGCAGGAGTGGCTTACGGGACAAGTCTCTGAATATCCTTGAGTGGCCCCAGCCAGAGCCAGGACTTGAACCCGATAGAACATCTCTGGAGAGACCTGAAAATACCTGTGCAGCGACGCTCCCCATTCAACCTGACAGAGATTGAGAGGATCTGCAGAGAAGAATGGGAGAAACTCTCCAAATACAGGTGTGCCAAGCTTGTAGTGTCATACCCAAGAAGACTCAAGGCTGTAATATATGTCAAAGGTGCTTCAACAAAGTACTGAGTAAAGGGTCTGAATATTTGTATTTTTTTAAATAAATTTGCTACAATTTCTAAAAACCTGTTTTTTTGCTTTGTCATTTTGGGGTATTGTGTGTAGATTGATGAGGGGGTAAAAACTAATTTAATCAATTTTAGAATACGGCTGTAACGTAACAAAATGTGGAAAAAGTCAAGGGTCTGAGGGTAGACGATGATCACACAAGTGTGTTAAAATCCATTTAATCCATTTTATTTAGAAATTCTTTAGTAAGTTACACTTCAAAGCTAAGTCTAGTTGTCTTATTTTAATTATTTAAATAAAATATGGGGGGGAAATGGTGTTGAACATGTCAGCATTCATATCCGCCCTGGGGAGATTGATGTAAAATCCCTCTTTTTAACTCACCTTTAATTTTCTTTGTTCTTTCTTTGTTGTTCCTTTTCCAAACAATCCATTATGTACAATTATAACTAAATATGATTTGAATAATGCAAGATTTTAAATCCCAGCAGTCTTTAAAATTACATTCAGGAGCAAAAGGTTTTCAATAGTTGTTTTTAACTCATAAAAAAAAAAAAAAATCATTGGAATATAATATTGGAATGGAATATAACTAATAACATTGGAATATAACATTTAATAACAATAACTTAACTCAGTGTAACATTGATGTGTCAACTCGCTTATGCTCTGCTATTGCACGATTTTAATTTGTACATAGGTCACAAATAAAACTATCCGCAGTAAAATTGGAACACAACTCATGAGCCCACCTCCTTCACTGCTCACATCTAATCCAGTCCCCACCTGTGACTGAAAACAGGGGGATAGATGCCAATTGAAAAGCTCTCTCTTAAAAACGTAGCTAGCTATCTAGCTATATGACATAAAATGCTATGTAAAATAGCTAAAAGGTTATAAAGTAACATTAATTGTAAAGCTATCAGTCCCTAGTGGAAACATTTACAATTGCAATCAAGTTACGTTTTCTTTTTAATGTATTTTACCTCAGACGATCTGGTAGTAAGGTTGCTAGCTAGCACTCCTAGCATTTACTGCTAGTGAAGTTGCTAGCTAGCAAGTTAGCATAAACTAGCACTAACTGGGCTAGTCAATGTCTAGATGACAGGTAGAAACACATTCATAACCATAAAGGGGTAACTAGCCCCCCTGGGCGAGTTGCCCCCAACACACTTATCCAACATATTACTACTTTACTCAAAGATTATCTAAATTTTTCTCTCTAAACAAGTGGATTATTTAATCTTAAGGCTTACCTACTTGTATATTTAAAAAACAAATATAGATCTAACTTCATTGGAATACATCTCCAACTTCTACCATTTAAAAAAATTTGATCAATTTACCACAAAATCGTTTTGTTGAAATATCTCCAAAAGTTGTGATGACATAGAGGACATTTTTTGTTGAGCAAAAGCAGTGGCAGCCAGGGAAAGTGTTGGAAAAATATTTTGGCGACATCTTATGGTCTTAATGTGAATTACGGGGGGGGGGGGGGGGAGAGTTACCCCAGGGGGCTAGTTACCTCCTAGTACCCTGAAATGAATAAATAGTCTAATAGCTTTTCAACATTTTAAGCTAAACGTTCTCATCTGTTGCGTCAGGCTCATTGCTTAAAACAGGTTTTTTGATGCTAGTGGTTGTATTAATTTGGGATCTATCGCATCCCACAACGATCCCAGACCGTTTTTTTTGAATATTTATTTCTCGCACAGAACAGGTCAACTTTTGTACTATGGGGATAGTAGATTGACATAGGCTAGTGCTTTTGCTGTTCGTTAGGCCTACTCATCTTGTTGGCTGACGAAAATAAATTGTGGACAGTTCTTCCAATATCTTCAATATGCGCCTCGGAATTGGACATGCGCAGTTCTGTCCCCGATGTGTCGGTCTTCACTTGAGCCTGTGAGAAAGACCGGATCACATGACGGAGGGCCATGTGAGTGAGAGGTGCTTCTGCACGCAGCCGGGAGAATGGAATTATAATTATTATATTCAGCCAAGGGCACAACGGCCACTGGCCACAAAAGGCATGGATTTGTTTAGGGTGCATTACGGCCACACAATGGGGATGCAGCCAGGAAATTCGAGGAATATCAAGTGTTTGTCAAATTGTGAATGAGAGACTGATGAAGTGTGTACAGCCTGCGCAAAAAAACAGAGCAGAGCTCATGCATTTCATGATACTTTTTTTCAAATCATCATTAGAGAGTCTCATCATGCAGCCTTAGAATTTTTTAAAAATCAAAACATATGGCCCAACGTTTGTATCACAACTAAAGTAGATAAATAACTCTACATTAAGCATACAGGAGTACCTGTTTCTTTGTTAACCGCTCAACACAGAATAGCCGCATGTGCGCACTCCCTCAAATCGTTTGGAGAAAATATATGTTCTATTTTATTCAGCTATGTTCAATTGTATTCTTCATACTATAAAATAATGCCATGGAATTCTAAGCAAATCTTGTCTGCTAAATGAACTAGTGTAGCCCACAGCCATATGGCATAGCCAGATCAGGGCCTAACATAAGGACAACTCAGAGTATGCCATTCTGTTCTTCTGAAATAGACTACATTTTCTTCATATCATGTTATTTTAGACCTGTCTAAAATAAATAATGGATTTATTGTGATGGTGTAGGCTATATTACATGGATTTATTAGACTTTTTTAAATGTAGATGTTCCAAAGGTCTGCATCAGTGGCTTGTAGGCTGTGTGTGGAAGCCAGGAGATGCTAAATGTGTTTATGTTCATTAACGGCCAATTACCGTGAGACCGGCAGTTATTTGCTTGACAATCACCGGCTGACAACATTTCATGACCGCCACAGCCCTACCTACCTGTTATGTAACTTGGAAACACTTCTCTTTAATTAGTTGTACATCTTTAAAATAACTGTATATATTTACAATTGATCTCTTACCTCTTAGAACTGGTGTCTTGAGGCAGACTCTTTTTAGAGGCAGTGGCCCCCTCCTCTGTTTCAGAATACTTCCTCTTAGAGGCAGTGATTCTCTTCTCTCTCTCCCCAGAGAGACTCATTTTAGAGGCAGTGGTCCCCTCCTCTCTCTCCCCAGAGAGACTCATTTTAGAGGCAGTGGTCCCCTCCTCTCTCAGTCTCTCAGTGGTCCCCTCCTCTCCTCTCCCCAGAGAGACTCATTTTAGAGGCAGTGGTCCCCTCCTCTCTCTCCCCAGAGAGACTCATTTTAGAGGCAGTGGTCCCCTCCTCTCTCTCCCCAGAGAGACTCATTTTAGAGGCAGTGGTCCCCCTCTCTCTCTCATTTTAGAGGCTCCCCTCCCAGAGAGACTCATTTTAGATGTAAGTCACAGCTCACTCAGCTACAATAAGAAATAACAGAACAGTCAATATTTCTGAACATTGTTGGAAGTACCATAAACAATGACAAGACTTTTACTGTCACAGAGTTCACACAACGACGTCATCTGCTAAGTGAAATGACCTTGATAACAGCATTTGTCAGTTAAAATGTAACAACCAGGGGTTGGAACTGAAATTATTTTCCAATTGTTTCGTTCTGAACAGAACCATAATTTATTTTGTTCTGTTCCACTGTTTAGAACAGCAAAATTAAGTTCTGAACCGGTTCAAACCCCCAAAAAAAAGTAACAGTTTCTATTGTTCCTTTCTGTTCCTTTTTTTAAACCTCTGAAATCTCTCTATTTTTATTTTATTTAGCTCAACATTTAATTACTTCACCACCTGTGAAGGAACTTTGAAGGTCTTTGAACTTCAGAGAGTTGGCTTACCTAATGTTCGACCAGCGCTAGCTAGCTAGCTAGTTAGTTAGCAAGTTTGTGTGTGCAGAGCAATCATTGAGGCCGTGGCTCGCGATGCGCAACAGCGCACCGGCTAAGTTAAATCATGAAGTGTCGTCACTAGTTACCACAGCCACAAAGCCTCCAATCAGATGAGTGTGATGACGCGTATGCGGACAGACTTGCAGGGGCAGACGAGAGACGTGCATTTCTTTTATCCAGTGATCCATCATTGATTTTATTTTATTAGCTGTAATAGAACCAACCGTTCTAAATGTAAAGTGGTAATCGGATGTCTTATTCAAACTCAGCTTGCAAGCTTACCATGATGTTTTTAAATTGCCCTCACTCTGATTTTAGATGACTTGTCTTCACCCAAAATAGGTTTACTCCATTTAACATCTGCATTGTTTTTAAAAACGGCACGTAAGACAAGGTGGACAAATTGACACACTCAAAAAGGTCCTCATTTCATTTTTATTTTTCAAAAGCGTCACAAGTAAAACGTACACAGTTTCACAGAAATTTCAAGTTTTGAAATTGGCTGATTTTTGGCTGATTTAAGATTATAACTTCAACACTGTTACTTTATTGCTGTCAACACCGTTGCTGACAGGTGTATAAAATCGAGCACACAGCCATGCAATCTCCATAGACAAACATTGGCAGTAGAATGGCCTTACTGAAGATGTATAATATAAATGATATAATAATAATATAAATATAATCAAAATAACTTAAACATGAATACAGTTGAAGTCGGAAGTTTACATACACCTTAGCCAAATACATTTAAACTCAGTTTTTCACAATTCCTGACATTTAATCCTAGTAAAAATTCCTTGTCTTTAGGTCAGTTAGGATCACCACTTTATTTTAAGAATGTGAAATGTCAGAATAATAGTAGAGAGTGATTTATTTCAGCTTTTATTTCTTTCATCACATTCCCAGTGGGTCAGAAGTTTACATACACTCAATTAGTATTTGGTAGCATTGCCTTTAAATTGTTTAACTTGGGTCAAATGTTTCCGGTAGCCTTCCACAAGCTTCCCACAATAAGTTGGGTGAATTTTGGCCCATTCCTCCTGACAGAGCTGGTGTAACTGAGTCAGGTTTGTAGGCCTCTTTGCTCGCACACGCTTTTTCAGTTCTGCCCACACATTTTCTATAGGATTGAGGACAGGGCTTTGTGATGGCCACTCCAATACCTTGACTTTGTTGTCCTTAAGCCATTTTGCCACAACTTTGGAAGTATGCTTGGGGTCATTGTCCATTTGGAAGACCCATTTGCGACCAAGCTTTAACTTCCTGACTTATGTCTTGAGATGTTGCTTCAATATATCCACATAATTTTCCTTCCTCATGATGCCATCTATTTTGTGAAGTGCACCAGTCCCTCCTGCAGCAAAGCACCCCCACAGCATGATGCTGCCACCCCCGTGCTTCACGGTTGGGATGGTGTTCTTCGGCTTGCAAGTACCCCCTTTTTCCTCCAAACATGACGATGTTCATTATGGCCAAACAGTTCTATTTTTGTTTCATCAGACCAGAGGACATTTCTCTAGAATGTACGATCTTTGTCCCCATGTGCAGTTGCAAACCGTAGTGTGGCTTTTTTATGGCGGTTTTGGGGCAGTGGCTTCTTCCTTGCTGAGCGGCCTTTCAGGTTATGTCGATATAGGACTTGTTTTACTGTGGACATCAATACTTTTGTACCTGTTTCCTCCAGCATCTTCACAAGGTCCTTTGCTGTTATTCTGGGATTGATTTGCACTTTTCGCATCAAAGTACGTTCATCTCTAAGAGACAGAACGCGTCTCCTTCCTGAGCGGTATGACGGCTGCGTGGTCCCATAGTGTTTATACTTGCGTACTTTTGTTTGTACAGATGAACGTGGTACCTTCAGGCGTTTGGAAATTGCTCCCAAGGATGAACCAGACTTGTGGAGGACTACAATTTTCTGAGGTCTTTGCTGATTTCTTTTGATTTTCCCATGATGTCAAGCAGAGGCACTGAGTTTGAAGGTAGGCCTTGAAATACATCCACAGGTACACCTCCAATTGACTAAAATGATGTCAATTAGCCTATCAGAAGCTTCTAAAGCCATTACATCATTTTCTGGAATGTTTCAAGCTGTTTAAAGGCTCAGTCAACTTAGTGTATGTAAACTTCTGACCCACTGGAACTGTGATACAGTGAATTATAAGTGAAATAATCTGTCTGTAAACAATTGTTGGAAAAATTACTTGTGTCATGCACAAAGTAGATGTCCTAACCGACTTGCCAAAACTACAGTTTGTTAACAAGACATTTGTGGAGTGGTTGAAAAACAAGTTTTAATAACTCCAACCTAAGTGTATGTAAACTTCCGACTTCAACTGTACATACATACATACATACATACATACATACATACATACATACATACATACATACATACATACATACACACACACACAAAAGTATGTGGACACGCCTTCAAATTAGTGGATTTGGCTATTTCAGCCCCACCCGTTGCTGACAGGTGTATAAAATCGAGCACACAGCCATGCAATCTCCATAGACAAACATTTTTAGTAGAATGGCCTTACTGAAGATATCAGTGACTTGGCACTGTCATGTCAACGTGGCACTGTCATGGGATGCCACCTTTCCAACAAGTCAGTTCGTCAAATTTCTGCCCTGCTAAAGCTGCGGCAGTCAACTGTGAGTGCTGTTATTGTGAAGTGGTAGGCCACACAAGCTCACAGAACGGGACCGCCGAGTGCTGAAGCGAGTAGCGCGTAAAAATCGTCTGTCCTCGGTTGCAACACTCACTATCGAGTTCCAAACTGCCTGCCTCTGAAAACGCAACGTCAGCACAAGCTTCATGAAATGGGTTTCCATGGCCGAGCAGCTGCACACAAGCCTAAGATCACCATGCGCAATGCCAAGCGTCGGCTGGAGTGGTGTAAAGCTCGCCGTCATTAGACTCTGGAGCAGTGGAAACATGTTCTCTGGAGTGATGAATCACGCTTCACCATCTGGCAGTCCGATGGACAAATTTGGGTTTGGCGTACTGTTTTTCATGGTTCGGGATAGGCCCCTTAGTTCCAGTGAAGGGAAATCTTAACGCTAAAGCATATAATGACATTCTAGATGATTCTGTGCTTCCAGCTTTGTGGCAACAGTTTGGGGAAGGCCCTTTCCTGTTTCAGCATGACAGTGCCCCGTGCACAAAGCGAGGTCCATACCGAAATGGTTTGTCGAGATCGGTGTGGAAGAACTTGACTGGCCTGCACATAGCCCTGCCCTCAACCCCATCGAACACCTTTGGGATGAATTGAAACGGCGACTGCGAGCCAGGCCTGATCGCCCAACATCAGTGCCCGACCTCACTAAAGCTCTTGTGGCTGAATGGAAGCAAGTCCCCACAGCAATGTTCCAACATCTAGTGTAAAGCCTTCCCAGAAGAGTGGATGCTGTTATAGAAGCAAAGGGGGGACCAACTCCATATTAATGCCCATGATTTTGGAATGAGATGTTCGACAAGGAAGTGTCCACATACTTTTGGTCATGTAGTGTATCTCATGCCACACTGTTTGGCAAACCCTTATGCTTGCTAGCTAGCTCATGTTAGATGAGAATAGCAAAAGTTAAATACTAGTTATCTAAAAAATTAAAACGTCAACTTACCCTTTTGCCCAAGACTTTAGTATTTTCCTAATGTTCTGAATTTTTGTGACGTTGCCAATTCTTGTTCCCGAATGTATTTCGTTATTTGGTCCTCAAAACTTGAACTGGAGATATGCCAGTTGGAGAATGCAGCGTTGCCCGCAACCTAATGATTGGTCCCGTAAGCGGGCCTTCTGACTTTGTGTCTGTGGTAACTAGTGACCACCCACCTGAAGTGAGCAAAACAGTTGACCACCTTTCTGAGCTGTGTCACCACAAATCTTTCTCAACCTAATGCTGCGTTGGGAACAACTGGGAACTCTCCGACTTTCGACTTCAGTGCAACTTGGTACTCGGAAAAAAAAAAAAAACGTTTCAATGCCCATTGCTGCACGTCACTTTTACTTCGCCGAATTGACGAGACTGACTTTTTTTCATAGAAACTAGTTTACCTGAAACACGTCTTTCTCCGGGAAGTGAAAGAGCGCAAATATAATAATCACGATCATGTGCAGTCAATCGCCCATACCCTACCTCATAGCCCTGTAGCCTATAATATAACATTGATTCATATTGACTAGGCTAATCAATATGAATCAGCGACAATGTAAGTAAGCCTAAAATGATCGACATTGAACGTTGAAATCAGTATTTTAATGACTTAACAATTCTGCGGATGTCTTACCCCCTAAATCACCTCTCTCTGCGATGGCCTAACTTTTACAAAACAATTTTCTACATCAAATTGTAAAAGAACGCTACAAACCTCAGAAACATTTTTCTTCGACCGATAGCGTCCATTTTTTCCTCTACTTCCTTATAAATGTACTTCCTATTTCAACACAGTGGGCGGGTTCACCACGTATAGGTTTATAGTATATATGTATGTAATGTAAAGTCTTCATACACTTAATGCAAGTAGTCAGCCCATAAATTCATATTTTATCTCGTAAAAGTGGGTTTTTATTCTTTTATTTCAGGATTTGATTTAGTGATGTTTTGCAGTGTTACCAAGGGAGGGCCCTGTGACAACACCCAGGTTTGGCAGAAGGACGCTAGACGGTCATATCTGTGTGGTAACATGATAGGATGAGTAACCAATGATATACAATGACTCTGCAAACCCCCCAAAATACCCATTGATGCAAAGAAACCCCTCTTTACCTGTTGCGCGATGGTGGAAATTGTATGTTACAGTACGTTTTGCTGATGATTGCATCCAAAACATTGACTCTTCGAGGGATGTGAGATGCCGCTGGCCGATCAGCAAGCTCCGGCTGAAAAGTGCCCTGTTGCCAAAAACCCGAGGATGGATAACACTTTGACGTGCACCCGAATGGCATGGGTTTGCCTTTCTAAAGTAGGTCTTAAATCCTCGCAAAGATCCTATAAGATTGGTTTTGGGAAACGATATCTGATGAGCCAATCTGTACTTTCTGCTAAAAAGTCCTACCTGTCTCTAAAAACGTGCTCTCTGTGAAATGCAGCTGTGCCAGATCTTCCAACAGAGCAGATCAGCCATCTCTCATTGGATTTCCATTATCTCAGTCTTTTATAGGATTTACACAATAGTTTCACTTTCACACGTACCTCTAATTTAACAAATGACTGTACTTTATATGGATTATTAACGTTACAAATGCACTGATGTGGTCAAATTATTTATAGCCTGTCAAGACATGTTGCATGAATTCACAATGTCAATATAATTACATAAAAAAATGTCATTATTACTCTCACAATTTCACACATTTTCAACATACAGTATATTTTGGGGCGGCAGGTCGCCTGGCGGGTAGGAGCGTTGGGCCAGTAACCGAAAGGTTGCTGGATCGAATCCCCAAACTGACCAGGTAAAAATCTGTCGTTCTGCCCCTGAACAGTTAACCCACTGTTCCCCGGGCGCCGATGACGTGGATGTCGATTAAGGCAGACCCAGCACCTCTCTGATTCAGAGGGGTTAAATACGGAAGACACATTTCAGTTGAATTCATTCATTCAGTTGTACAACCTACTATGTATCTCCCTTTCCCCATTCTACGCTTGACAAGCAGTTCCCTTATTCCACCACTTGGCACTGATCGTGGTCATGGGGCTGAACACTCTCAAACTAACATTTATATTGATAAATCTCACACTTTGCGTGGAAATGATCCCTTGCATGGTTTATGTACAGATTAGCGCCTATGTATGATGTAATGAATAGTAATAATAATCATTATTTTGAAAACAAGAATAATCTCAAAGTGCATAAAATAAACTAGAAAATAAAAGTTTAACAAACAACACATTAGTATTTTTGGGAGGTTTGTACCAGAATTGTATTTTAGAACACAACAGGACAAAAACAAAACTATGATAAGAGGGGAGAAAAATGTAAAGTAAATAAAACCATACCTGGTTTGTTGTTACTGATGGCCACCATGGATCACTTCCTCATTTACCCTAGCCACACCCCCCAATGGAGATGTCTCATTGTTACAGAGTAAATATCTACATATTATTCTGCTTTATTACTGTTTCATTCACATATCACCCCCCCCCCCCTGCTGCTCCCCCTGTGGGCATTCCCCAACGGACTCTTACCCTGCCCCCCACCACCACCAACAGACTCTTACCCTGCCCCCACCACCACCCAACGGACTCTTACCCTGCCCCCACCACCACCACCCAACAGACTCTTACCCTGCCCCCACCACCACCACCACCCCCACCACCACCCAACAGACTCTTACCCTGCCCCCACCACCACCCAACAGACTCTTACCTTACTGCCCCCCACCACCACGGACTCTTACCCTGCCCCACCACCCAACAGACTCTTACCCTGCCCCCCCCACCCCCACCACCACCACCCAACAGACTCTTACCCTGCCCCCCACACCACCCAACAGACTCTTACCCTGCCCCCCCACCACTCCACCACCCACCCAACAGACTCTTACCCTGCCCCCACCACCACCACTCTTACCCTGCCCAACCACCCTGAACGACTCTTACTGCCCCCCACCCAACGTACCACTGACGTCTGTACCCATGAAGTGCTTTGAAAGACCCTGCCCCATGGCCACAACAACAGACTCTAATCCCCCCCCACCACCCACTCAGACTGCATACCCTGCCCCCACCACCCACAGATGACTCTTACCCTGCCCCACACCCACACTGCCCCTGCCCCCCACCTGGACTCTTACCCTGCCCACCACCACCCAAATGACTCTTACCCTGCCCCCACCAACACCAACAGCCCTCTTAGCTCATCACTACCAGCCCCCTTACCCTGCCCCCACCACACCAACTGGACTCCTGGACTTGCCCCCACCACCACCCCCACAGACTCTTACCCTGCCCCCACCACCACCCAACAGACTCTTACCCTGCCCCCACCACCACCCAACGGCTCAGTCCCCTCCTGTACCTCTGTTCACCCATGACTGACTCTTACCCTGCCCCCCAACACCACCCAACAGACTCTTACCCTGCCCCACACACCAGTGGTAGGCCTGATACCCTGCCCCGACCCAACGACTCTTAGACAGCCCCCAGGAGGTCAGAGATCTGACTCTTACCCTGCCCCCACAACCACCCCTCAACGTGACTCTTACCCTGCCCCCCACCACCCACTACAGCCCCCAAACCACCCAACAGGACTGAGCCCCCCCCCACCACATCGACAGACTCTTACCCTGAACACCACCAGAGCTTCAGACTCTTACCCTGCCCCCACCACCACCCAACAGACTCTTACCCTGCCCCCACCACCACCCAACAGACTCTTACCCTACCCACCACACCCAACAGACTCTTACCCTGCCCCCACCACCAAAAGACAGACTCTTACCCTGCCCCCACACCACCCAAAAGACTCTACAGCTGCCCCCCACCACCACCAACAGACTCTTACATCACCCCCTGGTACCCAACAGACTCTTACCCTGCCCCCACCACCAACAGACTCTTACCCTGCCCCCCCCACACAACAGACTCTTACCCTGCCCCCACCACCAACAGACTCTTACCCTGCCCCCACCACCCAACAGAGGAAGGCCCTTACCCTGTCAAAGACTCCCCACCCCAACACTCTCTTACCCTGCCCCCCGCCACCCAAGCAGACTCTTACCCTGCCCCCACTACCCAACAGACTCTTACCCTGCCCCTACCCCCTCTTACCCTGCCCCATAAGACTCTTACCCTGCCCCCACCCCCAACAGCTAACCCTCATGGCTACCCAACAGACTATTTGCACTGCCCCCACCCCCCCCATCCTTTTTTACCCTGCCCCACTCCACCCAAGTATTTATGCATAGTCACATTAACTCTACCCACATGTACATTTTACCTCAACTACCTCAAATAGCCGGTGCCCAGAGCACTCTTACTCTGCAACCCTCTCCCCCTGTAATATATATCCTCCCTACTGTCACTTTATTTTACTGTGTATATAAAAATCCCTACTGTCACTTTCGCTTTACTTATGCCCTTTTTTAGTAGCAACACTTTTTTGTTGTTGTTTTATTGCTGTTACCAACAACTCTTACCCTAATTATGCACTGTTGGTTAAGGGCTGTAAGTAAGCATTTCACTGTAATGTCTGCACCTGTTGTATTCGGCGCATGTGACCAATACAAATCTGTCGATGTGCCCTGAGCAAGGCACTTAACCCTTGATTTGATTTGATTTGAACAGACTCTTACCCTGCCCCCACCACCCAACAGACTCTTACCCTGCCCCCCCACCACCCAACAGACTCTTACCCTGCCCCCACCACCACCCAACAGACTCTTATCCTGCCCCCACCACCCACAACAGACTCTTACCCTGCCCCCACCACCACCCAACAGACTCTTACCCTGCCCCCCCCCACCCACCCAAAGACTCTTACCCTGCCCCCACCACCCAACAGACTCTAGTACCCTGCCCCCCCACCACCCAACATTTCTCTTACCCTGCCCCCACCACCACCCAACAGACTCTTACCCTGCCCCCACCACCCAACAAGTCTTACCCTGCCCCCAAACCACCCACACAGACTCTTATATGCCCCACCACCCACAGACTCTTAGTCCTGCCCCCACCACCAGGTTGACTCTTACCCTGCCCCCACCCACCACCCAACAGACTCTTACCCTGCCCCCCCCCCACCACCAAAGACTCTTACCCCTGCCCCCACCACCCAACAGACTCTTACTTACCCTGTCCCCCCCACCCACCCAAGTCATTCTTACCCTGCCCCCAACACCACCCAACAGACTCTTACCCTGCCCCCACCACCCAACAGACTCTTACCCTGCCCCCACCACCACCCAACAGACTCTTACAATGCAGCCCCCCACCCCCCAACAGACTCTTACCCTGCCCTCATCTTACAATACATTATTATCATCTTTATCATGTTCTCAATGCGTATACAATACATGTGATTTGATTTGCGTTACAATTCACTGTTGGAGCCCAGAGCACAAGATTTTTGCGTCCCTCTCCATGTGACTAATAATGCTCATCTAATACATGTTTACGATGGGATTTTAAACATGTTTTCAAAATTGATTATTATAATAATATTATTATTATGCGTATACAATACATCATAACAATGCATATAAATACATGTTATTTTACAATGCTGTTACCATGACAATTGTCAATACAGTAATCATTACTTTTAAATGCTGTTAACAAATGTCAATGCGTATAATATTATTTGTGCTATAAAGGCGGTTGACTTTATTGCTTTTTTCCATATTGTTTAAACAACATTCTAAATCACAATACATTCCTTTTAATTGATACATGTTAACATGTATTTGACAGGGATACTGCACATCAATCAACATTTCTGTAAATGTGCCAGATTTAGCCATACAATACATGTTTACAATGTAGTATACAATACATGTGCTTACAGGTAGATATACATGTTTACATAGAAAACAATACAACGTTTACAATGCATTTACAATACATGTTTACATTGTGTATAGATGGGGGCTGATTGGTCCTTCAGCCACCACTATACAATACATTGGTACAATGGGTATAGGTTACATGCTCCTTATATGTCCTTCACCACTACAAGTCATTGGTAAACAATACATGAGAGGTTGCACAGCTCCTTATGTCTGTCAATGGTCAATGTGCTCTCACTGAGAAAACGGCTGATAGACTGAGGTGGTTGTATACAATACATATCCAGCCCAATCTCATAAACCTCTATCAGGCCAACACTGTACAATATATACATCATGCGTATAAAATACATTTCTGTGGTTTAAGTTGAATGCCAAATGTCTCAGAGCCATTTTCCGGCACACATTTACAGTGAGTATGCAAATACAGTAAGTAAATTCCAATAACATCACAATACATGCTTTACAATGCGTATACAATACATGCTTACAATGCGTATACAATGAAATTTAAAATCTAAAGTTTAAAATACACAGACATCAGGTAGGTAGGTGTGTTGGTGTGAGAGAGAGACAGAGTTGTATCAACATGTTCTGCTAGATAGGGGTCCATACCTAGGTACCTAGTGGAGGACTAACTGACCCTCCTGCTAGATAGGGGTCCAGCTAGGTACCTAGTGGAGGACTAACTGACCCTCCTGCTAGATAGGGGTCCAGCTAGGTACCTAGTGGAGGACTAACTGACCCTCCTGCTAGATAGGGGTCCAGCTAGGTACCTAGTGGAGGACTAACTGACCCTCCTGCTAGATAGGGGTCCAGTTAGGTACCTAGTGGAGGACTAACTGACCCTCCTGCTAGATAGGGGTCCAGCTAGGTACCTAGTGAAGGACTAACTGACCCTCCTGCTAGATAGGGGTCCAGCTAGGTACCTAGTGGAGGACTAACTGACCCTCCTGCTAGATAGGGGTCCAGCTAGGTACCTAGTGGAGGACTAACTGACCCTCCTGCTAGATAGGGGTCCAGCCTAGGTACCTAGTGGAGGACTAACTGACCCTCCTGCTAGATAGGGGTCCAGCTAGGTACCTAGTGGAGGACTAACTGACCCTCCTGCTAGATAGGGGTCCAGCTAGGTACCTAGTGGAGGACTAACTGACCCTCCTGCTAGATAGAAGGTCCACACCTCCAGGAGGCTGCAGAAGGAGAGAGGCTGTGTGGCTGGACCTTTGGTTAGTTTATTGCTATTATAGTGGTCATGTTTGACATTTGACATTTTCGGGAGCCTGAATTAAAGCAACAGACAACAACCCATGTGGAGGACCCTGGCTGTCCTATTCTGCCTGGTCCATCCCCACACCCAGGGGTTGGCTACACTGTAGTTCTGAAGCTGTGTACAAAGACAGAGAGTCCATCTTGGAAGACTAGGTTTATCATCCTGCTAGAACATGACTCAGGTACCTTTTCTCAACTAATGTCGATGATCCTGCGTGCCTTCTCTGCCCTCTCTAGGTATCCCCTTTGTGAGGACATAACCTCCCTTCCTGCTAGATAGGGGAGTGAGTTAGGTACCTAGTGGATCTAAGGAAGGTCCTGCTAGATGTCAATGTGGTGGTAGTGTCTTTGTCTAGCCAGCTTCATGCTGATAGGGGTGGCTTGACGAGGTGAAGAAGTGTCTTTGTCTAGCCAGCTTCATGCTGTAGCACTGGCTCCAGCGAGGTGAAGAAGTGTCTTTGACTAGCTGCATTATGCTGCTAGATAGGGCTTCACGAGGTGAAGAAGTGTCTTTGTCTAGCCAGCTTCATGCTGTAGCACTGGTACTTGACGAGGAGGAAGAAGTGTCTTTGTCTAGCCAGCTTCCATGCTGTAGCACTGGCTTGACGAGGTGAAGAAGTGTCTTTGACTAGCCAGCTTCATGCCGTAGCACTGGCTTGACGAGGTGACTAACTGTCTTTCCTGTCTAGCCAGGGGTCATGCTGTAGGTACTGGCTTGACGAGGTGAAGAAGTGTCTTGCTAGAGCCAGCTCCATGCTAGGTACACTGTGGAGGACGAGGTGAAGAAGTGTCTTTAGTCCAGCTAGGTTCATGCTGTAGGACTATTCTGATCCTCCTGAAGAAGTGTCTTAGTCCACAGACTAGGGAGACAGGCCTCAGCGTCTTCAGATTAGGTGAAGAAGTGTCTTAGTCCACAGACTAGGAGACAGGCCTCCGTCTTCAGATAGGGGAAGCTAGTGTCTTAGTGGACAGACTAGGAGACAGGCCTCCTGCGGCTAGAGATTAGGTGAAGTAGTACCTTAGTCCACAGACTACTAGACAGACCTCAGCGCTTCAGATTAGGTGAAGTCCAGCTTAGTCCCACAGAGTGGAGGACAGGCCTCAGCGTCTTCAGATTAGGTGAAGTAGTGTCTAGTGGAGGACAGACCCTAGGAGACAGGCCTCAGCTAGGTCTTCAGATTAGGTGAAGTAGTGTCTTAGTCCACAGAAGTGGAGGAGACAGGCCTCAGCGGCTAGATAGGGATCCAGATAGAGGTGGAGAAGTGAACTAGTCCACAGAGTAGGAGACAGGCATCAGCGTCTTCAGATTAGGTGAAGAAGTGTCTTAGTCCACAGTTACTAGGAGACAGGGAGTGAGCATCTTCAGATCAGGTGAAGAAGTTCTTAGTCCACAGAGGAGACAGGCCTCAGCGTCTTCAGACAGGTTCTATAAGAAAGAGGATGGAGGAGAAGGAAGAGAGAGATCAGAAAGTATGGAGGAGAAGGGAAGAGAGAGATCAGAAAGTATGGAGGAGAAGGAGGAGTTCCACCTGAGATAATGATGTGATGATGGTCCTATGATGTAACTACAATAAGATAACAGTCATTTATTACAGACAGAAACACAAAAACATGCTTCCATTCTGGAAAACAGTTCCTCTTGATCTGGGTAGCTGTGTTTTTATTTGACCTATATTTTAATCATTACACATATTCAAGGGAGGGAGCAAAGAAAACTGTCTTACCTAGATTCACTCAAGTCCTTAACAAGATGGTTTTCATGTTCAACGAGAGCTTTGAGACAAGCTCCCGTCACTTCTGGTCCTTTGGGGATGACTGCTTTCAGTAGTTTTCTCATTCGGTCCTGTTCAGTTGTTTCAGCTGTTATTCTGGAGTGCTCTTCTTCACCAATCATGTTCTTTGACCACAGATCATCTGCTATTGGCATTGAGTTTTTGGTTCGCTGAATTAGTTTAGCCCAGTGTTTCTTCAGAAACTCCTCAGCAGGAATGTCAGGGACTGTTAATGCTGAAGGGGGGGCAATTAAATTAATATGGCTTTAGGGTTAACAGCAGCTGTTTCTACATCTTCCAGTCTCTCCAGTTATCATTCCTCTGATAGTCATTTATTGTATAGAGCCGACTCCAGGGTTGTGGTCAATTCCAATTAAAGTCAGTCAATTTAAAATAGAAAATTGAAATAATAATTATTCCTGTTAGGTTTATTGAGAAGTCATTGAAAATAGATTATTAATGTTTTATCAACAATCTACTCAGAATCCTCTAATGTCAAAGTGGGCCTGTCCCCCATACATTCAACATCTGGAAGGTCCCTCAGTCAAGTAATCTATTTCAAGTCACAGATTCAAATATATACAAAGACCAGGGATCTTTTAGAAAGCCTCATAAAGAAGGGCAGTGATTGGGGCATGGGTAACAATAACAAATCACACAAGTTGAATCTCTCTTTAAGCACCAGGCAAGTTACATAATTATCCTGTGGGTGATGTATTCAAACCACCCAGACACATCAAAGATACAGTCGTCCTTCTGAACTGAGACTGCAGGACAGGAAGGAAACTGCTTAATGATGTCACCATGAGGCATTGGTGATTTTCAGAAAACCCTTAACGAGTTCAATGTCTGTGATGGTTACAAATTTTAAATGGATTAACAACATTGTAGTGACTCCACAATAATGACTTAAATGACAGATAATGAACAGAAGCGAAAACAAAATATACAGAAAATGTTTAAAATTAAAATTCCAAAACAGAAATACCTTATTATCGAAATAAGTATTCAGACCCTTTGCTATGAGACTTGAAATTGAGCTCAGGTATATCCTGTTTCCATTGATCATCCTTGAGATGTTTGAACAACTTGATTGGAGTCCACCTGTGGTACATTTAATTGATTGGACATGTTTGGAAGGCACACACCTGTCTATATAAGGTCCCACAGTTGACAGTGCATGTCAGAGCAAAATCCAAGCCATGAGGTCGAAGGAATTGTCCGTAGAGCCCGAGACAGGATTGTGTCCGAGGCCCAGATCTGGGGAAGGGTACCGAAAAAGTTATGCAGCATTGAAGGTATCCAAGAACACAGTGGCCTCCATCATTCTTAAATGGAAGAAGTTTAGACCCACCCAAACTCTTCCTAGAGCTGGCCGCCCGGCCAAACTGAGCAATCATGCGAGAGAAGGCCTTGGTCAGGGAGGTGACCAAGAACCCGATGGTCACTCTGACAGATCTCCAGAGTTCCTCTGTGGAGATGGGAGAACCTTCCAGAAGGACAACCATCTCTGCATCACTCCACCAATCAGGCCTTTATGGTAGAGTGGCCAGACGGAAGCCACTCCTTAGTAAAAGGCACATGACAGCCCGCTTTGAGTTTTGCCAAAAGGCACCAAAGGACTCTCAGACCATGAGAAACAAGATTCTCTGGTCTGATGAAACCAAGATTGAACTCTTTGGCCTGAATGCCAAGCGTCACATCTGGAAGAACCCTGGCACCATCCCTACGGTGAAGCATGGTGGTGGCAGCATCATGCTGGGGGGATGTTTTTCAGCGGCAGGGACTGGGAGACTAGTCAGGATCGAGGGAAAGATGAACTCAGCAAAGTACAGAGAGATCCTTGATGAAATCCTGCTCCAGAGCGCTCAGGACCTCAGACTGGGGCGAAGGTTCACCTTCCAACAGGACAACGACCCTAAGCACACAGACAAGACAACGCAGGAGTGGCTTCGGGACAAGTCTCTGAATGTCCTTGAGTGGCCCAGCCAGAGCCCGGACTTGAACCTGATCGAACATCTCTGGAGAGACCTGAAAATAGCTGTGCAGCAACGCTCCCCATCCAACCTGACAGAGCTTGAGAGGATCTGCAGAGAAGAATGGGAGAAACTCCCCAAATACAGGTGTGCCAAGCTTGTAGTGTCATACCCAAGAAGAATCGAGGCTGTAATCGCTGCCAAAGGTGCTTCCAGAAAGTACTGAGTAAAGGGTCTGAATACTTATGTAAATGTGATATTTCAGGTTTTTTTAAATATATATTTTTGCAACAATGTCTTAACCTGTTTTGGGGTATTTTGTGTATTTTGATGAGGGGGGGGGAACAATTTAATCCATTTTATAATACGGCTGTAACGTAACAAAATGTGGAAAAATTCAAGGGGTCTGAATACTTTCTGAATGCACTGTAACTCTCATGTTAACTTACTTGTTGAATGGGTGGCAGTGATGTATTCATCTGAAAGATAAACAAAATGAGGTTATATCACTCTAAATAGCATCTGTTACAAAAGTACAAAGTTATGATTGACATATGCTCCTACCTTGTGATACCACTTCTTTCCATGCAATCCTCTCATCATCACCGAATAACTCCATCTCAATGTCAACCCCTGTCATTTTCACAACCGCCCTGAAAAAGCTTGGTGTGGAGTCTCTATGTATGAGATGAATCTTCTGGAGAGAGATGGAGAGAGCGAGAGAGAGATTGCTTGCAATGTAAACATATGTTTCCCATGCCAATAAAGCCATTTGAATTGAGAGCCATCGAGCGACAGAGAGCAATGGATAGAAATGTGACTTAAATGTCAGATTCATGTTCTTAGTCTACTAAAACTGTACCTGTGGATTGATGTAGGTAGAACAGGGAATGTTCAGTCTGAAGTAACTATTCAGTTTGAAGGCCTGCTCTGGTCTTGAGATGAGAACCCTTGAAGACCCTTGAGACTTTTCCTGTTGTTCCACAGCCTGCGAAACGAGGCATGGAATACACAGCCAGTCAATGTATAGTCTTATTCAAACATTATTCAGAAAACTAGCAACAAACTATTATCTTCATGTTATGAGTGTCAACATAAACCGTACCACTGCTTAGTTAAGGTCACCTCTAAAAGAATGGTACCTCACCTGTATTTGGCTGGGGTTACTGGGGAACAGGTATAGGCGTGGAATTAGTGTTTGCTTTTTCACTGACAGATAGAGCATCAGCTCACAGTGGACATCTATGTTCCGCTTAAAGATATAGCTCAGTATAACAGAGATAACTGAGAACTTGGGATGGAGAATCTTAGCATGGAATCTGGTGACCTCATGCACTTCCTCAACAGACACTCCATGTTCCTCTACATGAAGAATCTTCATCTCATTCCTCAGGGAAGGGTTGGTCCCTGAACAACACAATAAAAAGGAGACAAAGAAAGACAAATATTGTATTATTCATCCAACTAAAACACAAAGAATATGCAGTATCAGATCACAGTAAACAAAACTCCAGAATAGTTCATTCATTCATTCAGGAAGTGAAACTCAGTTACATGGAAATGTCTTTTCTGAATACTATGTCTATATGGTTTTACCTAAACAGACAAAGTGTGGCAGATGAAACTTCCTCCAGTTCACCTAACTCCATAGTGATGTCCAGCAATGGACCACCTTTGTCCGTACTGCATGTCTTTCAGAAGTTGACTGTAGGGTACCCAGTTCCTGAAGTGATACTTCAGAATGACATCTCTCTCACACACCCAGCGGAGCCCAGACACTGTGCACTCATACGCCCTTTGGGTGTCCTGTGCCTGAGGGCAACAACAAGATATGGTAGAGAGGGTCAATCGTCAAATGGAGAGGTTGGATTAGAAGCCTATTCCCAAAGGTAATGGGGAAATACACTAGCAAGTGGAATGAAATGTTAAAAGTAGTTATTTTACCTGAACATTGTCACTCCCTGGACAGTGGAAGTCAAGGGTTCAATCTGAAGCCACTGTGTGGAGTCCTGAACAAGGACAAGCATGTCAGTTATACATATGGGGCCAGTTTCCTGGACACAGATTGAGTCTAGTGCTGGACTTAAAGCATGATCAATGGAAGTTTCAATAGAAAGTTATTTAAGGTCCAAGACTAGGCTTAATCTGTGTCCGGGAAACTGGGCCATTAACCAAAGTAACTAATCTAATGTATTTATTCAATGTTACATGGAATGCTGGTGATTGATCCAATTAAACTGTCTAATGACAAAATATGACAACAGCTAAAATCCTGCATTCCTACAAGCAGAACACAGGACTGTCTATATCCCAGTATGAATGGTTGGTCAGTACACACCTGGCTTTCAGACTGTGTTTATATTACTAAAGCAGAACACAGGACTGTCTATATCCCAGTATGAATGGTTGGTCAGTACACACCTGGCTTTCAGACTGTGTTTATATACTAAAGCAGAACACAGGACTGTCTATATCCCAGTATGAATGGTTGGTCAGTACACACCTGGCTTTCAGACTGTGTTTATATTACTAAAGCAGAACACAGGACTGTCTATATCCCAGTATGAATGGTTGGTCAGTACACACCTGGCTTTCAGACTGTGCCTGACTCCTGAAGGTATGTAAAAGTGAGAATTGACATTATGACTTACCTCAACATGGTCACAAGTCTTACAGCTCTGAGGAATCCCTGAAGTCAAAAGTAGTTGTTATTTAAAACGGACAATCTCATGTAATAACTAATTAATAATTATTAAAAGACTTGTAATAAAAATCTATGTAAGTGAGCAACAGTCTCAGCATGTACAGTCTTATTAGCAATAATCTGACATTAGTGTTATATTAATGAATGTTTGTGGAAGCAGGAAACAACATGGTTCTGGTCCATGTTTTGGAGATGTTGGGGGCCTGATTTCTGGTAGATCCCAGGATGAGAGCTTAAAGGTAGAGTCAGCTAAATGATGTTGTACGAGCAGCACCGCAGATATTGTGATGAGCAAGATGCCTGACTTCTCTCTCACACAGTATCTGCCCATGTGCACGGGTTCTCTTCACTCTCTTACAGCGTGGTAGCCACGGGACCAAAACAGAGAAGTTTAGCATCGCGCTCCAACGCCCTTAGTTGTTGTAGAAATTGACCCACTATGATGTTTACTTTGTGCATCTACATCATATTGCTGACTCTACCTTTAAGTTTGTTTTGACCAAATAGATCATGATTGTGTTCCTTGCCTGGGACTCAAGAACGCTTTAATCGTATTTTGATTTTAAAACAATTATCAGTTAACACTCACATATCTGGTCTCTGGTGTTCTCAGGTCCAGGCTTGATACAACACTCTCCACCATGGTCTCTGCTGTTGGGAAAGCAGATGGATAGACTGTGATTAAACTAAATACAACTTATAAAGGCTTTATATAGCATACATACAGTCTTCATAAGCAATACAAAGGGTGTATAAAGGGTGACAGAACCACTCCCTATGTAGGGTGCATTGCCTAAATGTGACATAACACTATGTCAACTTCCATGAAGTCAATACTGATGGTGACATTACAGGTGACATTGCTTATCTTGATGAAAGCCCCTAGAGACGTGAAGTCACCAGGTATCAATTTGTATCATGTTAAATATCAGCCACTATCGAGAGCAACCGTCAGTAAAACCCACATACATTAATAACTGTCACTTTAGTGTTCGTTTTCTTCAATTTGTAGCTTACATTTAGCATCATTCCATTCTGTTTCCCTTTCTTTCCTCTGTCACGTCAGTTGTTCCTGAGGGTCGTTAGCATTAGGCTAACGTTGTGCAAGAATTTAGGACATGTAGCCTGTTTGAATCATTATGGAACTCAGACCACACGTAGCAGGTTAAACCTGTAGCCTGGTTCACGGTTCACGACGACTGAACCGGTTTTCATACAGTTCCATGATTAGTGAGAATTAGGGTAAATGTATAGGACCCCCCTATTCTTTATAAGGGTAAAGTCTGAATAGAAACTATGAGCAGTGCGTAGGAAAGGCGTAATTTCATAAATTGGAATAGTGCCCTTAGTGAATACACCCATGCACTGCTTGACTTCACATGAGGTGCCAACAGTTTATCTCGTCCGTTGCACCCGGGCTTGTATTCAGGTGTGCCGACAACGATGCGGAACATTACGCAACAGTGCGCTGGCCAAGTTATATGAAGCGTACAGCACTGAGCAAAACGGACCACAGCCTTTCTGATCGGTGTCGCCAGAAAGCATTTTCAACTTGAACTTTGATTTATCCCAACATTTAAATAGTTTCTATGTCTATTGTTGCACGTCATTTTTACTTGACTGACTTGTCGAAACAGACTATTTTCTTTAGTGACAGCTTTACATAATTCCGATGCACGTCTTTCTAACGCAGTTTCGACATGCGGATAATAATCACGATAATGTGATGTCAATCGCCTTTACCATTAATACCCTACCTCATAGCCCTGTAGCCTATAACATCACATCACATTGGATCATATTGATTAGGCTAAGCAATATGAATCAACACCAATGTACAGTAAAATTATCATTCTTGAAAGTTGAAATCAGTATTGTATTAACTTTACATTTCTGTAGATGTCTTACCCCTAAATCATCTGTCTCTCTATGATAGCCTAACTTCTCCAGAACACTTTTCTACATTAAATTGTAAAAGAAAGCTACAAACCTCAGATGTTTTTGTCTTCTACCTGTAAGGTCCATTTCTTCCTCTACTTCCTGATACTACCTATGTTGGGACATGAGGTGGAGGGAGGGGAGAGGTAGAGGGAGGGAGGGAGGAGAGAGGGAGAGGTGGGGGGAGAGAGGGAGAGGTGGAGTGAGGGAGGAGAGGTGGAGAGAAGGAGGGGTGGAGAGAGGGAGGAGAGAGGGAGGGGGGAGGAGAGAGGGAGAGGTGGAGAGAGAGGGAGGGAGGAGAGAGAGGGAGAGGTGGAGGGAGAGAGGGAGAGGGGGAGGGAGAGAGGGAGAGGTGGAGGGAGAGAGGGAGAGGTGGAGGGAGAGAGGGAGAGGTGGAGGGAGAGAGGGAGAGGTGGGTGGAGGAGAGAGGGAGAGAGGGAGAGAGGGAGAGGTGGAGATTGAGCATAATGCAATATCAAAAGTAGTGCACTATATAGGGAAAAGGGTGTCATTTGAGAGTACGTACTCTATACACTGTGTAGTAACATAGGACCTTAGAGCTTATTGACATAGGATCTGTCTCTCTCTCTAACACACACACACAGAGACACACACACACACACACACACACAGACACACACACACACACACACACACACAGACACACACACACACACACACACCTTAACAGAGGTGACTACACTGCATTTACAACTTGCGGTAACTCTCTGTGGTTCTAAATCAATAGTTGTTTAGTGATCGGAAACATTAACTTGCTTGACCATGATGTAGGTCATGTAACTGTCTGTTACATAGAATATGCTTTGTGGACTTAACCGGACAGAAGTTGCTCTCTGGTTTTGTGATAAAACAAAGGTGTGGTTGAATTTATTCTCCCACTGTGTCTTCTTATTGTCTCGACCTTTAGGCCTAAAGCCTATATCAGGGTCACAAGGCATATGAATTAACAGGTTATAGAGCAAAAACATTATTACAACACATAGATTGTATTGTATTTTTCTGTCTTCCCCAGTGATTTTACGCACGCACCTCTACTGGTGTGACCTCATAATAGGCGTGGATGCAATTTGGACCCCCAAGCTTTAGGCTTCTGTAGGACTGAACCTGCCGAGTTGATGTATGAGCTTCGGAATGTTTTAATTATAGGCTATGCCCAGGCTTTTCTCCGTTTATTTTACAAGTTGTATCATGTTAAATATCAGCCACTATCGAGAGCCACCGTCAGTAAAACCCACATACATTTATAACTGTCACTTTAGTGTTCGTTTTCTTCAATTTGTAGCTTACATTTAGCATCATTCCATTCTGTTTCCCTTTCTTTCCTCTGTCACGTCAGTTGTTCCTGAGGGTCGTTAGCATTAGGCTAACGTTGTGCAAGAATTTAGGACATGTAGCCTGTTTGAATCATTATGGAACTCAGACCACACGTAGCAGGTTAAACCTGTAGCCTGGTTCACGGTTCACGACGACTGAACCGGTTTCATACAGTTCCATGATTAGTGAGAATTAGGGTAAATGTATAGGACCCCCCTATTCTTAATAAGGTAAAGTCTGAATAGAAACTATGAGCAGTGCGTAGGAAAGGCGTAATTTCATAAGTTGGAATAGTGCCCTTAGTGAATACACCCATGCACTGCTTGACTTCACATGAGGTGCCAACAGTTTATCTCGTCCGATGCACCCGGGCTTGTATTCAGGTGTGCCGACAACGATGCGGAACATTACGCAACAGTGCGCTGGCCAAGTTATATGAAGCGTACAGCACTGAGCAAAACGGACCACAGCCTTTCTGATCGGTGTCGCCAGAAAGCATTTTCAACTTGAACTTTGATTTATCCCAACATTTAATTAGTTTCTATGTCTATTGTTGCGCGTCATTTTTACTTGACTGACTTGTCGAAACAGACTATTTTCTTTAGTGACATCTTTACATAATTCCGATGCACGTCTTCTAACGCAGTTTCGACATGTGGATAATAATCACGATTATGTGATGTCAATCGCCTTTACCAATAATACCCTACCTCATAGCCCTGTAGCCTATAACATCACATCACATTGGATCATATTGATTAGGATAAGCAATATGAATCAACACACCAATGTACAGTAAAATTAGCATTCTTGAAAGTTGAAATCATTATTGTATTAACTTTACATTTCTGTAGATGTCTTACCCCTAAAATCATCTGTCTCTCTATGATAGCCTAACTTATCCAGAACACTTTTCTACATTATATTGTAAAAGAAAGCTACAAACCTCCGATGTTTTTTGTCTTCTACCCATAACGTCCATTTCTTCCTCTACTTCCTTATACATGGACTTCCTGTGTTGGGACATTTACAACACCTCGCCTTAAGAGGGTGACGTCACTACATTTACAACACCTCGCCTTAACAGAGGTGACGTCACTACATTTACAACACCTCGCCTTAACAGAGGTGACGTCACTACATTTACAAACACCTCACCTTAACAGACTGACTACACTACATTTATCCTGTGGTATATATTTAGAATATTTTACAATAAAGATATGCTGTGGTATATATTTATAATATATTTTCCGTATTGACTGACCTTCATGTCTTAAAGTAATGAAATGGGGGCATTAATTCATGTTCACATTTACAACATAACATACATAGACATTACATCATTACGACCTTCAGGAAATAATGTCTGGAGGGTGAAAATCCAAAAACATTCTCTTTTGCTCAGAGTTATTTATATCACCTCCACTGTCTGATATTTTAACTTTCTCTATGCCACAAAATCTAAAAAGGTAGAAATGTCATGTTTTAGGAAAGAAAGAAAGAAAGAAAGACACAGACAGACAGACAGACAGACAGACAGACAGACACACACTCACCTTCCCGCTAACTTTAGACCATGCGTATTCACAGTTTCTAGTGGTTGAAGTATTGCGTATAAGTAGATTAGTACATTTACATTTACGTCATTTAGCAGACGCTCTTATCCAGAGCGACTTACAAATTGGTGCATTAGTATTTTGTGTAAATGTGGGATATGATGGACACGCTAATTCATAACAATAAAAAGGTTAATAACAAGATGCCGTTAGAGAGAAGAGAGAAAATGTATTTCGTTTATCTATGCGTTTTAAAATAATTAGAAATAGACATCTATTTCCTAGGCTATTATTTATTTCGTTTCCATGATCATTGCATAATAAATTCCTCACCTTTTCTGTGATGGTTTCATACTCACGTGGTAGCATATAGACCTACAACAAGGTTACTGTTCCAACCATCTCTCGTTTAATTGGACCCACTTCACAGCAGTAAATAGATCAGCTATTCCAAGTATTTTGCTCTATAATACCAGGGGTCTCATTTATAAACGTTGCCTACACACAAAATATACCACAAAACATGCATGTGCCACTTTTCACGCAAATGTTTTCATTTATAAAAACTGAACTTGATTTTCTACTATTTGCTAATCCTCCTGCAACCTTTAGACCATGCGTGCGCACAGTTTCTAGTGGTTGAAGTCTTGCACATCAAGAAGGCAAAAGTAGCTTTGTGCAAAAGAAAAATATATGACGAGACTCTTATTCAGAACAAAACAACCGGTAGGCCTAGCTAAATATAATAACAAGATGCAATCATTTGCTGCTAGTGAAAATCCATTTATCTTTACATTCTAAAATAATTAGAAATAGGCATACATTTCCTGTCATTTCAGAATAAAGCCTATACTCGCCAAATATCCTATAGGCCTATAACAAGTTCGGATTGGCTACCATTCGTCCCATCTCTCATTTAATAGGACCCACTTCACAGTAGTAAATAGATCAGCTACAGTATTTCCAGCAGCCTATTTTGCTCTATGCGATCCGATCCGAAGCGCAGTTTAACGTTAGAACAGACGTTTCACCTTTTCCATTGACGTTTGTAGGCTACGTCTGAATGATGTAATGTGACATTTCTTGCGTAGAAAAGACAGACAGCTGATCTTTTGTATTGAAGTGTGTAGGCTACCAATAAACTCTAGTTTATTTTTATTTTATCGAGTAGACAATGTTTCAGAATTTGTGGGCAGGGAAGCATATTTAGTTTCGGGAAAAAAGTGAATGCAAAACATTACTGCATTCAAACGATCTGTTTACAGGTCCACAACAATTTTGCAAGTGTTTTTTGTCTTTCAGAAACGGTCAGATAGACCTACAGCAAATGTCACTGTAAAATAAAACATTCTGCCAACACCTCCAAAGACATTTGATCAAGTTCGCCATGGATATTTCCTTTAGATATACTGTCTGGGCCTAATTCCAATCCTTCCAAAGTATCCAGAAAATAAGGGCGTTATTGTCACCGTAAAAGATGAATGATGGCGTATCTCAGGTGGAGTTATAATGCTGGTTCACGCAGGCACCGTTTTACAACAGGTCTGATTTATAAATGGAAACATGAATGTGCATGCACATTTATCAATTTATAAATATTGTGTAGAATCTATCTTAAAATACAACTTATAAACTCAATTTTGTTGGTATGCATAGAAAAAGTGTGATGTATCAACCAATCCTATGACGCAAACGTAGGAGGTCGCCATTGATAAATACCAGTTGTTCTCAGCCTCAGTTCTTGTGTATTACTTTGGCTATTTAGCATTTAGAAACGCCCCTAATTAACCAGATATGGTCAAAATCATCCATTTAAAGCCCGTGGGGAATGTACAAAGCCTTACAATGAAATGAAACAACAAAAGCTACGAAAAAACTTTTCCTAGACTGAAATAGAGGTGCTAGTGTCAGATATTTAATACAACCAAAAGGTTCTGCTGAATGAACAAGTCGTGCTTTCCACCTGGCCACCACATTCAGTAGCGTCTTTTGCACATAACATCACCTATCACCTGCTCATTAAGAGTAGAAGCCTTCTCTGTTCACATAGCCTAGTTGAACTCGTTTTGGGATGGTGCTTTTATGGCGATGTGGGGGCCGTCTATTTCTCCGTTCGTATTTGGGAACCCATTGATGGCAAAAAAAAAACGCTCTTAACCTGTTGCGCGATGGTGGGAAATTGTATGTTACAGTACGTTTTGCTGATGATTGCATCCAAAACATTGACTCATCGAGGGATGTGAGATGCCGCTGGCCGATCAGCAAGCTCCGGCTGAAAAGTGCCCGTTGCCAAAAACCCGAGGATGGATAACACTTTGACGTGCACCCGAATGGCATGGGTTTGCCTTTCTAAAGTAGGTCTTACATCCTCTCAAAGATCCTATAAGATTGGTTTTGGGAAACGATATCTGATGAGCCAATCTGTACTTTCTGCTAAAAAGTCCCACCTGTCTCTAAAAACGTGCTCTCTGTGAAATGCAGCGGTGCCAGATCTTCCAACAGAGCAGATCAGCCATCTCTCATTGGATTTCCATTATCTCAGTCTTTTATAGGATTTACACAATAGTTTCACTTTCACACGTACCTCTAATTTAACAAATTACTGTACTTTATATGGATTATTATCGTAACAAATGCACTGATCAAAAAAATAAAGGGAACACTTAAACAACATAATGTAACTCCAAGTCAATCACACTTCTGTGATATCAAACTGTCCACTTAGGAAGCAATACTGATTGACAATACATTTCACATGCTGTTGTGCAAATGGAATAGAGAACAGGTGGAAATTATAGGCAATTAGCAAGACACCCCCAATAAAGGACTGGTTTTGCAGGTGGTGACCACAGACCACTTCTCAGTTCCTATGCTTCCTGGCTGATGTTTGGGTCACTTTTGAATGCTGGCGGTGTTTTCACTCTAGTGGTAGCATGAGACGAAGTCTACAACCCACACAAGTGGCTCAGGTAGTGCAGCTCATCCAGGATGGCACATCAATGCGAGCTGTGGCAAGAAGGTTTGCTGTGTCTGTCAGCGTAGTGTCCAGAGCATGGAGGCGCTACCAGGAGACAGGCCAGTACATCAGGAGACGTGTGGAGGAGGCCGTAGGAGGGCAACAACCCAGCAGCAGGACTGCTACCTCCGCCTTTGTGCAAGGAGGAGCAGAGGAGCACTGCCAGAGCCCTGCAAAATGACCTCCAGCAGGCCACAAATGTGCATGTGTCTGCTCAAATGGTCAGAAACAGACTCCATGAGGGTGATATGAGGGCCCGACGTCCACAGGTGGGGGTTGTGCTTACAGCCCAACACCGTGCAGGACGTTTGCATTTGCCAGAGAACACCAAGATTGGCAAATTCGCCACTGGCGCCCTGTGCTCTTCACAGATGAAAGCAGGTTCACACTGAGCACGTGACAGACGTGACAGAGTCTGGAGACGCCGTGGAGAACATTCTGCTGCCTGCAACATCCTCCAGCATGACCAGTTTGGCGGTGGGGTCAGTCATGGTATATGGGGTGGCATTTCTTTGGGGGGCCGCACAGCCCTCCATGTGCTCGCCAGAGGTAGCCTGACTGCCATTAGGTACGAGATGAGATCCTCAGACCCCTTGTGAGACCATATGCTGGTGCGGTTGGCCCTGGGTTCCTCCTAATGCAAGACAATGCTAGACCTCATGTGGCTGGAGTGTGTCAGCAGTTCCTGCAAGAGGAAGGCATTGATGCTATGGACTGGCCCGCCCGTTCCCCAGACCTGAATCCAATTGAGCACATCTGGGACATCATGTCTCGCTCCATCCACCAACGCCACGTTGCACCACAGACTGTCCAGGAGTTGGCGGATGCTTTAGTCCAGGTCTGGGAGGAGAACCCTCAGGAGACCATCCGCCACCTC
>CM072220.1:7235952-7258701 GCA_036851935.1 Coregonus suidteri
TGGTGGGGAAAAAAACTCCACCAGTTTTATTATGAATCATTTACAAAGTTTATAAAAATTTTTAAACATTTTTTCCCAAAAAAATAAGGTTCTTTTTTTATAAATTAGTAATATTGAGTTGAAAAATATTTGTTTTTTAAATATTGGTTGTGGGTTTCTGATGGTTTAAACTGAAATTGAAACCCCAACTTTCTATGGCCTTTTTTTAAAAATAGCAAATTTTTTTGGAGATGTTTTCTTTTAAAAATAACCAAAAGGAGAGGTTGTAATCTGAAAAAGGGGGAAAAAAAGGCCATTTTTGAACACGGGGTGCCCAAAATTTTTATAATCTGGCAAAAGAAAAACCAGTTGGGGTTTAAAATTTAATTTTGTATGCCGAACCCTTTTTAGGGGAAAAGGTTTCTAATGCTTTCATTTTTAATCATTTTCTGCCCCCAAAAATTCATATTCATATATAAATAGGCCTGAAAAATTTTTGTTGATTTCCCTTTCCCAAAAAAAAATGGAATTTTTTGTCTGTAATACAAAATAAAAAAAAAGGGGCTAGGTGTACCCAATTTTTGGTTTCCCCAAACTATGTGAAATAAAATTAGCAAAATGGTGTGTTATGAAAGGGTTTATCATTTTATCATACAGAAATTTAAATGTTTTTTTTTTACAAACCACTTTTTGTTTCGGTTTTAAAAATCAAAGTAGAAAAAAATCATGGGGGAAACCAAAAACGGTTTTAAGTGAATAAAAAAATTAAGGGGCCGTTGGAAATTAATGATGGTCAAAGTTTTTAAAAAAAAAAATGAGAAGAAAATCATATAAAGGGGGTTTTTTGTGAGCATTGTTTGTGAAAGGAAAATTATTTTATTGAAAGGATTTCTAGATAAAAACACTGATTGGGTTTTGGTGAAAAAGTTTTTTTGGGGGACTTTGTGTGTTTTTCAATTAAAAAGGGGGTTTAAAATTTTTGATGATCTTTTTTGGGAGTTTCGTACTAAGAGTTGTAAAATTTAACCCCCATACTTGAAAAAGTCCCAAAAGCGAAAAAAAAAAATGAAAATTTTGGTTTTTGGGAAATTTGGTTTTGAAGTTTTTTACTTTTTTTCCCAAAATCTTTATTAAATAAAGCTTTCTAAAATTTGGGTAGGGGGGGCCGGGGAAAAGGGAGTTTGTAATAAAAATTTAAATTTCACAAAACTTTTCCCCAAAACGACCGCAAAGGAAAGGCCCCCGGGTTTGGTAAAAAGTTCTTTTTTTCTATAGTTTTTTATTTTTTTCCTCCATTTTTTGTGGGGGTTTCACTATTAAACACACTTCTTTATGATTATTATTTTTATAAAAAAACGACCAGAATTGGAGATCTAAGTCCACTGCTTAAACTTCATCAGGAGACCGTTTTTTTTTTAGGTCTGGGAAAAATCTAGAAAATATATTTTTGTGAGGGTGTATTTGCCCTTTAATTAAATGGCACCTAGCAAGAGACGTTTTGGATAGCGGTGTTTCTGTTGGATACCAATGAGGTTCCAGCGTGATGGCAGAGTTGCTAAACAAATGCCCCCTTCCGATTCGATACAATATATCATGTCCATTCTGCCAGCGTAAGCACCCACTTTGCAGTCAATATTTAATTCTAGAAGGTTTTTGGGGGAGAAAGCCTGTTAGTAAATGTTCATTGAAACAGTGCACAACCAGTTGAGAGCTGGAGGCAGTAGGTGGTGGTCTATGACACCGCTTACGCTGTTTGCGCACCGCCATAATACCATTTGTTACGCAACCCCGTGGCCTCTAAACACTCTAGGGTGGATGGACATGAGACCGGTAACATAAATTCATGTAAATTATAAGTGTGGCATGGAAAACAGTGAAGAACAAAAAATGACCACAAACAACCAATGAACTACCGTCCAAACACAAATGGTTTATTTCTGAAACACACGGGTAACGGTTTGGGAGGAAAAAAGGCTGAGCAGGAACCCAAGAAATGAAACCAATAGTGTAAAGAACCCCTAAACTGATCTGGCCTGCCCTCAAGAAACCGCTTTGAGGGGGGGGGCACTGCCCTGCCACATACAAAAATACACGTGGGTGGTCCGCTCAGGTCTAACTGGTGTTTATAGACGATTTCTTCCTACGGGTAATGTCACGGCCCAAGGGCAACTAGCTTCTTAAAACTCCCCTTTTCCCCAAAACACACACAAAAGCTACCAAAAAGGGTTAATCAGCAATTAAATAAGTACACAGGATACAACAGTATCCACACTCAGGTAAAGAACTCGATCTAGATAAAGTTACCAATAGGAGTAACCAACAACCGTTAGTGAGATACACACATACACAGGACACCACAGTATACACACTCACATAAAGAAATAGATTCTAACAAAGTTACCAATAGGGTAACCAAACTAAACTTAGTGAGTATACAGCAGGACACCACGACTGTCTATACTCACATATTGGAAAAAGTCTCTCTCTCTTGCAACAAGACACAAGTTTGGGTTTTTATAAACTGGGATGTGTGATTGAAACAAACGAGTAACAGGTGGTGCAATGCACACAGGAATGTTCACTGATGGGTTCCAATCAGCAGGACACCTCAACGACCACCAATCAGGAACATACAGGGACACCTATGATTAGGGCAGAAGAGAGAGAAACACACAAAAAAACACAGAGATACCTGTATCCCGTAACACATCCACCCTTAAAAGAGCAAAACCACAATGGTTTGCGACACACGTACTTATCACAACAACCCAAATACACAAAATCATCCTAATCGGGATAACAAAAACAAACCTAGATCATCTAAACACGAGACAAAGCATCTGCCAACACATTATCCAACACCCTCTTCGCAGAGGAATTGGCCTCTGGGTACCTGGCGGCCACACACATAAATTGTCAACATAAACTGGTTACAGATTGATTTGTTTATTGGTAATGGTCCAACACAATTCAACCATACCACATGTTTCGAATGGTTCACCTCATTGGCCGGTTATGGGACCAACGAGGGCGCGGGGGAAATAACCTGGTTCGGCTTTCCCAATACTACTGACAGGGTGATGGCAAGTCCGACAGAAACTGAGCCAACATCTGTTTGAAAGCCAGGCCAAAAGAAATGTCGCAAAACTCGATCATAAGTCTTGTGTAACTCCAGAGAGTCCGGACCACTGGTGAGCATGAGCGAGGGATAAAAACATTTTGCGAATAGGGGCGGGTAGGAATCACATTTGGTAAACAGGACATTCCTCAATCTCCGCCAGCGTTCAACATGGGATGTACATTTACGGCCATGAGGAGATTACCATCAATGAAGTATATGCCTATGTGTTTCTTCTTTAGGCTCGCTACTCTGAGACAACACTAGAAAAACATTAGACAGGGCTAATGTAAACCTGTTGGTTAGCGATTTCAGCTGCTCACGAGTAACTGGTAGCTGTATTGCCTCAGCAAACAAGTTCACATCCTCTTCCTACTTTCTCGGTCTGTTGGTCAGACTGCACCAGCTTACCAGAGGTTAGACACCAGAACAACTACCACTCTGGGCAACACTACTATGAATAGGAATCGCCCACCGTTTTCGGACAAATTCTATCACGTCACCCACTTGTCGTGGCTTGATCACTGCGTGTGACAGCACAAACAACAAGCGGGGAAACACATAGGGATAACCTGGTGCCAAGGCTCCTCGGAGAGAGACTGGTCACTTTTATTCCAATACCGCCAATACGGGTATCACCTTTTCTACGGCAATTACGTTGCCCACTATAAATGTCACACCTTGGTACTGGCAACATCGGACGTACGCCAACTCGAACAATCACTGACTTAACTCAGTAGTGTACGTTCACAAAGTGGCAATGGCACTGGGACGAAAACACATCTTCAATGCCTTGGTACTAAACACACTGGAAACCACAATAATGTATTATTAGACAAGGGCAACACATCAGCTAGTATGAACGACTTGCGCCGCACCAGTATCTCTGAGGATTCTAACTGGACGCTGAGACAAGAGCTTCATTCATCTGATATAGAAACAAAACCCCTCAAAAAATGAACGGTTCATAACTGTTGATCTTGGGACAGGGACTTTCAAAACCACATTCACTATGAGGCTTCTGTCTTGATTCCGGCCTTACAACCCGTACGAATCAGCCAACAACACCCCGTTGGCGGGCTCCTGGCGGCTGCAGGCATCCCCGGTTGCGTTTTAGCAGAAAGCAATCATTAACCATATGTCCCACCTTTATGACAAATAGGAAACAGTGACGCACATCTTTTGGGTGTGCTGGATGTACTGATGGTCGATTAGGACTAGAAGTTAGCAATCTCGAAGACCCTGCTCTCCGTACGAGCCTGAAAACACGCTCTTATGCGGTCCAACACAAACTCGTTCTGCCAACTACAAGAAGCTTCCGGACAGGTGAGGATACTTTCTGTTCGGTTCAGATAAACTACAATGCGTTCCGGTAAGCAATTTTTAAAACGCTTTCGAAATAAGATTAACTCACGTTAGAGAGTGTAAAATCAGTTACACTTAATGTGCCACTGGTGACATTTGTCAAACAAGATTTCCTTTGTCTCGAGCAAACTCCACATAAGTCTGAGTAGGAGGACTTTTTATTGAGACCTAAATTCTCTGTCGATATGCCTCAGGAAACAAGTCTATAGGCACGATAAGAACAGTAGCTTTGACACTTCATAATTCAAACTGTCTTCAAGAGGGTACGCGCTGCCAGAAAACCTCTTGAGGCGTACCTGTAGGTCTACACTGAAGTAATAGGCACCATACCTCGTCTGGCCATTATCAATCGCTACCGCTATGTACGGTTCAAACACAATGAAATAGGAATCAACCTCTGGACTCCTATAAACACAGGTACCAAAGGTGATCTGTCTACTAATACCAAAAAGTAGCAGGCGGACACAGCTGGTGAGGCTGCGCTCAACTAGCCAGGCATCGTATGAGGCAGAAGTACTAAACCTCGCTGTTTCTAGCCGCTAAAGTTCCATGTTACGCATTTCCAGTCCATCTACGCGTCTCCAGTTCTTGATCAAGCCATACGCTGTCTCCAGTTCTGCCCTCTAACTTACGTTCGTAACCTGTTCTGCCTCTAGCTTACGCATCTCCAGCTGTCTTGCCTGATTTGCGGCCGGCTCTTCCTCCTCCATTTGGAGTCGTGTCAAGCGGACATCCATCCTGGCATCACTGTCAGTTCAAGTGGGGAGAGTTGGTGTCATAACGGTGGGCAATGTGGGCCAGAGCCTTAGCCTCGGCTCAGACACTGATGGGCTTTACAGGAACAGCAAACCACATCCATACAGGAAGCAGCAGGGGTTCAGGCGGCGGTAATTCAAGCACTCGCTCACTCAAATAATCTCGCTAACACACTTCCTAAACTTCGCTTTCACTAAATACCTCTCGTATGAGTAAAAGAAAAGTGATCAGACAAAGCCATGTAGATCCACTCTACGGCAATTATCAAAAACCCACCACGTAGGGTTTTCCAAAAATGCCCCTAACTCAAAAGTAGCCATCTACTAGCAACACGAGACCGATCAACTACTGAACACAAAAAAAAACAGGTATAGTACAGCTGCCAAGCTCAACACTGGAACCAGACACTTACTAATTTACATGAGTAGACATGGGATATATCCCCAGACGAGCCCCAACTTTATTATGTTACGAACCCCGTGGCTCTAAACATCTAGGGTGGATGGACATGAGACCCCGGTAACATAAATTCATGTAAATTATAAGTGTGGCATGGAACAGTGAGAACAAAATGGACACAACAAACCATGAAACTACCGGGTCAAGCACCAAAATGGTTTATTTCTGAACACACGGTAACAGGTTTGGGAAAAAAAGGCTGCGCAGGAACCAAGAAAATGAAACAATAGTTGTAATAAATAAGCCCCCTAAACTGATCTTGCTGCCTCAAGAAACCGCCTAGGAATACTGCCTATCCATACAAAACACAGTGGGTGGTAGCCGCTCAGAGTCTAACTGGTGTTTATAAGACAGATTTCTTCATACGGGTAATGTACGCCCAAGGGCAACTAGGCTTAAAATCCCCTTTTCCCCAAAAAACCACAAACAAAGCTACCAAACAAGGGTAAGCAGCAATGAACTAATTACACAGGATACAACAGTATCCACCAACTCAGGTAAAGAAATAGATTCATAATAAAGTTAACCAATAGGGTAACCAAACAACCTTTAGTGAAGTACACAATTACACAGGACACCAACAGTATCACACACTCACATAAATGAAATAGATTCTTAACAAAGTTATCCAAGTAGGGTAAACCAAAAAACTTAGTGCGGGTACACAACACACAGGACACCACCGTGTCCATACTCACATATGGAAAAAGTCTCTCTCTCTTGCAACAACACACAAAGTTTGGTTTTTATTAAATGGGGATGTGTCACTGAACAAACGAAGTAACAGGTGGTGCAATGCACAGGGGGGGGGGGGGAAATGGTTCTACTGATTGGTTCCAATCAGCAGAAACACTCAACTGCACACCAATCAGGAAACATACATGACACCTATGATTCAGGACAGAAGGAGAGAAACACACAAAACACACAGGATACCTGTATCCGTATACACCATTGAAGAAGAAAGAAGACGGCTGCGCTCTTGCTGACTGATATTATTCATCTCCACATACAACACCAGTTCTGCCAGTCACATATCGTTAAAGGTTCCCAAAACACACACATCCATGGGTCGCTCTCTTTTCAGGTTCGCTGCCAGCTAGCGACTTGGAACGAGCGTACACAAAAACACTCAAAACTGGGACAGTTTTATCTCCATCTCTCTCATCAAAGACTCATCAGGGACACTTCTTACTGAGAGTTGTGGCCTGCTTCGAGTGATGTATTATTGTCTCTACCTTCTTGCCCTTTGTGCTGTTGTCTGTGTCCAATAATGTCTGTACCATGTTGTGTTGCTACCGTGCTGTGTTGTCATGTTGTGTTGCTGCCCTGCTATGTTGTTGTCTTCGGTCTCTCTTTATGTAGTGTTTGTGGTGTCTCTCTTTATGTAGTGTTGTGGTGTCTATCTTTATGTAGTGTGTGCGTGTCTCTCTTTACGTAGTGTTGTGGGTGTACCATCTTATGTAGTGAATGTGGTGGATCTCTTGCTTTTGATGTGTGATTTATTTTTAATCCCAGTCCCCGTCCCCGCAGGAGGCCTTTTGGTAGGCTGTCATTGTAAATACGAATTTGTTCTTAGCAGACTTGCCCAGTTAAATAAAGGTAAAATAAAACAAATACAAATAAATGTGTGCAGCGCGCATGTCAATATATTCCACGTGCTTTGCAATTGTGTAGGCTACTTTGTGCATGGTTTCTTTATTGTACTATATGATTGATACGGCGGATACCTCCACTACACTACTAATACACATCAGTGGGGAAGTGAGTATATGGCCTTCATACCCTCCACTACACCACTGAAGTTACCAGTGAAAGACTCCTTCAACGCTCACCTGGCCGCTGCTCACGTTCCTGGGACTAAACTGGAGTGTAGGTCTTTACTGAAGATTATTGTACTAACATACATGGTATTTCTAATGGTCATGCTGCCTAACCCTAACCGGTTCATTCATTCAATATCCGACACTCGGGCTTTGTATCTGTTGTGCAGGGTACGGGAGCTTGTCTCTCGTAAGCCAGTTTAAAAAAACAGAAGAACAAAATATAACGTCTCCCTCTGTAGTACGCGAGAACAAACAAACAACTGGAGGTTACCCAAATGATTTATATATACACTAGATGATAGCTAGGGGGCGCTGTATTGAAGCCACCACAACTCCATGTTGGCACTCCCTCAACGTTGTAAATATAAAAAATATTTCGGAAGCTATAGAAATGCATTTATTAATGTCTACATTCGTTTTTTGTCACGTGTATTATATTACAGACACCTTAATGCATACTTTTATATTATATTATGTGAGCTAAACGTACAAATGAGAAAAATATACAAAAACATTTTCATTAAAGTATAATGGTTTTAGCTTTAATAAGTTACTGTCACCACTAACAACAACAAAAAATACTAAAAATACATGTAGATCTTGTCCCTTGTGAAAACATTCAATTGAAATACTGATAGACGGTGGACTGCCTATGGGTTGGGTGCCAATATGGCCGACCGGGAGGCGTTAAAAGACTTCTCATATGGTCAATACATAGCATAGCAATCTAGGGTTATATATACATCATCGGATGTTACAAATACCTGTAAAAAGTTTTTTTTGAAAGTAAAAAGCCAAACTTATGCAACCGCCATTTTAAGGAACAACTGCGGTTCATGAAGGTAACATTTTTTTTTTTTTGAATTTAAGAATAGCAAAAATCGTGGTTTATTACAGGTCTAAAGACCATAGTGTTACATGACCATAGGCAGCATTTATTATTTCGACAAGAGAAACTCGGTGCAGGTTGATTCTTATGGACGCGTTTTTAAAGCCACCGGAAAAGTCTGGGCTAGGCCATGGGCTGCCGGACCTATACTGAATCAAGATAGTGATGTAAGTTGTGTATAGGCTATCAAAATTCTTAAAGTTTTAATACAGCATAGTAACTCACAATAAAAACAGTAGGCATTGTAAACTAGTCTATAAACTTTGGTAACATGCCCTTTATGTATGTGAAAATAATGTCATGTTTAGGCCTTGGGTATCCCTTTAAGCATGTAGCCTTACCGAATATTCCATATATGTTTTAAGGCTGGAATTAAGTTTAGGAGGCCATATTCTGAAACAACGTCGACAAACAGCTTTTCCACAATAGGCAAACAATATATGCCTTTCTGTAACATATGCTGAGTAACAGTAAAGTGCCTTGACTTTCATCCACCGTCGTTTCTGAGAAGGGAGAAGATGGAAATCACCCGACAGCCTGGGGATGAGCGAATAAAATATGGAAGGAAGACAGATATGGAGGAAGACAGGTTAAATTACCTATCTGGGTGTGTTAGTGTTTTCATAATGTCGGTGGAAATGTGTCCATTTCATGTGCAGCTACCGGCTGTTCCAATAATTAATAAACAATGAATAAAAACAATGAAACCTGAATTTGGAACGGTAGAGAAACTGTCGGTTTTCGTTGCCTAAACGTTTTGCTACAGTGTGTTGTAATGAATACTCCACAGGCAGCTACCGTTTTAGCACACCTGCCTGCGTGATTACGCCAACACTGCCACGTTCAGTAGCCCAAACGTTGCTATAGAAATGCCACGCGTAGCCTTAGAGGCGACGCTATTCACATGCTTATCGCGTATCTCTGATACGAACGATCCAAAACGTTGCATTCTTGCTGAACGCCCCCCAGCCACTAATGTTTTTGTATACACGGAAGTATAAGTGAAGGTCATAATAATTTAGTGCACGAGCTAAAGGGAGGGACACCTACCTGTATGTGACCAATAAAAACTCTCGTTTTCGTTTGCCAAAAACCTTTTCTGTTGCTTACTGTGTGCACCATTGAAATACAACCCATGATGCACTGCGAAGCTCAGCGTGTGCATGTGGATGAGTTAGGGCAAGCAAATTCGACTCACACGGTCGGGTCCTTTAATTTAGAAAAGTTAGATTAAGCTCGCCAACACCAATTTTTTTTTAATTTTAGTTCATAAAGCTCATTTGTATGTATTATATCTACCTGTTTTATGCGTTGTAGTAGGCGTCAAATATACCTCCAGGACAGGTTGGTAATATGCTGAATGGCAATGGAAGAGTTGGTTAGATTATTCACTTATGAAGTTTATTTGAAACAGGGGAACAATGTACAACAAAAACCTAAACAGTCTCAGTAGACTGAGAAAATCGATGGGTTGTTGTAGCCGACCATATTTAGCAAAACAAGCTATATTCCATCTGCAGGTCCCAGGCAGGGGAACAACCAGGGCTGGTCATGGCCATGTTCTGCCGCCCTAGGCGAGGACAAACAACAAAAATGGTCCAACCCTGTAACCCTCCTGTAAACACCTGAACCTGGAACCCCCATGTAAACCCTGTAACACTGTAACCCTCTTGTAACCATGGAAACCCCCTGTAACCCTGGAACCCTGGAACCATGTAACCCCCATGTAACCCTGTAACCCACTGTTAAACCACCCTGTAACCCTGTAACCCCTCCTGTAAACACCCCCTGTAACCCTGTAACCCTTCTGTAACCCTGTAAACCCTACTACACCCA
Source organism: Coregonus suidteri (assembly GCA_036851935.1). Classification (NCBI taxonomy): domain Eukaryota; kingdom Metazoa; phylum Chordata; class Actinopteri; order Salmoniformes; family Salmonidae; genus Coregonus; species Coregonus suidteri. The sequence goes on from CM072220.1 coordinate 7,246,181, forward strand.
TTGTAACCACCCTGTAACCCTGTGAACACCCCTGTAACCTGTTAACCCTGTAACCCTGGAACCCTGTAACACCCCCTGTAACCCTGAACCCCCCTGTAACCCTGTAACCCCCTGTAACCACCCTGTAACCCTGTAACCTCCCCTGTAACCCCCCTGTAAAACAGGTAAAACCGCTTCTGTAACCCTGTAACCCTACTGTAACCCTGTAAACCCCCTGTAACCCTGTAACCCCCCTGTAACCCTGTAAACCCCCTGTAACCCGTGAACCCACCGTTAACCACGTGAACCGGTAACCCTGGAACCCCCCTGTAACCCTGTAACCCTGTAAACCCTGTAACCTGTAACACCTGTAACCATCCTGAAACCTGTAAACCACCCTGTAACCCATGTACACCGTAAACCCTGTAAACCCTGCTATCTTTGCTCTGAGCAGAGGCTGACAAAGACCCTCAGAGGTGGAGGGTGCTAGATTGTGTGTTATCTGTGTAAACTAGGAAGATGGATGGCTAGCACATATCTGTTGTATGTAGGTCTTACATGGGTTAAAAGATAGGTTTGCCTAGCTGGGTCTACATGGGTTAAAGTATAGGTTTGCTAGCTGGTCTACATGGGTTAAAAGTATAAGGTTTGCTAGCTGGGTCTACATGGGTTAAAGTATAGGTTTTGCTAGGCTGGGTCTACATGGGTTAAAGATATAGGTTTGTTAGATGGTCTACATGGGTTACAGTATAGGTTTGTGTAGCTGGTCTACATGGGTTAAAAGTATAGGTTTGCTAGCTGGTCTACATGGGTTAAAAGTATAGGTTTGTTAGCTGGTCGACAAATGGGTTAAAGTATAGGTTTGCTAGCTGGTAGACAATGGGTTAAAGTATAGGTTTGTTAGATGGTCCTACATGCGGTTAAAGTATAGAGTTTGCTAGCTTGGTATACATGGGTTAACGTATAGGTTTGCTAGCTGGGTCTACATGGGTGTAAAAGTATAGGTTTTGTTAGCTGGTCTACATGGGTTAAAGTATAGGTTTGCTAGCTGGGTCTACAGGGGTTTAAAGTATAGGTTTGTTAGCGGGTATACATGGGTTAAAGTATAGGGTTTGCTAGCTGGGTAACATGCGTTAAAGTATAGGTTTGCTAGCTTGGGTTTCGTCACATGGGTTTAACGTATAGGTTGTTGAGGTAGGTCTACATGGGTTAAAGTATAGGTTTGCTAGCTGGGTTCTACTGTTCATCTGACAGTCTGCTTAGTGGTGTGTTGTTGATCTTACCGTTTAGTCCATCAGTTGTAAGTACAGCTTTTCTTTTCTTTGAATTATTTCCAGAAATATTGAATTTTCACGCAAACTGTGTCTGTATTTGTCAGGCTTCTGCAGACCAGTATCTCCTGCATCAAGCTGTCTGTCCATTGAAAAGTGACCACTCAACCCCTGCCATGAAGCCGACCAAATGGAGATCCCAAGGTACGTGTGTAACAGTTTGTGTTAGTTCTTACAGGATAAGCTGTTACCTCAACTAAATGGTTTCTCACTTGCAATTTAAATGATTTGTTCTTTGTTAATGTTAAACAGAGTTCAGTGTGGAGGAAACATCACCGACATCCACAGTTGTTTCCCTGGAACAGTACCAGGTCCATTGATTAGGGACCGATCACCTTCAGTTGAGACAGGAAACCACAAGTCCATACTCCAGGTGAGATCACTGTTTCTCATGGGGGCCTCATGCTATCATTCAATAATGTGACGTAACTTAAGTCAACTATGAAAGTAAACTAGTGATATTACAGTGAGCTACACAAAGGTTTTGTACAGTGACACATTTATTGTGTTTTGGCTCTGACTCCAGCACTATGGATTTAAATGATTTACAATGACTATGAGGTTAAAGTGCAGCTGTCAGCTTTAATTTGCAGGGTATCTTCATTAGGCTGACCCCCTTTTAGTCGGAACTGTGTCTAATGTTTTGGTCGATATAGGCTGACTGGTCGACCGAGATTGATTTTAATTGAGCAGTAGCAAAAAACAAAAAAACATTGAATGGTGTGCAAGGAACCTGTCTGATTGGCGAACTGTCTGAGTGGGGGGGGGGGGGGGGGGGGGGGGGAACTGACACATTTGTGGAGGCCTGTACTGAAGTGGACTGATCCCATTGTGGAGGCCGGTGGGGGCGGCACAGTCCATCAATAAGACGTGCTGTACTGAAATTGTTATATGCCTCTATTAACGTAATGAACAACTTAATACCAAATATTAATTTATAACCAAATGCGCTTTCTCCATTCCACGTTGGATAGCGGTCTCTTCCCACAAGTTTCTGAAACATCAGTGCGCTTGTTGAATTGGCGCCCTTTCCTAGACCATGTTGCTATGTGCATAATAGCAAAAGTTAAGCAGCATATTGGTGTTGAGAAACATCCGTCGGATTGGGCAGCAGCAGGTAGTGAGGAGACGAGGGAAACAGCCATTGCCTTGAATTGTCCAGAAAACGTGAGGAGAGAGGACACCAACTTAATAAAGTCCTTAATCAACAGCCCTAAACTGTTAAAATGTGACTGGCTTATAAATTATCCATACATACTCTACAGAGAATAAGGACAGAATCCTGCTTTGTTTCCCTGTTTGAGTGTTGGTTAATAGCCCTACTGATTTCAGTGAGCACTCAAGTCTCACGCAACGACATGTCAATGTAAACAATTTCACAAATTTAGGACTGTTTTTAAAATCTTGTGCTCGGCTGTATAAAAAGGCCTTTACACTTTTTTCGTGTTAGAACACAAACTCTCTTGGTATTACTTCATAATTTATCTTTGTGTTCTTTGACACTGTTCCAAATTGTCAGAAATTATAGTTATTATAATAAGAACCAATTTTTTTATATGAAATCTCTACATCTTGTATTGATTACTATTATTAGTATTATTAGGATCAATCGTTAGAATTAGTAGTCTTAGTACGAGCAGCCTTGTATAAACCAACATGGAGCTTGTAGGCCTAAGAGCGCATCATGTTTAGTATGACTACCGTAAACATACTTAGGTCTGGTATTTCAATAGTATATATTTAAAATGATATAGGAATCAACAGCACCTGTTTGGTGCACACAATATGCAGCAGAGCCTTCTCCCTTACCTTATTTTTCTTGATCTCCCAGTATTTTTCCACAATTAGTCACATTTATTCCACACAATGCTGTGAAACTTTTCCCCTTTACCTCCTGAGCAACCAGTAAACATTCCCCCTCGTTGCGAGTTTTATTGTCACTTCCTCTGCATCCATTTAGACTGTCAGTGTGTTACGGTGTTTGAGAGTGTGTTATATAACATATACCAGTAAGTGAATTAGTCCCAAACAACTTGAGGTCTCCTCAAAAAAGTGCTGTAATTCTCTAAACGGTTCACCCGATATGGATAAAAAAATACCCTCAAATTTAAAGCAGACAGTCTGCACTTTAACCTCAATGTTCGTCGTATCATTTCAAAATCCAAAGTGTCGAAGTACAGAGCCAAAATTAAAAATGTCACTGTCCCCAATACTTTTGTTTAGCTCAATGTATACTGTAATACTCATATATTACAAGTGATTATGGACTGTTAATAGGCCTATATTACTAGTGATATGTACTGTTATAGGCCGTATTTAATAGTGATATCTACTGTAATACTCATATACTTACAAGTGATATGGACTGTAATAAGGCCTATATTACTAGTGATATGTACTGTAAGATGCATATATTACTAGTGATATGGACTGTATAATAGTCCTATATACTCGTGATATGTACTGTAATAGTCCTATATAACTAGTGATATATTACTGTAAATAAGTCCTATATTTACTAGTGATAGTGGACTGTGATAGTCCTGATATTACTAGTGATAATGGACTGTGATAGTTCCTATATACTAGTGATATTGGACTGTAATAGGCCTATAGTACTAAGTGATCTGGACCTGTAAATAGGGCCTATGTACTAAGTGATATGGACGGTAATAGTCCTATATTACTAGAGATATGGACTGTAATAGTCCTATATTACTAGTGATATGTACTGTAATATGCCTATATTACTAGTGATGATGGGCTGTACTAGTCCTATATATTACTAGTGATATGTACTGTAAGAGTCCTATTATTACTAGTGGATAGATACTTGTAATAGTCCTTATATTACTAGTGATATGTACTGTGAATAGGCATATATACTTAGTGATATGGACTGTAATTAGTCATATATTACTAATGATATGGACTGTAATAGTCCTATATTACTTAGTGATCTGGACTGTATTAGTCCTATATTCTAGTGATATGGACTGTAATAGTCCTAATATACTAGTTGATCATGGTGGACTGTAATAATAATAGTCCTATATTACTAGTGATATGTTACAGTAATAGTCTATATTACTAGTGATATGGACTGTAATAGTCTATATTACTAGTGATATGGACTGATAATAGTCCTATATTACTAGTGATATGGACTGTAATAGTCCTATCATATCTAGTGATATGGACTGTAATAGGGCCTCATATTACTAGTGATATGGACTGGTAATAGGCCTATATTACTTGTGATATGACTGCCAATAGTCCTATATGACTAGTGATATGGACTGCAACAGTAGCTCTATATACTATGATGATAGGACTGTAATAGTCATATATTACAGTGATATGGAGTGTAATCGTCCTATATCACTAGTGATATGTACTGTAAAGTAGGCCATATTACTAGTGATATGGACTGCAATAGTCTATATTACAGTGATATGACTGGACTTAATATTCCTAATTACTACTAATGATATGGACTGTAATATTCCTATATGACTAGTGTATGTACTGTGATAGTCCTATATTACTAGTGATATGTACTGTTTTAATAGGCCTATATTACTATTGATAATGGACTGTAATAGGCCTATATTACTAGTGATATGGACTGTACATAGAGTCCCTATATTACTAGTGATATGGACTGTAATAGGCCTATATTACTAGCGATATGGACTGTAATAGGCCTATATTACTAGTGATATGACTGTAATAGACCTATATTACTAGTGATATGGACTGTAATAGACCTACATTACTAGCGATGGACTGGACTGTAATTCAGTCCTATGTTACTAGCGATACGACTGTAATAGTCTATATTACTAGCGATATGGACTGTAATAGTCCTATATTACTAGCGATATGCGACTGTAATAGTCCTATATTACCAACGATATGGACTGGTAATAGACCCTATATTACTCAGTGATATGGACTGTAAATAGTCCTATATTACTTGCGATATGGACTGTAATAGTTCTATATATTACTACGATATTTACGTGTAATAGTTCTATATTACTAGCGATATGGGACTGTAATAGTCCCTATATTACTAGCGATACCCCCCCTGACTGTATAGTCCTATATTACTAGCGATATGGACTGTAAATAGGCCTATATTACTAGCAATATGGGACGTGTAATAGTCCTATATTACTAGTGATATGGACTTTATCAGTCCTATATTACTATGATATTATGGACTCCTAATAGTCCTATATTACTAGTGAATGTGGACGTGTAATAATAATAGTCCTATATTACTAGTGATATGTACAGTAATAGTCCTATATTACTAGTGGATATGGACCTGTAATAGTACTATATTACTAGTGATATGGACTGCAAGTAGTCCTATATGAAACTAGTGATATGTACTTGATATAGTCCTATATATACTAGTGATATGGACTGTAATAGTCCTATATTACTAGTGATATGGACTGTAATAGGCCTATATTACTTGTGATATGGACTGTAATAGGCCTATATTACTAGCGATATGGACTGTAATAGTCCTATATTACTAGCGATATGGACTGTAATAGTCCTATATTACTAGCGATAATGGACTGTAATAGTCCTATATTGACTAGCGAATATGGACTGTAATAGTTCCTTATATTACCAACGATATGGACTGTAAATAGTCCTATATTAACTTTGTGATCTCCTGATGGCGCAGTGGGTCTATAGGACTGCATCCGCAGTGCTAACTGTGCCACTAGAGATACTTGGTTCGATATACAGGCTCTGTCGTCAGCCGGTCCGCGACCGGGAGGAGAGGACTCATGGGCGGCGCACAATTGGCCCCAGCGTTCGTCCAGGGTAGGGGAGGGAATGGCCGGCAGGATGTAGCTCAGTTGATAGAGCAATGGCATTGCAACGCCAGGGTTATGGGGTTCAATTCCCCACGGGGGGCCAGTATAAAAAAAAAAAATGTATTCACTAACTGTAAGTCCTCTGGATAAAGCGTCGCCTAAATGACTAAAATGTAAATGTCGAAGTACTAGTGATATGGACTGTAAATAGTCCTATATTACTCTAGAGATATGGACTGTAATAGGTCCTATATACTAGTGATATGTACTGTATAGTCCTATATTACTAGTGATATGTACTGTAATAGGCCTATTATACTAGTGATATGATACTGTACTAGTCCTCTATTACTAGTGATATGTACTGTAATAGGCCTTATATTAATAGTGATATGTACTGTAATAGGCCTATTATTACTAGTGATATGTACTGTAATAGGGCCTATATTATGTGATATGCTACTGTAATAGTCCTGTATTACTAGTGATATGTACTGTAATAGTCTTATATTAATAGTGATATGGACTGTAATAGTCCTATATTACTATAGATATGGACTGTAAGAGCCCTATTACTAGTGATATGTACTGTTAAATAGTCCCTATCTTACTAGTGATATGTACTGTAATAGGCCTATATTACTAGTGATATATACTGTAATAGTCCTAATAGTACTAGTGATATGTACTGTATACAGGCCTATATTAATAGGGATATGTACTGTAATAGGCCTATATTACTAGTGAGTATGTACTGTAATAGGCCCTATATTACTAGTGATATAGTACTGGAAAGGCCAATATACTTGTGATATGTACTGTAATAGGCCTATATTACTAGTGATATGGACTGTCAATAGTCCTGTATTACTAGTGATATGGACTTAAATAGTCCTATATTACTAGTGATATGGACTGTAATGTCCTATATTAACTAGTGATATTGGACTGTAAAGGCCTATATTACAAGTGATATGACTGTAATAGTCCTATATTACTAGTGATATGGACTGTAATAGTCCTATATTACTAGTGATATGACTGTGATAGTAGCCTATATTTTCTAGTGATATGGACTGTAATAGTCTCTATATTACTAGTGATATGGACTGTGATAGTTCCTATGTTACTCTAGGAATGTTACTGTAATTTTAGTCCTTTATCAGACGCTCTTATCTAGTGCTATGTACTGTATTAATCCATATTATTTTGTGATACTGGCCCTGTAATGTTCTATATCCCACAACCAGTGATATGTACTGTAATAGTCCATATAACTAGTGATAGCGACCCTGTAATACGTCCTATCCCCTATAGTGATACGGACGCTGTCAATAGTCCTTATATTAGTCTAGTGATATGGCCGCTGTAATAGTCCTAGATTACTAGTGAAACGGGACGGTAACAGTTCTATCTCACTAGTGATATGTACTGCTCCATAGTCCTAGAATACTAGTGATATCGACCTGTAATAGTCTATATTACTTTAGTGATATGGACTGTATAGTCCTATATTACTGAGTAGATGGACTGTAATAGTCCCATATTACTAGTGATACGGACTGTAATAGTCCTATATTACTAGTTATATGGACTGTAATAGTCCTATATTACTAGTGATATGAGACTGTAATAGTCCTATATACTAGTGATATTGTACGTGTAACCTAGTCCTATATTACTAGTGTATATGTACTGTAATATGGCCTATATTACTAGTGATATGTACTGAATAGTCCTATATTACTAGTGATATGTACTGTAATAGTCCTATATTACTAGTGATATGGATTGGTAATAGTCCTATATCACTAGGGATATGTACTGTAATAGGCCTTATATTACTAGTGATCTGCCACTTGTAATAGTCCTATATATGAACTAGTGATATTGTACTGCAATAGGCCTATATTACCAGTGATGTGTACTGGAATAGGCTATATTACTAGCGATATGGACTGTAATAGTCCTATATTACTAAGCGATAATGGACTGTAATAAGTCCTATTTACTAGCGATATGGACTGTAATAGTCCTATATTACACCGATATGGACTGAATAGTACTATATTACTAGTGATATGGACTGTCATAGTCCTATATCACAACGATATGGGCTGTAACAGTCCTATATTTACTAGTGATATGGGACTGTAATAGTACCATATTACTAGGCGATATGGACTGTAATAGTCCTATATTATTAGCGATATGGACTGTAATAGTCGTATATTACTACCGATATGGGACTGTAATAGTCCATGATTACTAGCATATATTGGACTGTAATAGGTCCTTATATTACTCATGTGAAATGAGATGTGTATAGAGCTATATAACTTGTGATATGGACTGTAAGTAGGCACTATATTACTAGTGATTTATGTACTGTTATAGTCATGTATTAATAGTGATATGTACTGTAATAGTCTATATTACTAGCTGATATGGGACTGTAATAGTCCTAGATTACGCTAGATATGGACTGTAATAGGCCTGATACTTACTAGTGATATTGTACCTGTTATGAGTCCTATATTACTAGTGATATGGATGGTAATAGGCCTATATGACTAGTGATATTGTACTGTTATAGTCCTGATATACTAGTGATATGTGTACTGTAATAGTATTATATTACTAGTGATATGGACTGTAATATAGTACTATATTACTATAAATATGGACTGTTAAATAGGCCTATATTTACTAGTGATATGTACTGGTTATAGTTCCTATATTACTAGTGATCTGTACTGTAATAGGCCTATAATTACTAGTGATATATTAATGTAATAGTTCCTAATATTTACTAGTGATATGTACGGTCATAGGACTATTATTAATAGTGATATGTACTGTAATCAGGCCTATATTTTTTTAAACTAGGTGATATGTACTGTAATATGCCTATATTACTAGTGATACTGTACTGGAATAGGGGCCAATATTACTTGTGATATGTACTGTAATATGCCTAGATTACTAGTGATATGGACTGTAAATAGTCATATATTAACTAGTGATATGGACTGTACTAGTCCTATATTACTAGTGATATGGACTTGGTAATAGTCCTATATTACTAGTGATATGGACTGTAATAGTCCTATATTTACCAGTGATATGACTGTAATAGTCCTATATACTAGTGATTATGGACTGTAATTAGTCATATATACTAGTGGATATGGACTGTGATAGTCCTATATTTCTAGTGATATGGACTGTAAGTAATCCTATATTACTAGTGGATATGGGACTGTGATAGTTCCTTATGTTACTATAGATATGTACTGTATATAGTCATATAGTACTAGTGATATGTACTGTAATTAGTCCTAATTACTAGTGATATGGACTGTAATAGTTACTATCTCCACTAGTGATATGTACTGTAATAGTCCAATATACCTAAGTGATATCCGACTGTACTAAGAAAAACCTCCTCCCAATTTTTTTTAACAAATCCTATACTACTAGTGATATGGACTGGTATAGTCCTATATTATAGTGATCTGGACTGTAATAGTCCTATATTACCAGTGAAATGGGACTGTATATAGTTCTACATCACTAGTGATTTTATGTACTGTAATTAGTCCTAAATAATTACGAGTGATATCCGGACTGTGATTTAGTCCTAGATTTACGAGCGACATGGACTGTAATATAGTCATATATTACCCAACGAATATGGACTGTAATAGACCTATATGTACTAGTGGATATGGACTGTAATAGTACCATATTACTGGCGATATGGACTGTAAATAATTAGTTCTATATTACTAGCGATAGGACTGTAATAGTCCATATATACTAGCGATATGGACTGTAATAGTCCTATATTTTACTAGCGATGATATGGAACTGTAATAGTCCTACTTACTAGCCAATATGGGTACTGATAATAGTCATCTATAATAGTTGATATTGCGACTTGATCAGTCCGAGTAGTACTAATGGGATATGGACTTCTAATAATAGTCCTATATTACTAAGTGATGTGGCACGACGACTGCTGTAATAATATAATAGTCCATCATGACTAGTGATATGTACCAGTAATAGTCACTATATTACTAGTGCTATGGACTGTTGTAATAGTCCTAGATTACTAGTGATATGGACTGTAATAGTCCTATATGGACTAGTGATATTGTACTGTGATAGTCCTATATTACTAGGGATATGGACTGTACTAGTCCTATATTACTTGTGATATGGACTGTAACAGGCATATATTACTAGTGATATGGACTGTAAGAGGCCTATAGTACTAGCGATATGCGACTGTAATAGTCTCTAAAATGACTAGCGATAATGGGACTGCAATATGTCCATATATTTACTAGCGATATGGGACTGTAATAGTCCTATATTACTAGCGATATGGAACTGTAATCGTTCTATATTACTAACGATATCGGACTGTAATAGTCCCTATACACTAGCGATATGGGACTGTCATATGTCCTATATCACAACGATATGGGCGGTAACAAGTCTATATATTACTAGTGAATATGGACTGTAATAGTCCCATATTACTAGCGATCTGGACTGTAATAAGTCCTATATTACTTATCGATAGCGGACTGTAATAGTCGTATATTACTAAACGATATTGGGACTTGTAATAGTCCTATAATTACTAGCAATAATGGAATTGTAATATGCCTATATTAAATTGTGAAATGGATGTAATAGGCCTAGTAGTACTTGGTTGATATGGACTGTAATAGGGCCTATAGTACTAGTGATATGTACTGATTATAGTCCTGTTATTAACTAGTGATATGTACTGTAAATAGTCCTACATGTTGACATTACCTTTAGTTCATTTAGCAGACGAGCTTAGACCAGAGCGACTCACAAAATTGGTGAGTTTACCCTATAGCCAGTGGGATAAACCACTTTACAATTTTGGGGGGGAGGGCGGGGGGGCGGGTTAGAAGGATTACTTTGTCCCTTATCCCCAGGTATTCGCTTAACGAGGTGGGTTGTCAAAATGGTCTCCGGAAGGTGGTGAGGTGACTCGCTTGTGGGGTGGGTGGGGGGGTGGTGGTATAGAAGGGATTACTGTTATACTATCCCAGTTAATTCTTAAAGAAGGTGGGAGTTTTAAATGTCTCCGAACGGTGGTGAGTGATCCGAAGCGGTGGGGTGGGAGGGGGGGGGGGGCGGGGTGGTAGAAGGGATTACTTTATCCTATCCCAGGGTAATTCCTTAAAGAGTGGGGTTTCATAACTGTCTAAGGAAATGGTGCTCGGAGCGACTCCGCTGTGTAGTGTGGGGGGGGGATGGTGGAGCGTGGGTCGAAGGATTACCTTTATCCTATCCCAGGTATGCCTTAAAGAGGGTGGTGGTTCAAATTGGTCTCCGGAAGGCGGTGAGTGACTCGCGCTGGGTTTGGGGTGGTGGGGGGGGTAGGGGGTAAGAAGGATTACGTTATCCCTAGCACCAGGTATATTCCTTAAAGAGGTGAGTTTTCAAATGTCTCCGGAAAGGGGATTCGTGAGCGACTCTCCGGCATGTGTGTGTTGTGTGTGTGTGTGGTGTGGGGGGGGGGGGGGGGGGCCAGAAAGGATGCTTTATCCTATCCCAGGTATTACTTATTTTAAGAGGTGGGGTTTCAAATGTCTTCCGGAAGGGTGGTGGAGTGACTCCGACTGTCCTGGCGTCGTGAGGGAGCGTGTTCCACCATTGGTGGTGCCAGAGCAAGCGAACAGTGTTGGGCCTGGGGACCTGAAGCGGGGGGAAACTATGCTTCCGCAGAGGAAGGGAAGACCAGCAGGCAGGAGAGTGGCAATGAACGCAATGCCCTCGTTTGGGTTGTTAGGGACTGATTCAGAGCCTGAAAGGTACAGAGGTGCCGTTCCCACTCACTGCTCCATAGGCAAGCACATGGTCTTGTAGCGGATGCGAGCTTCAACTGGAAGCAGGTGGATAGTGTGCGTGAGGAGGGGGTGGTGACGTGGGAGAACTTGGGAAAGGTTGGAAAACCAGACGGTGCTGCGCAATTCTGGATGAGTTGTAGGGGTGTAATGGCACAAGGCAGGGAGGCCAGCCAACAGCGAGTTGCAATAGTCCAGACGGGAGATGACAAGTCTGGATTAGGACCTGTGCACGATTACTGTGTAAGGCAGGGTCGTACTTCTCCGAATGTTGTAAGAGCATGAATTGCAGGATCGGGTCACGCCTATGATGTTGGCGGAGAACGACAGCAGGGTGTGTCCAGGGTCACGCCGAGGCTCTTCGCACGCTCGGGAGGCGAGACACAGCGGAGTTGTCAACCGTGATGCGGATCATGGAAACGGGAGTCCTTCCCGGGAGGAAGAGCAGCTCCGTTTGCCAGGGT